>OY992537.1:164194283-164514367 GCA_963921195.1 Pegoplata infirma | reverse complement strand
TCTGATATTTTGCACTCGCAAGTGAGTGCAAAAATTAGTGCAAAAAAGTGTTTTTACATTTTGGAGAGTATAAAAGATTCGGCACTACAGAATAGAGCACTCTCACTTGTTACATTTGATAAACAAATGGAAAATTTTTATGCGAAAAGCTTAGACTTGGTGAAAAAGTAGTTTTGGTAAAAAAACAATGATTTTTTTTCATGAAAAACAAAATTATGTTAAAACTTTAATGAACCCAAAATTTTTGGTGAAAAAAAATTTTGATGAAAAAAAGTTTTTGATGAATTTTTTTGATGAAAAGAAAATTTTTTTGATGTAAAAAAATTGATGAAAAAAAAAAATTTTTTGGTGAGAAAAAATTGATAATAAAAAATTTGATGAAAAAAAATATGATAAAAAAAAATCTATGGAAAAAAAATTTGATAAAAAACAAGTAGAAAAGTTAAATTCGACTTTGCTGAATCTATGAATACCCCCCACAATGCCTTTTTTTAAAGGATAGTCCATTTTGTAACGTGAAAATTATTAACAATTGTGATTATAAATATTTTATTTTGATTAAAAAACTATTTTTTTTGTCATTTAAAAAAAAAAACAAGTGAGAGTGTTAAATTCGGCTGTGCCGAATCTTTTATACCCTCCAACACGTTAAAAAAAATAAAAAATGACAGGGGCGTGTTTTTGGTGACAACCTTCCTGGATCCAACTGCAAGACTTCTTTTGACATAAAAATGTTTCGTTTGCTAAGCAAAAGTACAAAAAAACCAGGGTTTACAATTAGCATACACAAAAAATTTTTTAAACAATATAATACTACAAATATTTCACGCCTTCAATATTTTTCTTTATTGCTAATTTCAAAATTAGAATACGAAAGCAATTTTTTTAAATTGCTAATTTATAAATTCAAACTTGAACATATTTTCAAAATGAATATATTCAAATTTTAAAATTTCTGAAGAAAATATTTTAGCAAATTTAAAAATTTGAAAATGAAAAAAAAACTGGTGACAGCAAATTTAAAAATTTTAAAATTAAAAAAAAAAACTGGCCACAGCAAATTTTAAAATTTTAAAATTGCAATTTTAGCAAATTTCAAAACATTTAAAATGCTAAAATTGTAAATTTCAAATTCCGAAAATTGCAATTTGGTAAATTTGAAAATATTTAACATGCTTGTTTAGAAAACTTACAAACTGAATATAAATATTACAATTTGAAAACAATACAAATTTAATACACATACATACGTATGTGTGTATGTGTATTAAATTTGTATTGTTTTCAAATTGTAATATTTATATTCAGTTTGTAAGTTTTCTAAACAAGCATGTTAAATATTTTCAAATTTACCAAATTGCAATTTTCGGAATTTGAAATTTACAATTTTAGCATTTTAAATGTTTTGAAATTTGCTAAAATTGCAATTTTAAAATTTTAAAATTTGCTGTGGCCAGTTTTTTTTTTAATTTTAAAATTTTTAAATTTGCTGTCACCAGTTTTTTTTTCATTTTCAAATTTTTAAATTTGCTAAAATATTTTCTTCAGAAATTTTAAAATTTGAATATATTCATTTTGAAAATATGTTCAAGTTTGAATTTTTAAATTAGCAATTTAAAAAAATTGCTTTCGTATTCTAATATTTTCTGTAGTAATACTAGAAAATTATTATATTCTATGCAATTTTTGACTACTGCCAGTAGCAAAACAAACCCAGAAAAAAACTATAAAAAATTGCTTTTTTAGAGGTTTGTTTAGCTCTTAAGAGGGGAACTTTTTTTCCCCTGATCCGATTTTGTCCATGTTCGAACTTAACCAGCCCAATACCATAAGACATATTCGTGCCAAATTTCAGGAGTCTATCTCTTTTACTTTGGACTGTATCGTGTCTTCCACAGACGGACAGACGCACATTGGATCCTAGACGCGCATTTGAGAGCCAAAAAAATGTTTAGTTATTTACAGTAAATGTTCGTATTCGTTAAGTAGATACCCTAAAACCGTTCATAGAAAGAAAATCCATCGCTTAGTTTAGTTAGGACATAAATTCAAAGTAAGGACTTTTTGCATAAATTTGAAAAAAAATATTTTTTTTGAAGACTTTTTTTATTTTATGTTTTAAAACTACTTCCAATTATGCGATTTTCCTGAAATTAAGTGAAGATTGTAGCTCTAACTATTAACTTTGTTACCCATTTTATGGTTTTTAATATTACTCTTTTTAAGTAGAAAATACAGGCCATCAAAAAGAGTCAATTTTTGAAAAATTAGAAAAAAACTATTTATATTTTGGATTGCAACTTTTGTGGAACGGAAGGAAATGGCGATTCTTTTTGTACAATAAACTAGAAGTATTACTTACCCAGCAAAACTTTGGTAATGGGTAGTGATTATATAACACATTACCAGGTAATGTATATACCTTATTTGTAGCATTATTTTAGAATGTCTTACCAAACATTTGTTCCACAACGTATTATTTTCAAGTGAAAAATAATGTATTACTAATAATTTGCTACGTAATGCATGATTATTGGAAAAAATGTATTTCATATTTATTATTTCTAAACATTAAATCATGGATGACTTATATTTGGTTACATCATGTATTATTTGAAAGTTTGAAATAATGCATTATTTATAATTGGATGCATAATGCTTTACAATAACATAAAAAATAGTTATTTTATAAAAAAATTCATAAGTTTAAACTAGAGATGGGCTCACGACAGGAAATTTCTAACGACACACACTCACGAGCATATTTTTTATCTACTTACACTCACTTACAATCACGTGAGTAAATTTAATACAAAATTACTTTTTCACTACTCGTAACACCTTATATATTATCTTCTGGTATGCTATATTATTTCATTTCTCGTAACCTATAAAATATCATATATTTTACACCTTACTCGTATTCTTCGTTATAAATTTATGACTTATTTTATACCTTACTGGTATTCTTTGTGATAATGTGGATGCATTACTTTGAGTCTCATCGCCTGTTAAAATCATCAATGCTGCAATGTATAAAATAAGAGATCCTATACCTTATTTGGTAATCTAAGTTTTGCTGGGAGGCAAATAGTTTAGAAAACCAAATTGATATTTAAAAACCTGGATCTAGCTGACACTTGATAGTGATAATTAGTCTACATAACTTCTATTGAAGTTTTCTGAATTTTAATTGGCTTTTTCTAAATTGTAATTGTTTTTCTAGAAATTTTGGGGCGTTTTCCAAATTTTAATTTAACTCATTTGTTTGCCTTGTTGTTTAAAGCATGTTAAAACCGGTTAAAAGGTAAAAAACCATCATAGACAGTATTCACCTTAAAAACTTACTCACTCTTATATAGACTAAAACAGCGATACGCAAACTCATACTATAACATTTATGCTTGTGTGGGTAGTAGCAAGCGAAAAGTCAACAAATTTGCTCAAGCAACAGAATTTTATAGTGTATGTGTGTTGACAGCGCACAAGCAGCGCCTATTCCCGCGGGAATAGAAATTACAAAAATGCGTATCACTGGACTAAAACTTAAGATGGTGTTTAATGCGGTTTCCATGGTCTGAGCAGCAGTCGCTTCTGTAAATTTGTTATTGGTCCTGCCTTAAGCACCAAATGTCCCTTTCTACGATGTTCCAAGATATATTTTCGGTCCTTTTATAATTTGAATTTTACAATCAAACATTTGGAGCGATGGATATCAACGTAAACATTGGTTCCGTTGGATTTTATTACATTTAGATTGTAGAAATTTTCTCGCTTGGTAGCTCTTAAAATTACCGCGTTTAACATGAACTTTATCATCCTGACGAATAGGCATGAAGCGAACATTTTACTTTTTACGCAATTCCTTGCTGAGGGAAGACGGCCAATTTTTAGGACTAATGTATGCTGAAGAAGTGATAAATTTACTTACCTCGGAAGTATTTTAAATAAAAATGGCGGACCAGTGGAAGATGTTATTCAAAGCATACATAGAGCACGGTATTCATTTATAATGCTAAATAAACTATGGTCAGCCCCAGTGTCTACAAAGGTCAAAATCAGAATTTTCAAATCCAACTGTCTATCAGTCCTACTTTATGGGTGCGAAACGTGGATGCTATCCAGCATTAGCCTACAAAAAATACAAGTGTTTATAAATAAATGTTTGCGAAAAATCCTGAAAATATTTTGGCCGAGAGTGATATCTAACGAAGAACTATGGCGTTAAACAGATTTTGAAAAATGCGGATCAATTATAAAACGTAGAAAGTGGAACTGGGTAGGACATATCCTTCGAAGAAGCCCAGACGACGTAGCCAGAATGGCGCTTGAATGGAATCCATACGGTAGCAGGAGACGCGGAAGACCAAAAACAACTTGACGAAGGCAAATTGTAATGGAGGCTAACCAACTAAATAAATGTTGGAACGAAGTAAAAACTCTTGCACAAAATCATTCGATGTGGAGATGCTTTGTTGATGACCTATGCTCCCTCGCGGAGTAAGGACTTGATGATGATGATGAATGTATGCTGCTATTTGGTAGCATTTTTGTAAGGAGTGGGCAACGAGTAATTTTTGGGCTACTTGTAGCTACTTATTTTTAGGACTAATGTATGCTGTTATTTGGTAGCATTTTTGTAAGGAGTGGGTAACGAGTTATTTTAGGGCAACTTGTAGCTCATTATTTGTGGTACTAATGTATGTAGTTTTTCAGCAGTGTTGCCAGAAGTAGGGGAAAATCCCTACATGTAGGTATTTTTGTTCTCAAAATTATAGAGTAGGGAAAAATGGACAGATTTTTAGAATTTCATCAAATGCAGGTACTTTTTCAAAATATAGCTAAAAGTTGTCCAAAACCTTGAAGTTTAGTAAAAAAACAGTACTTTTCATAGAGGGTTTAAAAACAAATTCTTGAAATGTGCTTTTTTTAAATCTTTTGTACACTCTAATTAAAAAGGTACGTATATTAATTGGGTAAATTTCCACAAACTCTGTAATCTACTCGAAAATAATAGAAATTTTCCTATTTATAGTAAGAAACTTTACTCGTTTTACATAAATATGAAAGTAGAAAAAAAAGTATCATAAAGAGCAAATCTTATGATTTTGAATAATATTAAGCAACTCAAGTATTTTCTTATAAATTTTGACGCTTTTGATTAAAAATATAGTAAGACTTGTGAGAAAAATAATCGAAAACACCCAGAAACATTTTTTAGAACCGGTTCAGACAACATCTGTTCTAGAACAGGAATTTAAAAAACAAGTTTTATTTTTTCTTACAAACACCTGTTACTTTCGAGACAATCTCTATACAAAAAACATCGGTGTATCACCAGAAGTAGAACAGGTTTTATGGGAGAATAAGTTTTTCCACACCGGTGCGCCAGGTCTTTGCAATCCAATATTTAGCTAGGCGATGATCTGTTAATATTATACATTAAAAAAAAAATAGAAATTATTGGAACTTAAAATTTTTGTTTTAATGAAATTCGTCCAATTTTAATGTAGGGATAAATTGTAGGGGAAATTTTTTTCGAAAGTAGGGAAAAAAGGGATTTTTTTTTCATAAGCGTAGGTACTTTCAAAAAAATCCACTAACAACACTGTTTTTCAGTAGCATTCTCGTAAGCGAGTGGGTATGCGGTCATTACTCCAATGACATCGCCATGTTAAAATAATGAGTGTTTCACCAACCTAGAAATAACATAAAAATGTGTTATTTCGCAGCAGATTTTGATCACGTTTTTGTGAGACTTCCAAATTTTTAAGAAATGTTGTTGGTATTTGTTTGTAACCCCTTGGGGACTTCAAGGATACACGTTTTAAGGATTGCAAGGACATGCAAAAAAAGTTTTTCCCTAATATTTGTTTTTTATTTCTGCCATTTGATGCAGTAGTAATATTGTATTATACGAAACAAGATTTTAAGAATTATTTAATATTAACCCTTAGCTGCATATTACACGGTAACATTGCAAGCACATGCAAAAAAAAGTTTTTTTTTCGTAATTTTAGTTTTTTTGGATGCAGTAGTAACACTATATGACACAAAACAATTTTTGAATAATTATAATACCTATTAACCCATAACTGCAAGGAACTGCACATTACCAATTTTTTAGTTGCAAATCTGTTAAAATTGTTTGTATGTGTAAAGATTGTTTTGTTGTGTACAATTTAAAATTTTATATTTTGAGTAGGTTTATTCTATTCCTTTACTAATTACAACTATGATATTCTCATAGAATAATTTTCAAGAAAATTATTTTTCTGTTTTAAATTTATTAAGGTTGGTCATTTTTTGCAAGACTTAATCGACACGTGTTTCGGGATTTATCAGATCCCATTGTCAAGATTATTTAGCAAAAATAAAAATCCTGTGCTACATGTATCAAAGGGTCTTTAATGACAATCGTTAATGATCTAACTAAAATATTAATACATATTCGACTCTACTCTCATTGGAAATTAGAAGACAAAAATTGTACCATCGTAGTAAGATCACGATCATCAACTAACCAACACACCAAATATTAAAATATCACTTTAATTCAAATTGGGCGTTAGTTCACTCCCATTTAAAAAAAACAAATTGAATTATTGCACTTTTAAAGTAATTTTTTCATACTAAAAAATCAAAATTTTACCAAAATTGTTGCAGAGGATTGTAGAGCTCCGCTAAAAATACGCACTTATGCAAAAAAAACGTAATTTCGTTCTTATTCTCATAAACTGCTCAATTGACAACTCTAATACTTACTAAAATATATCAAAAAATTAGCGAAATCGAAGGGAGTCGTGTTTGAAATTGTGCGATTTGGCATGGAATGCCCCATAAGTTAATACGATGATTTAATAATCTAATTTAAAAAATTAAATTTTATGTCACTTTGGAATTTGGCTTCCTACATGTTCAAAAAAATGTGACACTTTTTAATTATGAATAAATGTATGGAATTTATGTACAACGTGTATGGTTTGCCAAGTATATTCTGCATTGATTTCATTTATATTTATAATGGCAACGATATGTGAATATAAATTTTAAACTGAATTTTTATTCATTTCATTATTTTATTTTTATTATTTTGTTCCCACAATTCAAAAGTAAATTGTTTATAATTAAATGTTTTGTTTTGAAATTTATCATTAAATGACAACGATTTAATGTCAGGCCATAATTTAAAATTACAAAAAATATAGAACTTTTTCTTTTTCATTGACAGGCCACCCAATAAGAATGATTGCATAAAAACTGTAATATAAAATATTTTCCTTTGGCTTAAGTTGCCTTATCATCTCCCCCCCATTTGAAATTCTAAGTTCTACTTATTGTTTTTTTTTTGTTCCCATACCTCTGCAGACTCCCTCTTAAAAAAACATCACTCGATTAATATAAATAATTTACAAAATATAAAAAGGAAACAAAAATTTTGACAGTTTATGTTATAAAAAAAAAAATAAATAGCATACCAAAACAATTAAGATTTACTCAACTTGATGCTGTTAAATAAACAAATACTTTTTTTATTTTTCCAAAAAAAACACAAAATATTCCCGTAATTTGAGAATCCTCTTTAAATTAAGAAAAAACAACAAAATAAATACCAAAACACCAGACAATTTTCATCTTTTTGTTTATTTAAGTATCCCCACTTTATCCAAGTTGTTTGTGTTTTTGTTAAAAAATTATTTTTGGGTTTTTATTCATTTCATTTGTTTCATTTTACCACCACTTCATACAAATCATTTACAAATGGCCACAAATGGAATATGAAAAATTTTCATGTCATAAAAAATACATTACATAATTAGAATTTCCATATTTAGTTTGTTTAGTCTGTAACAGCAGTATCTGGGTATACTCACTTTGTCATTTCGTGTGTAACGCATCGAAATATCGGTCCAGGCCCCATAATGCTTGACAAATTGGGGATCTTCAAAAAGTTTGTTTTTAGATTATTCCAATTTTGTACAGATTGTAGTGCCCCATGAAAACCTCTTCTTGGTAAGTTTTCAGAAATTTTTAATTACCAGAGATATCGAATTTTCAAAAATTTGGAGCTTGCCCAGCAAAACTTTGGTAATGGGTAGTGATTATATATTAGACCGACTCACCTTATATGGGCAAAAAAAAAGTTAAAGTTGTACCCCCCTCAAAATTTACATTGACATGTTTTATGAAGATTCCCAAAATATTTGGGCTCTAGCGATAATCTCCCGTGAGCTAAACCGCGTTAAAAATGGGTCCAAAAATGGTATTTTTCATGATTAAAAAATTCTGTAAATTTTTTTTTGTCCAATGAATGACCAAATATAATAGATATTTAGGAATTCTTTGATTCTGCATTAAAACATTTTAAAAATCTAACCACAGACTCGAGATAACGAGATGTTTATGTCAGTTTTTTGATGCTTTTCAATTCGATTTTACTGAAAACTTAATTATCTTTGGTATTTTTTTGTCCGATTTTCACTTCTAATACATCGTTAGAAAGGTGTTGACCACCGCTTGGGATTTTATTCAAAAATTAACCCTTAACTGCACTGTCTTACTTTTTTATAACATTTACTTCGACATCATTAAAAAACCATTATATAACCACAAAAAACATATCTTTGTGTAGGAAACACGTTTAATTAATATATTTGGCCTCAATTAATTTAACCCATGCATGATAAAAATATTTTGGCAAACATTTTTAAAAAAGTTTTTGCGGAAATTATTGTAAGGTAGTTGTAATACTTTAAGAAAATAAAATTAAATAAGGTTTTTGTTTATCTAGACGTGCTTATTAATATCAAATAATTATTACGTGTATCACTTTCCCGGTAAATTTTTTTTTTCCCAAATTTGTATATGCAAATTAATTTTAAAAATAAAATATAAACAAATTCTGTCTTAATCGCATATATTCGTGCAAAAAACGCATCTAATAAATAGAGGTATCAATTATATTATTTTTTTTTAAGTATTACAACTGGACTTAAATTTTTTCCACATTTTTTTTTTTAAATTGGTCATGAATGGGTTAAATAAAAAATATTAAGATCAATGTATTAGATGAGTTTTTTGCACGAATATATGCGATTAAGAGAAAATTGGTTTAGATTTTATTTTTAAAATTTATTTGCACATACAAATTCCGAAAAAAAAAATTTCACCAGGAAATTGTTACACGTAATAATTATTTGATATTAATAAGCACGTCTAGATAAACAAAACCCTTTTTTATTTTATTTTTTAAAGTATTTCAACTAGCTTTCAATAATTTCCGCGAAAACTTTTTTAAAAATGTTTGCCAAAATATTTTGATCATGCATGGGTTAAATAATTATGGCCAAATATATTAATTAAACGTGTTTCCTGCACAAAGATACGCTTTTTGTGGTTATAAAATGGTTT
Organism: Pegoplata infirma; assembly: GCA_963921195.1. NCBI lineage: Eukaryota > Metazoa > Arthropoda > Insecta > Diptera > Anthomyiidae > Pegoplata > Pegoplata infirma. The sequence goes on along the minus strand of OY992537.1, from coordinate 164,504,956 downwards.
TTAATGACGTCGAAGTAAATGTTAAAAAAAAGTAAGACAGTGCAGTTAAGGGTTAATTTTTACCTAAAACCCCAAGCGGTGGTCAACACCTTTCTAACGATGTATTAGAAGTGAAAATCGGACAAAAAATACAAAAGTTATTTAAGTTTTCAGTAAAATCGAATTGAAAATCATCAAAAAACTGACATAAACATCTTGTTATCTCGAGTCTGTGGTTAGATTTTTAAAATGTTTTAATGCAGAATCAAAGAATTCCTAAATATCTATTATATTTGGTCATTCATTGGACAAAAAAAAATTTACTGAATTTTTTATTCATGAAAAATACCATTTTTGGACCCATTTTTAACGCGGTTTAGCTCACGGGAGATTATCGCTAAAGCCCAAATATTTTGGGAATCTTCATAAAACATGTCAAAGTTAATTTTGAGGGGGGTACATCATCAACTTTTTTTTTTGAGTCACTCTATTATATATCACATTTCCAGGTAATGCATATAACTTATTTGAAGCATTATTTTAGGATGTCTTACCAAACATTTGTTCCACAACGTATTATTTTAAAGTGAAAAATAATGCATTACTAATAATTTGCCACGTAATGCAATATTATTGGAATAAATGTATTTCATATTTATTATTTCTAAACATTAAATCATGGATGACTTATATTTGGTTACATTATGTATTATTTCAAAGTTTGAAATAATCCATTATTTATAATTGGATGCATAATGCATTACAATAACATAAAAAATAATTATTTTATAAAAAAATGCATAAGTTTAAACTAGAAATGGGCTCACGACAGGAAATTTCTAACGACACACACTCACGAGCATATTTTATCTACTTACACTCACTTACAATCACGTGAGTAAATTTAATACAAAATTACTTTTTCACTACTCGTTACACCTTATATATTATCTTCTGGTATGATATATTATTTTATTTCTCGTAACCTATAAAATATCATATATTTTACACCTTACTCGTATTCTTTGTTATAAATTTATGACTTATTTTATGCCTTACTGGTATTATTTGTGATAATGTGGATGCATTACTTTGAGTCTCATCGCCTGTTAAAATCATCAATGCTGCAATGTATAAAATAAGAGATCCTATACCTTATTTTTTTTTTAAATGTTTATTTATTTGAAAAATTAGTTACTGTATTTATACTATAAATAAACAAATAGTTCATACATCTTAAATTTATAAACATACACTGTCCCTTGACGGGCTCCTATACCTTATTTTATACCTTATTTGGTAATCTAAGTTTTGCTGGGTGTTCCTTAACTCAAACTTCTCATATAACTTCTTCAAAACTAGTCAAAATCCATTTTTATACCCTAAAACCACAACCACAGTATGGCTACAACCTAATAGAGACTCGACATAAGTGACAGGTGTCAAAAAAGTAGTCCTTAAACATATGGTTAATTTTTTCAATTTTTTTTCGAATTAGGTTAGAAAGGGAAAGCTAATGTAACGCGCCATAAGATAAATAGATGCCAGATCGGTTTTTATAGTTTCACTTACTCCTAAGTCGTAAAAAGTGTTGCCATGTTAGCTTAAAACTAGCTAAAAACCGCTCTGTTTTCTCCTAAAACCGCTTAGATTTTCCCCATTTTTTGTTATAAAACTCTGCTGTCGAGTCTATATGGGGCATTCCATGTCAAATCGGACACTTTGAAAATTTTTTTTTTAGATTTCCCAATTTGTATACAGTTTTTAGTACACTCAAAAAAAAACTGTAAAGTTAGCAAAAAATTTAGTTAAATTTAACTAAAAAAGCTGATTTTGGGCCCACTAAATTTTTAGTTAATTTAACTAAAAATATTTAGCTAACTTTTCGTAGAATGAATGTAGCAAAAAAAACCGTAACTTTAACTAAAAATTTAGCTAAAATTTCGTAACGTTTTTCTGGACATATATTAACAAAAAAATTAGTTGAATTCAGCTAAGCTTTTTGTTACTTTTCGTAAACTAAAATTTAAAAAAATCAAAAAAATATTTTGTAAAAAATTGTGAGATTATTTTTTCTGTTTTTTCATCAGCTTAAGTAGATCTTATGAGATTTGCATAGGAGGCTACACAAGAAATTTCACTTAACAAATTTGTTACGAAAAATCAGCAAATTAATTAGTAAAAATTCGTAAACTCAGTTTTGAAGTCAACAAAAAAAATTAATTCAAAATTTGTTCAAAACTAGTATTTTCGTAAATTGAACTTAACTAAAAAAAGTAGTTAAAACGCTGATTTTAACTAAAAACTTTACACCCATGTAAAAATCGATTAGATCTTGTCAGATCTACTTTTATCTAATTATATATGATTGCATCTGATTGTATATGATTATATCTGGTCAGATATAATTAAATGTCAATTTTGTGGCAATGTTGACCAAATCCGAGATATAATTAGATCTCGATTTTGGACATTTCAGATATAATTATATGAAATCAGATACGATCATATATGAACATATATGAACAGATCAGATAAGATCTAATACATTTTTACACGGGCAGTTTTATTTTTTTGAGTGTACCCTTCGAAAACTCCTTCGTGGTAAATTTTCAGATTTTTTTGATGACCCGTTCAAAAGATATCGAATTTTTAAAAATTGGTAGTTTGTTCCTTTACTCAAACTTCTTTTACTCATAACTTCTTCAATAATGGTCCAAATTTCAATTTTTTTTTTCAAAATCTTTGTTTTTTTACGTACATTTAAAAAAAAATCCAAGTTTTAAAATTTAAATCTCATTTCTGAAAATGTTTGTACTCTTAGATTTTTTTGAAATTTTTGTGTGTAAAACTTCTATCGATTCTACAATTTTTTTGCCCAGGAGGATCGTGGATAACGATTATTACTATTTTTTTAAATTTTTTGATTAAAATTTATTGTAATTTTCCAATTTTAAAATCATTTCTACTTCTCCAATGGTGCGTCATAGATGGGTTATTTATAAGACCGACCCCCATTAATTTTTACGTCTTAACATTTCTTTGTAACAAATTAGAGTTTCTGTTTCGGTTAAAACCGTAACCGAAACCGCGGTTATATAAGCCAAAAACCGTAACCGAAACCGACACATTTTTTGTCGGTTATGACCATTTTATTTAAAGGTACACTTTCTTATTTTTTTTTTGTATTTAAAACAAAAAATAATTAAAACTTTTCATATTTGTGATTACAAAAACGAGAGTGTTAAAAGTGAATGGTTCAAATCATATTTAAATTTTAATGAACTAAAAACCAGCAGTTTAAAGTGCCATCACCATTTCATTTTGTCGTGTTATCATTATAAAGTGATTAACATTTTATCAAATTTCTAACTGAAAAAATTCAAGCAGGCTAATACAAAAGAAAAAATCGTGAAAAGCAAAAAATTATATCAACAATTGAAAAACAAATCAAATTTATGTAAATTGAGGTAAGAAAGTAAAGAAAATATTAATTCAAATGAAAAGTTTTTAAAAAATATTAATCGATATTTTCAGAACTTGATTTTTAAATAAATTAATTACTATTTTTATTTCAGAAATGGGAGATTCAAAATCCGACGTATGGAAATATTTTAAAAAGTCACAAAATGAATCTACAAAAACTACGTGCCAATTATGCCAGAAAACACTTTCATACACAAAAGGGTCAACAAGTTCCATGAAAAATCATTTAAGAATAGTTCACAAAAACAACTTGGACAAAACAAATGATGAGTGTGTCGCTGAGACTTTTCATAGCAACAGAAAATTAATGATTGATTTCGTAAAAAGAGACACATTAGAGATCATTGTATCTAAGCTGGCATCGGTGGACGGGTTTTCGATAAGAGGTATTACCCAGTCGAAATTTATTAGAGAATCAATTTCAGCTAGAGGATTTCATCTACCAAAAAACGAATCTGACGTCATGAAGCTAATACTAAAAGACTTTAACCAAAAAAGGATATATTAAAAGATAAATTTAAAGCAAGTAAAACAAGCGGTGAAAAATTTAGCTTAACTATGGATGAATGGACCAGCACTAGAGGTAGACGATATATGAATCAGGGTTTGGTAGCCATATATATACAGCCGTGATATTAATATATACTCAATATTTTTTCAGCCGGCTATTTGAAATATTCTGCTATTGTAAATATTGAGCTGTTAAAATATTAAGAATATTAAATATTTAGAAATGTAGCTATCGAAATAGCTGGCTATTTAAAAAGCCGCATATTTAAATATTTAAAATGTTGCATATTTAAATAGCCGGCTGTTAAAAAAGCCAGCTATCAAAATAGCGGCTGTTAAAATGGACGGCTATTTTTACATGCATAATTTTAACAACAGGCTTTTTCAAAAGCACTGTTGAAATACAATGGAATAAATGTAAACATTGTCGTTAACATTGCTTGGGCGAGTGTTATCATCGTATTTATTTTACTTTTTGTTGTTGGGCTGTAAAAAAGACACTGCATTTAGAGAAATTAATAATTGGGTTAAAAATATCCAATAAAGAAAATAAATTGATAAAATTATACTTTTAACTTATTTTAAAATAATTGAATTTTTATTTGTAAATTTTATTTTGCATTAATATTAATTTTCTTATTAAAAAAAAAAATTAATAACTCTCATCGAAAATTCTGTTATTGGTGTGCAGCAGTGTTGCCAGATACTTATTTTCCATCTTAAACCTAAGTCGTTTTTTTTTTTTAAAAAGGCATAAACATTTAATTAATTTATTTTTAATTTAATTAAATCAAGATATATTTTTGTTTAGTCTTACGAATTGTCAAAAACCCGTAGCTTGAAACGATTTTAGAAATGAACCCCTAACCTTCATTAAATGTAGAAGATTAAGGCCCATATACATATATTGAAATTTAAACAAATTTTCATACAAAAGTAAGTGTTTAAATTCAAATATGACTAACAAAGGAAGTCTCCCTAGCGTCACCCGCCGATCTCAATAGAATTGGTTTTGTTTTGTAGAGTAGGAAAAATAAAGGAACACGTATTTTTTTATCGGCTCAAATAATTATTTAGGGGGTGCAAATGAGACGGGGAAGAAACGGTCATTTTTCGTGTATCTACTATATTATACAAAGAAACCTAGTCATGTTACATATCAAATGAAAGGTCTTTGAAAAACCTATCTACGTATATAAAAAACGTGTCCAAACATGCACAACTTTTCGTCATATTGAGTAAAATATCTAAATTTTCGGACATTTTTGTTAATTCGAAAAATATTTTTTTTTAGGTACGTTGTTAGGACCACGAAATAGATACCACGAAATAAATACCTTTAATGTTATACAATATATGCCTTTATTTATTTTGATTAAATAGGCGTAAATCGTAAAAAAACTGAGAAGTTCTGCCGTTGCTCATTACTAGGGATGAGATTTCCATGCAAATGCATGTTTTTTGTCGATAATCTAAAAACGATATCGACCAATTATCTTTCCGAATCAAGAAATTTGCGTTAAAATGGCATTGATTTGTTTTTGCATATTTTAGCATATTTTGGTGAAAATGCATATTTTTGCATATTTTGATTTTAAATGCATATTTTGTGCATATTTCGAACTTTTAAGAGCATATTTTTGCATATTTTGGAATAAATGAGCAAAAACACAAATTGAAATTTATTTTTTCCAAAAACTATTTTAAATTTTGAAAATAAAAAAAAAAATCTTTTTCTTTTTATTTTTTTTTTAAGATTTTCTTAATTTCTAAAAAAATCTTGCTCATAAAAAGTTCTAAATGTTACTATTTGATATTTTTTAGTGCATATTTTAATGTTTTTTAGTGCATATTTTGAATTTTTTAGCGCATATTTTAAGCGCATATTTTCGATTTTTTAGTGCATGAAAATCTCATCCCTACTCATTACAAATATTTCGTTAAAGCAATGTTGCCACTTCGTGTGTAATTACACATATCCTGTATTTTTTTTTTTTTGTCAAGTGTAGCCCATTTTTAATTGGCTGCATGTGTAAATTATGTGTAATTTGAAATTTTTACGTTTTTGAAAAAAAAAAAATTCACAATTTTTGTTAATTATTTTACCCACCACTTACTAAATAAGGGTTACTCAGTTTGTGATACTTCGAAATATCGATCTAGGACGTTATATATTCATGATCTTTCAACCAAATTCGGTTAAGAAGTTGTTAGCAAAACCGTGAATTTTACATGGATTTCATCACGAATTCACATATTAGAAAAACGCTAAGGACTCTTTGAAAGACATTGGTGAGACACAAAATTATTTTACAAAGTATTTTTCACTCAACAAATTTTTAACTCTAGACTGCCTAAAGTTGGTTGGTTAATTCAAATAAAATATTTCTAAACTCAAAAATAAAACTATTTCGAAAAATCTGTGAACCGGTTTAAAAAATAAACTTTTAGCGGATTTTTCTGTACTAATGGATATTTTAACAAAATTCTCTGTCATTGAGTTCTAAAAAATAACAGAAAATTTGATGTAATTTTACTGATTCTGTTTGCTGGTTATTTTTTATAGAAATTGTTTGTTTTTTAAAATGTATATTTTTTTTGTCAAATTTAACTATTAAAAAGTGTCAAAATTAAAACAAAAAATAAAAAAATGGTAGATTATTTTGCTAATTTTACAGAAATATTAAGCTATCATTAGTTTTTTTTTTTCAAAGTTTTAATTAAAAAATAAATTATTGAAAAACAGCATATCTAAAAAAATTTACGATTAAAAAATTACAACAAGCTCTTTCTGTTAAATCAGCCATTATCAGCCGTTTTTTGTCTTTAAAATTATATAATTTTTTCGTTTTTATAAGAGTCTTATAATCAATTAGGCTCAAAAGTCCTTTATACTTAAAAAATACATATAAGATGTTCAGAAATTTTATCAGAAGTCAGCAGATTTTTCTGCTAGCATATTTGTTAGGCTCATATCAGCATATGATTTTACGAATTACTCAATGTACAGTTAGCTGCTAACTGTCAATTTAACGGTGTCTTATGTCAAAATTTGTATACAAAATTTCAATTTAACGAAGCATTGAGTAAACCAGACTTAATCGTTAATTTTGAAAATTAAGAAAAAACCTTATTTTTTTATAGCATTCGTGATTTCATGTGTAATTTTGGCACGATCCATGTGTAATTTACGATTTTGTTGGTGGCAACACTGCGTCAAAGGCGCTTGCGTAACAGAAGAATTTACATACAAGATCAAATGAGCACAACAGAAAACTGTATTTGAGTCTCATTATCTGTTAAGTTTTTTGCTGTCTTCTCTCAAAAAAATCTTTAATGTTCATAAATAAAGAAACGTTGAGCAAATTCTTTATAATTTGATTGCAATTTTTCAACTAATCTCTAAGGTTGCCAGCCCTTTTGTGCTGGCTAGATTTCAGAACAATTAATTTTCCAAAATATTTAATTAAATTAAGAAAGATATAAATAACTTTAAAAAAATATAGTTTCAACTTATTTCAAAATTTTATAAAATGCATTAAAAAACATATTTTATCATATCAAACAAAATGTAGTCATAAAATAAAAAATAAGGAACTTTTTGTAAAAAAAATCAATATTATTTTTTGTCTAACAATAAGAAGGAAAGTATCTCGACCCTTGTGCACCGATTTGCATGAAACTTAAAATATACATAAAAGAGACAATTATAAAGTTAGGGAGTCTGGGAATATCGGCTATATTGTTGATTTAGGGGTACAAAAAAAATCCCGAGGCCGCACATTGGGTTCAAATGGTACCAAAGTGGCGATTAATTGAAATTTATAAATGAAGTTTTTGTTATAAAATTTGATATGGGGTAAAAGAAGATAAAATTCTGCAACACTAGTTATCAAAATCAATCAACTAAGTTGTTTACTTTTTTTTCGGTGAGCTGTCAAAGTTAGCAAATTATTGCAGTCTTTGAAAAAACTGAAAAAATTGGAATTTTTACAATTTAAGCGATTATTAGTAGTATTAAATCTTTTAAAAGAAAATCTTTTATAATGGAATCTTCCACTCAGGTATTAAACTAAATTGTAAAATTTTTTTTTGTTTATTAAAATTGTGTCTTAACATTTTTAATAATTTTTTTAATAAGGGTCCGAAAGTAGGATATTTTCCACATTTAATGGGCCACAAATATTAAGTTAGTAATAGTTGGATTTGGTTTTGTGGATTTTAAAAAAGTATAGGATATCAGCTTTTATTTAAAAGAAAAAAAAGTCCGGACAATGCCCGGCCCTTTTTTTTATTCCCATTTTTAGTGTAAAAAGTTTGGGTATCATTTATTTAACAAGACCATTATATGTGTGTTTATACCCTCTAACTACAGAATGGGCGTATACTCTCTTTGTCATTCCGTATGTAACGCATCGAAATATGTGTCTAGGACCCCATAAAGTGTATATTATTTATCACTGATCGATTCTAAGACATTTTGTAACTGACGGTGTGTCCGTCCGTCCGTCTCTTGTGGAGCACACCATAAAGTACAAAAAACTAGAGCTAGAATCCTGAAGTTTGTCACAGATGTGTATAATGGTCATTGGTTGGTTAAGTTCTTGAACGAGCAAAATCGGACCAGGGGGGAAAAAGTTCCCCCTTTAAGAACTAAAACTATCCCAGAAAAATATTTTTTTTACATGTTTTATTTCTATATTTGTTCAATAAATAAAACATTTTAATGCCATATGAGGTTCATCGACCTGAATTTGAACCAATGGGATCAGGAAAGACAATTTTTTTCGGGCCGCCCTTTTTTGGGGGCGTGTGTAGAAAAAAATAATTTGAATAATGATACATTTTTATTAATTAGGTGCAAAAACTACCATTTATTTATGTATTTGGCAACGTTTATGACGAGGGAAAGGTGTCCCGCATAGTCTCCCGGGAAACCCTCCCCCCTACGACAAAAAACCTCCCCTCCATTTGTTTTTTGTAGCTTTATTACATGTTCAAGGGTTTCAAGTTTTTTTTTTTTTTTCGAAAAACAAAAAAAACGACTAAAAGATAAAAAAAAACATTTTTTTTAAATTTTTTTTCTCTTAAATGCTGTATTTTTATGTATTTATGATAATTCGTTAATAAAAATCTATAACATATTCTAAAATCACTTTTTTCAGATAAATTAGTACATTTATGAGATTTTGTGAAAAAACAAAATTTGATTTCAAATAAAATTTATAATAATATAAATACATATCATGCTTTTTTTCTTTAATTATTTTGATAGCACATTATGTATGCTTTAATTCCCATTTTTTTTTATTAATTTATCGCTCTTCATTCCAAAGTTACAGCAAAAATTGTGAACTATAACCCTTTTTTCCAAAAAACAAAAAAACGCCTAACAGGTTAAAAAAAAAAAATTTTCAATTTTTTTTTTCCAAAATGTGTATTTTTACGTGTTTATATTAGTTCATCAATAAAAAAATATAATATTCTAAAACTACTGCTTATCTGAATTAATCACCATTTTGGGCACCATCAAACCCACTGTGGGCCGCCTAAGCTTGGCATATATATTTGCCCAGTGGTTTAAAAGTTATAAGCAAACCCGTAAACTTCAGATTGGGTTCAAGTTTTAAAAATTTTTATTAATTTTGCGGCCTCGTTAAACCCACCCTCTCTGCAGAATGCTGCGATTATGACTAAAATTGCTTTGGACTTACTCCCCATAATGTGAATGGGGGTTATGACCAAAAAAAGTTCCCTGTTGGGATTATGGGATTATCACCGAATACCAATATTCGGTATTCGGTTCAAACCGAATAATAAATATTCGCTTAACTGCCAAATACACTATTCGCAACATCCATAAAAAATAATATTTTAAATACCCATAAAAAATTAAATAAAAAATAAACAGAATTTTTGATGAGAGTTATTTATTGAGAGCTACCTTATTTAATAAGATAAAATTATTTTTTATGAAATAAATTAATTCAATTTCAAGATGGTTAGGCGTTTTTTTTTAACTACCTAGGTTTAAGATGGAAAATAAGTATCTGGCAACACTGCTGCACACCAATAACAGAATTTTCGATGAGAGTTATTAATTTTTTTTTTTAATAAGAAAATTAATATTAATGCAAAATAAAATTTACAAATAAAAATTCAATTATTTTAAAATAAGTTAAAAGTATAATTTTATCAATTTATTTTCTTTATTGGATATTTTTAACCCAATTATTAATTTCTCTAAATGCAGTGTCTTTTTTACAGCCCAACAACAAAAAGTAAAATAAATACGATGATAACCAGGGAAACCAAAAATATGCAGTATCATGTTTTTTCCTGCGCATTGTATTGATATATTGGTAAAGTATTTATCCGTTTCAGAAGATTTTAAGAAATCTGGCATCGATTTGTTAGAGCATATTTTTGCATATTTTAGTCTTAAGAGCATATTTTTGCATATTTTAGGTTTAAGAGCATATTTTAGCATAAGAGCATATTTTTAGAGCATTTTTTCAGTTTTTAGAGCATTTTTTAACTTTTTAGAGCATATTTTTAAATTTTTACAGCATATTTTTAAATTTTTAGAGATTTTTTTTTTTAATTTTTAGAGCATTCTTTCCATTTTTTTTTTATTTTTAAAATTTGAATTTTTGTGGGAAGTTTTTTTTTTTTTAATTTTGTAAGTTCGTTAAAATGTTTGTTTTCTTGTCAGGATGAAATGTCTGGTAACTCTGCTAGAAAAAAAAATTACATTGAAAAACAATTTCAATTTTTTTCCAAAATTTCGGGGTTCTGACGATTGGTTCCCCTTTGGCCTGTTCTTCATATCAGTATATGAAACTATGTTTTCTTTAGACCAAAGTGTAGTGTATATTCAGCAACTTTGTAGAAAATATTAAGGCAAATAATTTTGTAGAACATATTAACCCTCTAACTACCCCACATAACGGTATTTTTTGGTCTATTCTCTAACATATTGTAAAAAACAACGCAAAAAGGGGGACATAATTTTTTTAAGAGCATATTTTTATTGTTTTTAGAGCATATTTTCGGTTTTTAAGGGCATTTTTTAAGCGCATAAAACGGGGTTTTTAGAGCATATTTTTGGTTTCCCTGATGATAACACTCGCCCAAGCAATGTTAACGACAATGTTTACATTTATTCCATTGTATTTCAACAGTGCTTTTGAAAAAGCCTGTTGTTAAAATTATGCATGTAAAAATAGCCGTCCATTTTAACAGCCGCTATTTTGATAGCTGGCTTTTTTAACAGCCGGCTATTTAAATATGCAACATTTTAAATATTTAAATATGCGGCTTTTTAAATAGCCAGCTATTTCAAATAGCCGGCTGATAATATATTAAAGAATTTTAATATATAAGATAGCCGCTATTTAATAATATTTTTTAAAAAGCTAAATATCAAACGCTGATATGAATATCAATATCCATGAATCCAACGGCAAGTTTCACAATTTGGGCTTAAGCCGTATTTTTGGTTCATGCAATTCGTTAAAAACACAACAAATTATTCGCGATAAGTTGGAGGAATTCGAAATTTCCTTAGATTCAGATATTGTGGCGTTTACTTCAGATGGAGCCTCAGTGAATGTAAAATTTGGCTCAGAAAGTCCAACAGAATTTCAATTATGTTTGGCGCATGGAATACATCTTGCTGTTATGGACGTCGTGTATCAAAAATGTGAAGACATGGAAGATATAATTGATATTGATGATAGTGATACTGAAGAAAACGAAGATTTCGATGATGCTGACGAAGAGTTTGATTCTCGGTTCAAAGACAAATTATTCCATATCTTAATACCCATTTGGAAGCTGTACGAAAAGTTGTCAAATATTTCAAAAACTCTTCCGTTCGCAACAATGTACTTCAAACTAATGTTAAACAAGTCCATAAACGGGAGCTGGGATTACTTTTAGACTCCCCGACTAGATGGAATTCTATCGTTCCAATGCTGGAAAGAATATTACTTTTAAAAGATTGTATTTATAAGAGCTTACAAGAATTGTCAGCATTAAATTTATATACAGCTCTAGATTTCGATATTTTAAATTCGTTTAAAGAATCTTTGTTCTTAGTGAGATTGACAGTAGAAGCAATATGTCGATCGGATGCAAATATAATTCAAGCTGAAGGAGCAATTTCATTCCTTAATAAAAAATTACAAAGCTTAAATTCGGATATAAGCCTACGGTTGCTGACTTCCATTAATAAAAGAGTTCTTGAAAGGCAAAATAAAAATCTTATTGATTTGGCAAAATATATTTTAAACCCTGTCATCTATCCAACTAAGGAAATTCTTAATTTATCAACCAGGTTACTTAAGCGTTTATATCCCGTTGGGGAAGTGAGTCAAGTTCTGAAGATGAGGAACCTGTTGAATCTTTGCAAGATGAATTAAATTCTGCTATAAAAAAGGCATTAACAGAAGCTAAACCTAAAGCAGACTTTGAAATGATGCGCCAAGAGTTTACCTTATATAAAAAAACTAATAACAAAACAAAAAACATAGTATTACTACATAAGGCAATAACTACTATTAAACCATCTTCGACTGAGTGTGAAAGAGTTTTTTCAATAGCGGGTAAATTCTGCACAAAATTAAGATCCCGATTAAACGATTCGTCATTGAATGCTTTAACGTTTTTAAAATTTTATTATTTAAATAATAACTTATAAATGCAACTTTTTTTATCTTTAAACTTACTTTTTTTTAATGTAACTGAATTCGAATCTAATAAACAAAAAAAACATTAAAATTAAATTATAATAAAATTTTTGCTGATAACCGAAATTAACCGATAACCGATCGGTTATTCAATTTTTAATAACCGAAACCGCGGTTACTAAATTTATCGGTTATTTAGAAACTCTATAACAAATTAATACCCTATCTCCAATTTCTAAGGGGGCTCCCACACAAAACGACATTTTTAAAAATTTCCTCCAACCGCTCTAACTGCCCAAATAGTGCCCTTAGAGCAACAAAATGTATGACCGACCCACAATATTTTTTTATTCCAAACATTTTCTATGAACACACCTACCCTCTATCTTTAACTGTTAAGGCGGTCCCCATACAATTTTTTTTTTATTTTTTGTAAATTTCCCAGCAAAACTTTGGTAATGGGTAGTGATTATATAACACATTACCAGGTAATGCATATAACTTATTTGTAGCATTATTTTATGATATCTTACCAAACATTTGTTCCACAACGTATTATTTTCAAGTGAAAAATAATGCTTTACTAATAATTTGTTACGTAATGCATGATTATTGAAAAAAATGTATTTCATATTTATTATTTCTAAACAGTATATCATGGATGACTTATATTTGGTTACATTATGTATTATTTCAAAGTTTGAAATAATGCATTATTTATAATTGGATGTATAATGCATTACAATAACATGAAAAATAAATATTTAATATAAAAAAGGCATAAGTTTAAACTAGAGATGGGCTCACGACAGGAATTTTCTAATGACACATACTCACTCACGAGCATATTTTATATACTTACACTCACTTACAATCACGTGAGTAAATTTAATACAAAATTACTTTTTCACTACTCTTAAAACCTTATATATTACGTTCTGCTATGCTATATTATTTACCTTACTCGTATGCATTCCCAGCAAAACTTAGATTACCAAATAAGGTATAAAATAAGGTATAGGATCTCTTATTTTATACATTGCAGCATTGATGATTTTAACAGGCGATGAGACTCAAAGTAATGCATACACATTATCACAAAGAATACCAGTAAGGTATAAAATAAGTCATAAATTTATAACGAAGAATACGAGTAAGGTGTAAAATATATGATATTTTATAGGTTACCAGAAATGAAATAATATAGCATACCAGAAGATAATATATAAGGTGTTACGAGTAGTGAAAAAGTAATTTTGTATTAAATTTACTCACGTGATTGTAAGTGAGTGTAAGTAGATAAAAAATGCTCGTGAGTGTCTGTCGTTAGAAATTTCCTGTCGTGAGCCCATCTCTAGTTTAAACTTATGCATTTTTTTATAAAATAATTATTTTTTTATGTTATTGTAATGCATTATGCATCCAATTATAAATAATACATTATTTCAAACTTTCAAATAATACATAATTTAACCAAATATAAGTCATCCGTGATTTAATGTTTAGAAATAATAAATATGAAATACATTTTTTCCAATAATCATGCATTACGTAGCAAATTATTAATAATGCATTATTTTTCACTTGAAAATAATACGTTGTGGAACAAATGTTTGGTAAGACATCATAAAATAATGCTACAAATAAGTTATATACATTACCTGGTAATGTGTTATATAATCACTACCCATTACCAAAGTTTTGCTGGGTTACTTTGAGTCTCATCCCCGGTTAAAATCATTAATGCTGCAATGTATAAAATAGGCAATCCTATACCTTATTTTATACCTTATTTGGTAGTGTAAGTTTTGCTGGGATAGTTTTTTGATACACCAAAATTTTCTGAGACATATTTCCTACATAAAAGTCTGAGACATTCTTCTCATAGAAAGAAAGAAAATAAAAAAGTCTCGATATCATATTTTTCTAATATCTGACAGTTTTCCTTGTTTTTTTTAACAAACAATTTTTTGTTTTAGTCGATCGAAACTTAAATTTTTTTTGTAATTTTACAAATTTTTAAGGTAATTTTTCGAAAAAATATTAAAATCAGTTTTATCGCGTCAAAAAAGTTGTATACATATGGGGCGAAACGCGTCAACGGTCCACACCACACCAAGTACTACTATAATTTTGCCGAAATGTTAGGATAACAGTAGGTAGTCCTAAGTTTAAATAAAAGATATTTTTAAAGTTACAGAGATGAAAAGTTTTAATTTTTTTGCAAGGACCAAAGTTGTATGAATTTTTATTGACACTTTGATGCGATAAAAATGTATTTTTAAAAACGATTTCTTAAGTATTTTGGACGAGATTGGTGTTTTAAAAAAAATATATATAAATTTGACCTTAAAATTTAAGACGTTTTTTACATTTAATAACATTTTTAAAAAAATGGATCGATAGTTTCTTCAAGCTCTTTGTCTCCCACTCTTAAAATTTTGGAACTTGATAACAGAAGGTACGAAAACTGTTAGACGAGGAATATACGATAATGTTAAATTAACATTGTTGGTTTGACAAATAATGCTAACTTTTTATATCGAAAAGCGCTTAATAAATTTTGAAAAAATGTATCAATTTATAATTATTATGGTAATATTATTTAAGAAATACCTTTAAAAGTGTTTAAAACAAATTCTCAGCAAATAAAAAGTCATTGGATTTCCGATAATCCACAAAAAAAAACTTTTTTACAGCTAGATGAAAAAAAAAACGCTAGCTTTAGTCTGAAAATCGCCAAATTGCAACACTTTTTCTTTTTTTAGCACACTCAAAAAATTATGTTAGTAAAATCAACTGAAAATGTCAGTTAAAATAACTACTGTGTAAGTTATTTTGGGGTCAACTACTTTTTCAGTTAAATCAACTAACAATGTTAGTTATTTTAACTGACAAAAAACAACTGACTTATGTAGTAAAAACTACTTACATTTGTAGTCAAAACAATTAAAATGTAGTAAAAATAAAATAATCAATATATATATATTTTTTTAAACAATTTAAAAAAAAAATTGAAGACCAAATTTTTTCCAAGTTTTTTTTTTTTAAGTTGTGAAAAATAAAAAAAGCGATTTTTTTTTTTATTTTTTGGAAAAAAACTTTAAAATATTTTCAGATATAAAAAAATAAAATTAACTACTTTAAATAACTGTTACTACATCACAGTACTTTTTTGTTAGTTGTTCAAAAAAACGACTTAAAATAACTAACAGAAATAGTTGTTTGATATTTTTCATATAAAAACAACTGACTTTGTAGTTGAAAACAACTAACTACTGTAAAATATACAAATAACTAACATGTAGTAACTTACATAATTTTCTGAGTGCAAAGGGAATTTAATAGAGGGTTTAACAGAAGAAGGGAGACTTCACATATCTTTAAGTATTGATAGTCTTTGGTTTCTTTACAATTTTGTCAGCAAAAAGCTTGCACAGAAAGCTCGTTCTATTTACTAGGAATTTTTTTTAACCCGATTTAGCAATGTCCGTCTGTCTTTCCATGTAAACGTTGTAAACATGATACAGGTCGCATTTATCAATCGATTTGGATGAAATTTTAAAAAATTTTGTACGAAAATTGTCCACTATTTTTATGTCCCTATAGGGACATTAAAGTTTCATCAAAATGATTACAATATTGTTGTAAAAAATCGTTAAATTCCTTGTTTTAAACTGGTTAACATATGCATATAAATTAATGAAAACAATTTACTTGTGAGAACACGATACCATAAACTATAAAATAATTTTACTAAAATTACAAAAAAAAAAGAACTGAAATTATCTGGAATCAATAAAAATAAAAAATACTCGTATAGTAAACATTAAATGCAGACAAGACAATCGTTAATTTTAAATGTGTGATATGAAGAAGGAATATCATTAAAACGACTGACATTTTACGAGAGTGTCGTAAAAATTTAATTATAAAAATATTAAAAAAATATCAATTTACCACATGATACAGTCAATATTTGCTAAAAGGACAATGCAAATTGTTATGATGTTTATTTTTGTTAATTCAAATAACTAAAATGTGCAAAGAGACAGAGACATTTAAATGCAGTAAAAACTACCAAACATGATTATAATTTATGTTTTGTAATAAATAATGGTATGTTAGTAGAAATCACAGATGGGCGTGAGTCAAGTGAATTTAATCACTTTATTAGTAAGTAAAGTGTGTAGAAACAAAATATTTTATGGAATAGTTTTAAAAGCAAATTTGGAACCAGGATTCTAAATTAACGCTTTATCATTCATATCACGACATTCTTATACGATCCAACTATTGGCAGAATTTGTTTAAGCTTGAAAATGTGCAAAATCGTACCAGGGGAAAAAAGTTCACGTTTTAAGAACTAAACTTTTTATGGCAGAAAAAAAATTCTGACCTTGTTCCAGTGCATTACAAAATGTATTCTTCGTCCACCTTTCATTCACTCAAAATAACTAAAACTGTATTGTTAACAATTTTTTTTGGAAGTGGAGTTAACTGTTTTTTTTTTTATTTAAAATCAGCGTTTTAACTACTTTTTTAGCCAACAAGGAAAGTCTCCCTGGTGTCACCCGCCGATCTTTATGGAATTGATTTTATTTTGTAGAGAAGGATAAATAAAGGGACACTTTTTTTTAGCGGCCCAAATTCACATTTAGGGCGTGGAAATGAGGGGGGAAGAAACGGTAATTTTTCAGTTTTTTGCGTTTTTCTCCTATAATACACAAATAAACCATGTCATGTTATATACCAATTAAAAGGTCTTTGGAAAACCTATCTTCGTGTGTAAAGAACTTGTCCAAAGATGTACAACTTTTCGTCATATTGAGTAAAATGACAAAATTTTAGGGCATTTTTGTTAAAAAGTCAAAAAATATTTACTTTTTTAGGACGTTGTTAGCATCACGAGATAGGTATTTTAAATACCTTTAATCTGATACCACGTATGTCTATATGAACCGATTATTATGAAAGTGAGGTAAGTCCACATGGTTTCAAAACGAGATATTGAAGGGTTTGCGTTTTTTAGTCTGTAAAAATCTGGGTACTTTCTATTGATTAAATTTTAATGAAGATGTTATCTCAGGTACCTAAATTTACTTATTGAGTATTATTTTGTTAGGATGTATCAAAACCAGCCATTTCTCACTATAAAGAATGGACTTATTTCACTTTCAAAAAAAAAAAAAAAATCACAAACTATGTATTTTGAGACAAAACATCTCGATTTGTATAAAATAATTATCTGAGAAAGAATTTGGTAGTAAACGATTTATCAAAACCATTAATTTTGAAAGTGGGGTTAGTCCATAATTTTTTTAAATTACTAAAAAAAACTTATTAATAGCCAACAGCATATAATTGTAGTGTCTTTAACTCTTTAAATACTTTATATTTTAACATTTAACAATTTTTGTAACAAAAGATAGAGTTGAGAGAAAACAAGTAAGAGTGTTAAATTCGGCTGTGCCGAATCTTTTATACCCTCCAACATGCAAAAAAAAATCCAGGGTCGTTTTCTTTTTTTTTTGGGGGGGGGAGGTCGACAGTGGTCATTGGGGGGACAAATTTCCCCTCGAAATATATGTTTAAAAATTCATTCTTATGCTTTTCGCACCAAAGAAATACAAGTTTATCATTATTTTACAATTTTTTTTTAATCCACGCTCACAAAAGGGGGGCGGGCCGAAAAAATCGATATTTTCTAATCCGCCGGGTCCAAATGCAAAACTTTGAGCTTCTTGAAGCATAAAAATGTTGCATTTGTTAAACAAAAACACAAAAAATCATATAAAAATATGGTGTTTTTTAGAGGCTGGTTTAGTTCCTCAAGGGGAACCTTTTTCCCCCTGGTCCGATTTTGCCCATCTCCGAACTTAACCAGCCTATGAACATAAGACATATTTCTGCCAAACTTCAGGAGTCTAGCACTTTTATTTTGGACTGTATCGTGTCTTCCACAGACGGACGGACGGACGGACGGACGGACAGACGGACATTGCTAGAATGTCTTAGAATCGATCACTGATCAATAATATATATACTTTATGGGGTCCTAGACCGATATTTCGATGCGTTACACACGGAATGACAAAGTGAGTATACCCCCATACTGTAGTTGAAGGGTATAAACGATTTGTCAAAAACGTTAATTTTGAAAGTGAGGTTAGTCCAAAAATTTTTTTTGTGGTGTTAAAAATAACCAAATAATTGCCGATAGAGTAAAACTTTTGTGATTTTTACTCTAAAATAACTCTATAGTTTAATCCCTACACTCAAAATAAATTCTCTGTCCAATCAGCAGAAAAATCTGCTGAAAATACACCCATTTTGAGCCATATGAGAAATCTGCTGATTTTAGCAGACACGGTTTGCTAAATATCTGTCATAATAGGTGAATAAATATAACAATAAAAAAAAAAAAAAAAACATTCGGCGCCAGCCAGCATTGAACTCGCCACCTTCCGATTTGAAAGCACACTTCTTAACCACTACGCTACGGAAGCTTATACTTTTATCTGGCGTTTTAGTTATTAAACATGTGTGACATTTTACTATGTTTATACTGATTTTGTTTGCTGAATTTCATTATTTTGTTAAGAAATTTTTTTATATAAAAAAAAAAAGCTGAACAGATTGTCAGCAGATTGCTCTGCTGAAATCAGCAGATTGATCTGCTGAAATCAGCAGATTATTCTGCTGATTTCAGCAGAATAATCTGCTGATTTCAGCAGAACAATCTGCTGATTTCAGCAGAGCAATCTGTTGACAATCTGTTCTGCTTTTTTTTTTATATAAAAAAATTTCTTGAAAAAATAATGAAATTCAGCAAACAAAATCAGTATAAACATAGTAAAATGTCTGTTATTTTCTAAAACTAAATGACAGAGATTTTACTAAAAATATCCTTCTCAGCAGAACAATCTGCTAAAAGATTGCTAATTCAAATTGAAAGTCGTTTTACAGATTTTTTGACAGAGTTTTTCTTTTGAGTGTAACTAATTTGTTACAGAACTTTCAGATGAGCTTAACAAAATTTTACTAGTCAACGATTTATAAAAACATTTATTTTGAAAGTGGGGTCAGTCCACATTTTTTTTTGTAATGCATAAAATTACCTTTTTATCGCTGATTAAGAATATTCGTAGTGTTTTTAACACTTAACTAGCCCTATTTCATAATCATAAAATAATTTTGTTACAGAATTGTGAGAAAATCTGAACAAAATTTTACTAATAAACGATTTATCAAAAATGTTAATTTTGAAAGTGATGCTAGTCCACTTTTTTTTTGTAATCCCGGATGAAAATGACCATGTATGATCATGCATGCTCATACATGATTCCATGTATGATAGTGTATGAACCATATATGGAAATGTATGTCATATATGGATGCATATATGGAAACACAAAAGTAATATTATAGTCCATATATGTAAATATATGAAACTATATGTAGAGAGGTAATTGTTATGCACCTTCATATATGGTATGCATCTGCATATATGAGCCTACATACATGATCATCTATCATCAAGAATATTTATAATTTTTTTTGTATTCTAGCATACTTTTTCATATATGTATGAATTATGGGGTTCACATTTGCTGTTTTGAAGTGTTCAAGAGTGAGATGTTTAAAAAAAGTCTTTGTTATGTGTCCATTTCGTTTTTATTCTGTTACTGGTGTTTTGTTGAACAAATGAATTTGGCATTGACAAAACATCAATAACAAAACGCAAGTGTGAACGCTATATGTGACCAAATTCAAAATTGACTTATATGTAGTTCACACTAGGGTTCTATATTCGAAAAGTCGATTAATCGACTTTTTGTATGAAAAAGTCGAAAAGTCGATATAGACTTTTTTGTTCTCAAAAAGTGGAAAAGTCGACTTTTGCTTTCGACTTTTTTTTCGAAATTTTTTATTTTTTAACTTTTGTCAGATGAAAATAGTTTCTTTCTTCAGAAAAAAAATTCAAATGAGAGCCGAGTTTAACAACAACTGAAGCTATTGGTATTTCCATGTATTTTGTATGTGAAGCAAAAATGTCAATGCCAAATTCATGAGTTAGAAAGTGTTAAGGCTTCAGACAAATTGGATGACTTGTTGGATGACTAATGTATTTTTTCTCGTGTATGGGGCTGTCGGATGGTCGGATGGCTGGTCGGATGAAAAATCAAAAAGTTTTGATTTTCGATGGTCTGATGAAAAGTTGGATGACATGTCGGATGGTGTATTGACTTGTCATCCGACCGTCGTACGAACAGAGACGTTTTTATTTATTATTTGTTATTGTTTTTCACATAGTGACGTTTTTTGTACAAAGCAATGATAATAAAAAGTGAATTTTAACATAAAAATATTAAAAAAAACTTAAAAAAAGGATGGAAAAATAAAAAAATATTCATGCTCCTTCTTCAAGAATTTAAAAAAATGAGCGGTCATCCAACATGTGTATAAATTTGTCGGATAAGTGTATTTTGAAAATATTTTTTGGTCGACTAACAAGTCATCCAACATGTATTGTGTCTCTGGGCGGCTTTAGTGTTTCTTCACAATACAGCAGCAGCAATATTTTTACATGTACATGTCGAAAAATCGACTTTTTAGAAATTGAAAAAAGTCAAAAAGTCGACTTTTTGTTGCGAAAAAAAACACATGACGCCGGCAAGTAGAAGCTGAACTAGAGTTGGAGCGAAGCTAAACGAATAGCAACAGAAAGAATTTAATAGAAATCATTTATGATGGCCCTATGTTCCAATTAGAAATTTTAAAGGACTAAGGCGGTTAATCATAAAAACTAAAATATAACTAAAGTAGGTTTATTTGACAGATATTAAATGAATATTTGTCAAATAAACCCACAATAAGTGTACTACAAGTATTATGAATAATTGTCTAAATATATAATTACAACCTTAAACAATTTGATAAACAAAACATCAATAACAGAATAAAAACGTATAGGACAAAGACTTTTTAAACACGTAGCCCTTAAACACTCCTAAAAGGCAAGTGTAAAACGCACACGGGAAACAAAAAAAATTAAATTAACGAACGCAGCTGTATCGTTATGAAAAGGCTAACAATTTCCGAATTCGAACGGTTTCTTTCGATTCAAATTACACAGCAGACCCCTATTATTAATAAATCACTTTAATTTAGTTCGTAATGGGATTTACATAATGTTTCCGCTGCTTTCACAAGCGAATGTTTTTGCAAATCATGTCGCTCTACTCTTTATGCTATTACAATTGAGAAATACTGTTGCAACATATTTTTCGAAAATATGTGTCTTTGAATGCAGTGGAAACATAACATTAAAATAACAACGTGTTAAAAATGCGTTTTATAATGCAAGTGCAATTTCCATATAAGAAAAAACGTATTCCGAAAACAATTAATCACAATTCAGTTTTTTACAATGCAGCAGTAGACAAAAAAAAAAGAACTGATTTAATTACAATTGTAATTAAAAGCTGTATATTTTATATTTACACCTTGGTGCAGCTTTTTCAAAGCAAAACAAACGAACAGTACGACATTTCATTACATTCATATTTATAAAGTTTTTTTTTGCTGACTGCTGCTTGCTGCTGCATTGTGAAAAAACACTGATTGTTATTATTAAAGGAATTTGGCAACACTATGTCTTCCCATTCATTCTTAAAATCCTGGCAACCCTGAATTTGTTTGTTTATTTATTAGTGTGTAGAAAAAAATACAAAATTTTCGTTTGCGTCTATTTTTTTTTCTTTTATGAGTGATAATAAACATATTTAAACAAATAATAGTTAAAATATGTGTTTAAAAGAAACATCTGACAATTTATGAATTGGGTAAGTAAAAATTGGAGGCTGTAAAAGCAGAATATTGCAAGTTATTAATTTCAGCTTATATTTTGCTTATACCCGGATTTTACGTTTTGTGTTGTTATTATTAGTAATTCTATTTATTCTGCTACAGATCCTTTAACCAACCAAGGCGAATGTATCCTGGCTACTGAGAATGGGTGGTATAATACTAATATCACAACAATATGACATGGCGCAGAAACGATTCGGAATTGTCCAACTGAGGATTGCTAACTCAACTTTACAAAAGGGAAATGTGTAAGCAAATCGCTGCAAGCATTCCATACTGCTGGATGTTTTGGATTATGTGAAGCTGCCAAAAATAGCATCAATATCCACAATTGTTTATATTTATACATTAACGGAACAGGTTTTGGTGATGGACAACAGTGTTCGTAAAACAGTGGGGTGGTATTTAGAATCCTAATTGCCAGCCCTGGTACCGCTGGAAAAAGACCACATTTTAAGATTATCTTTTAAAATACATTTCCAGGGCTGGCAGCAAGACTCTGAATACCTCCAGCACTTTATTTTTACGTATCGTATAAAGATTTCATTCACTAAAAACGTATTTTAAGACTGGACACAAACTCTACAATAATGTACTGCACTATGTACAAAAAAAAACTACATCGTAGTGGTTGTGTGTTTTTTTTAACGATCACGAACAAAATATTGTACTTATAGTGTTCTGTTTTCGAGCTTTTAAGATTTTTTTTAACTTAAAATGGCATAATCTCAAAAACTAGGCAAGGCCGGTCAAAACTGAGCAAATTTTTCTCCATAGCATCCCGACCCCCTTCATTTGTGTGGACCTCTTTGGGGTTTAATTTTGAATCAAAAAAATTTGGATTTTCTAAAAATTTAAAAATGCACATATCTTGCTAAATACTGCCGACACGACAAAAATTAAAAAAAAAAAAACATTTTTTGTTGCTCTTGGCTCGTAGAATACAACCTTTTGTCATGTCAGCAGTATTAAGCAATATGTGCATTTTTAGATTTCCTGGAATGCTAACTTTTTCAGATTAAAAAATTAGGACCCACAGGGTCCATCTATGTGACGAGTGATATCGCCATTTTAAGTTTAAAAAAATCTGCTCAGTACACAAACTGTACACTAAAATACTAACAAGGGAAGTATCTCAACCCTTATGAACCGATTTGCCTGAAACTTAAAATATATATAAATGAGACGATTTTAAGGTTGGGGTGTCTCGGCTTTTCGGCCATATCAGTGTTTCAAAATTTTGTTGTCCCCTTATGAAACCATATGGACCTCCGGGAAAATTTCGATAACTCACGAACTAACAGGAATATCCTCTAGAGCAAAAATACGTGTCGACTTAAATTTAATAAAGATTATTTCATATTCATATGGACATCGTAGCTCTATGTCTTCATATAAATACCCCCCAAAATTTTCACATTTTCATGAAAAAAGCATTTAACGAAGCCAAACTTTTACAAGGTTATGCCACCGTTGGATAGGCATTAAAAAAACCTTTCTTCTCATATGCAAACATCATATAGTTTCTAAGAAAGAAATGGCTGAAAAATCCAAAAAACCATTTTTTCGCCGTTTTTTGACCCAAGTTTTGAACCCCTAAATCCCCGATATGGCCGATAAGCCGAGACACCCCAACCTTAGAATTGTCTCTTTTATATATATTTTACGTTTCATGCAAATCGATTCATAAGGGTTGAGATACTTCCCGTGTAAGTTTTATTTGTAATCGTTCAAAAAGCACACAACCGTTAAAATGTAGTGTTTGTGAACATAGCGCAGTACATTATCGTAGAGTTTGTCTTTGACGACTCACAGACATGCCATTCGGTATTTTGTTTTGTGTTCTTTGCACGGTACGAATGGACAGCATAGTAAATTATACGGTAATACTGTAACGTAACATAAAGTACAAAAGTATATTTTTAAAATATTCGTTAGTATTAATCTTAAAACAATATCAAAAGTTAATACAAACATATAATATATGTTAAATATATCATATTTAAATGAATTTTTAATTAATAAACGTTTAATGAAAAAAAAAACCTTTTTTTTAATATACGAAAGTATGCAAAGCGTATGATCATATATGAATATACATACATATTCATGTATGACAATGTATGATCATTAATGTACATGTACCCTCAAATTACGGATATGCACATGTATGGACCATATATGGACATCCATATATGCATCATATATGAACATACATGGTCATTTTCACCCGGGATGTTAAAAATAACCTTAAAATCGCTGATGGAGTAAAACATTGATGATTTTTATTCTTAAATAACTCCATAATTTAATCCTAAACTAAATTTGTTACAGAATTCTGAGATGCGCTAAACAAAATTTACTAGTTAACGATTTATCAAAAATGTTAATTTTGAAAGTGGTGTTAGTCCACATTTTTTTTGTAATGCATAAAACAACCTTTTTATCTCTGATAAAGAATATCCGTAGCGTTTTTAATTCTAAAATAGCCCTATTGCTTAATCCAAAAAAAATTTTGTTACAAAATTGTATAGGGTGTTTTTTTTAGAGGTTCACAACTTTGAATTGGTAATGCTGCTTTATTTGACAACCGATCTAACTGCTGATAGTTGTGTTTTGTTAAGTATGGTTTGACATTTTATCATGCAAAGACTTACATAAGAGCAACGCTTCCAAATTGTAGAAATTTTTTATCAAAAAAATTGTTATTTTCGTCGAACTTAAATTTTATTCAAAGATCCTATTAATTGGTTACCAATATCGTTTGATTTAACCCTATTGGATTATTTTCTGTGGGGCTATGTAAAGTAATTTGTCTTTTCCGATAAATTAGAGACAATTAAACACCTGGAAATAAACCTTCGACGAGTTATTTGTGAAATTCGAAAAACGGCCTCAAATTCTGTGAAAATTGTGTGAAAATGGAGGTTCAGATTACTCCATGTACGAGCCATTTTTGATATTGATATGGCTCCAAATCATTTTTAAACATTAATGTCATAAAATTATCTATCCAATAAAGTCAGTTTGATTGATATTAAAAATATTTTTCCTTACTTTATTTCAATTTAAAGTTCGGTAACAGTAAAAAAAACACCCTATATGATGAGCTAAACAAAATTTTACTATTAAACGATTTATCAAAAATGTTAATTTTGAAAGTGAGGCTAGTCCACACAAAATTTTTTTTGTAGTGTTAAAAATAGCCTAATAATCGCTGATAGAGTAAAACATTGATGATTTTTATTCTTAAATAACTCCATAATTTAATCCTAAACTAAATTTGTTACAGAATTCTGAGATGAGCTAAACAAAATTTTACTAGTTAACGATTTATCAAAAACATTAATTTTGAAAGTGGTGTTAGTCCACATTTTTTTTTGTAATGCATAAAATAACCTTTTTATCTCTGATAAAGAATATCCGTAGCGTTTTTAACTCTAAAATAGCCCTATTGCTTAATCCTAAACAAATTTTCCCAGCCAGAAATTGCCAACCGTTCCAAAAAAAAAGTACTGGGAAAGCAACTTTTTTTTTGTATACCAAGCTCTTTTTAGTAAAGTACTTGGTTTTACCGAACTAATTACTTTGCTAACACTTTTTTACCAAACTAAAGGCGGTTTATATTATTTATTTGAAATATTTTTTTTTTAATAATTTTACTAAATTTTAACATTTAAAAAAACTCTTAATTATGTAATAAAGCAATTGCAATGGTGTCATTATAAAATTTAGTAAGAATACATTTTGATTCTACTATTTTGATACTGATTTCAATGTTATTTTTATCTAATTTATTAACATTGTAGAGTCCTATTTCTCTTGATGGTAGTGGAAATTGAAAAAAATCGCTACATTCTACTATAGGGAATTTTTTGGTATTTTCTGGCCAAAACCCTAAAAGCTGGGATATTGACTCGAAATTTGGCAAGTTTATGTGGTGGTATGTTTTAAAGCTCAGCATGAAAAATTGGCATGATCGGACCTGACAATTCGCGATTTTAATGCAATTTTGTAATAAAATTTTGAAAAAAAATTTTTACATCCACGCCCACAAAAGGGGCGGACAAAAAAATGTTTGCTGGTCCCTTCGGTCCAATTTCAGGACTTTTAACTTCTTGTGGCGTAAATTTTGTTAATTTTTAAGTAAATGTACAAAAAAAAATTGTAAAAGATGGGTTTTGCATAAGTATGCTTAGTTCTTTAAGGGGGGCCTTTTTTACATTTTCCAATTTTGCCCATTTACTAACTTGATCAGTACAAGACCATAAGACATATTCGTGCCAAACATCAGGTGGCTAGCTCTTTTGGTTTGGACAGCATCGTGCATTCCCCAGACTACTAGACTAACAGACGGTCGGACGGACATCCCTAAATATATTTTGCCCATGGAGCCGCATGGCTTAGCGGATGAATACATCATACTCGGAAAGAGTTTCTTAATACCTCAAGGAGATATGGGAGTATGCAAATATAAGCAAAAAAAGTAGCAGTCCAAAAATATTTTTGGTTAAAAAATTAGAAAAAATAATTTAATAGAAAAATTAAAAAAATATATAAATCTGCATTTGAAATCTGTACTTTGTACAATATATATTTTTTTGCTCTATTGCTAATTGAAATTCATTTTAATAGATTTTAATACAGGATTTTAAGTACGTTGCTGTTGTAATAAGTTTTGTTCCCCAAAATGTTACAAAAAAATAAAAAAAATTAAATTTTGTTTTTGACGCTTCCGTACTAGCGGTAAAATAGCTTGGTGAACAAAAATATGTGTGCTAGCCTACTTTTATATAGTATACTTTATAATGGCATCAGAAAAAAATTGTTTTGAACATATCAAAAATGGACTTTTGGCCAACAATTCCTTATAAATTCCCTATAGTGCATTCAGTGATAATATTGCCTTTCAAAAATATATCATCACTTTTGTATTTAGACTGCTTTCTACTAAAAATTTCAGTAACGATAATAACGTTTTCATTGTCGAGTAAACATACGTTATCTGGATGAATAGGTTTTATTTTAAAACCTTTAATGTTTACGAAAGAAAATACAACTTTTGATTCCGAGCTTTGTTTTATATTTCCTAGAGAGTATTTGGAATTTCTATTAAGCGGATATAGCAATGGAATATTATTAACTGAGTTATCGGAATGAAAAATATGTCGTCGAACTATATTCAATAAATGCCAACTCGAAAAAGCTTACTCGAGCTAAAAAACTAGTTATTTCGCGTATTATTGCAAAAATAAACAATGTACCTTCCACAAGATGGTTTAAATATTCTAAACAATTTTTACCAATGCAAAAATTTTCATATTTTGCACTTGTTTGCATATTTTTCAGAGATGGCATTTATTACTAAATCAAAAAACAAATATTTTTTTAGAGTTGGCATATTTTGTCGGAAAATAAAAATAATTTTTTTTTGGAAAAATTTTCAAAAAAATTTTTTTTTTGGTTTTTGTTATCCTTAGTACAGTAATTGCAAAAAATGAACAAAAAATTAAAAATCTTTGCATATTTTTAAAAGTTACTAGCTCCGAAAGCCTTTTAATCTCAGGGTGGTCAACTTTGGCACTCTGTAACTCACGCTGTATTGCAATAGGGTCACTCCAAACCAGCTATTTTGAAAGCTTATATCATTGACTTTATTTGCCCCATTCATAATGTTTTAATCTGATAAATAGTTTGAAAGTTACATAAATATAAGCAATTTTTTTTTTTTGCAAACACTATTTACCGATATTTTTAAAATGGCAATATCTCGAGAACCAGTCATTAGATATCAAAATCTTTACAAGATTCGTGTTCAGCATGGCAAATGCAATAAGATATGTGGTCTAATTTTTTTTAAAAATTTTTTTGAAAAATTTTTGAAAATTTACAATGGGAGTTGGCATATATTTTCACCAAAAAAATATGTACTTTGAGTTAGCAGAATAACAAAAATGGATGTAAAACGACAACAAATTATTTTTTTGCTCTGAAATTTTTATGGCAGATAGGTATTAGATAGGGGAGCTATTTGCCATCGGAAACTCATTTCCGTCAAATTTGAGTTGGCATATTTTGAATATAGGTTCACGATGTAGTTTTCTTTGGATTTGAGCAATAGGGTTAGTTGGGGATTTTATAATAGATTTTAAATAACCAAGACTGTTTTCAAAATCAAATGCCGAAAACTGTGATATAGGGGCGCCCATATTAGCTACATCGTCTGCAATGTGAATTAAGTTGTGGATGTTCATTGTTTGGGAATAAGAACCGTAAAAACTTGACATAAGTTCGACAAATGTTCTTAAAATCTGCTTAGCAAACTTATTTTTTAATGTAGCCAATTTCTTTGATGATAAAATTCTGCATGCCGTGTAAAGAATTAAAAAATGCTTGTATTGATCAGATTTTAAAACGTTTTTCAATATGATACCTCCACCGTATAATAAAAAAAATCGGAATTGTGTTGCTTTCCAGTTTCCTATATCATATAAATCGAATGACTTCCTCTGAAACTCTGATGTAATATCTTGAGACAAATTTAAAAAGTTTTTTTGTAAAACAGCAACATTTTCTGTAGAAATAAATGAAAATGATTTCTTATAAATCATCTTTTAAAGCAAATATTTGCTTATGCCGAGATGCAACATATGCATCTCATCCAGAACAACATTCTTGACTAGGTCAATATTTAAAATTTCAAGTAGTGGGCTATTTTCCTTTGTTAAATGATATTCTGAATTTATTTTTTCTTTAAATGACTGCAAAGTCCTTTCATCGCAGTTAATTTCTTTAAAAACTCGAGTTTTGTTATCTGTTTCTCCTCGTACTGTGCATCTTTCACAGGAAAAAAATCCAGTATGGCTTTTAGTGCACCTAATAAAGGCACGGGCAGGCATATCGCAACAGAATGCTAGAACTTTAAAGTTAAAATGTTTTCCACTTATATTTACACCTTTAAAAATAAAACCAAAATTAATCTTGAATTCATTTTTTTTAGAAATATTATACCTTCATTTATTAACAAATTGGATTCCACAACGACTTCTTCCAAAAACTCTTGTGAGGAATATGGTTTTGAATTTCCGTAATATTAGCCTATTAAAAAAGGTTTACTCATATAATCTGGTGCAAACACTTTTCCCATAATAGACCAAAAACCTTTTTTGGATTTGTTAAAGACATCCATGCCATCCACATGAATTATCAACGATATACCTGCCTCAGCATACAGTTTAGGGTTCACAATATCAACAAGATTTGATTTTATTCCAAAATACTGGAATTTCCCAAAAGTGTCATCTGAACTTTTCATAATTTTTGTGCAACCGCTTACAGCTGAAATTCCTAGCAATGTTTTAGAGGATTTTGGTAGTGACGTATATCCTTCTTCTCTCAAAACTATTAAAAGTTCATCGATTGACTTTTGGGTTAGGGTTTTTATATTTCCTAAAACCCAATTCTTTAACCTGAGCTCTAAATGGCCGTTAATAAGGTTGCTAAAATCAGTTTCCGTTGTTTCAGGTATAAAATCCTCTGTACTAGATTCCTCATCGCTGTCAACTTCACAAAAAATCTCCTCATCCGTTGTTTCAAGATTTTGAGCATCAATAAATTCATCGTGAACGTCGGTTTTGAAGCTAATCATTTAAGTTTATTAAAATAAATTTTTAAAGCTTTCCTCACGAAACAGTTTCCGAGTGAAACTGAAGCCACAGTTTTTTCAAAGATAAGTCGCTGGCTATCCGCAGCAAAGGATCGATGCGGAGGTCGAACTGAACGATAAAAATACGATAAAACTACATAACCATTTAAATCAAATTCGATTATATTAACATTTGAAATGTTATTTAAACGAAAATATTTTTTAACTTTAACATATAATTTATTTAAAAGGATAATTAATATATAATTTTTAGGTCAAAAACCTTAGTCGTTAGCACCTATGTAAATTATATTTACCTTCATAATTTATTATGATGGCAAATCTTGTAAATAAATAAATAATAAATAAATATATAATTTTTTTAAAATGAAAAAAAAAAAAATATTTCGTAAGTACGAATTAAATAAAAAATAATTTAATTTAACACATTTTAAATTTTCAATTAATTATTTAGGTTAAAATGCATGGGAAAGTAAATTTTAAAATATCTCGGATATTACTTTTGAAATTACTGGGAAACGCTCTGGAAAGTACTGGGAAAGCCCAATATTTGTTGTATTCAATGTACTCTTATATTACTTTATTTTGATTCAACAATTACTTTGCCACTACTAAATGGTGTTATCATTTAGCATCTTAGCAAGTACAAAAAACCCAAAAAAAAGGTACTTAGCCAGTATTAATACTACCTTATTAATAACTTTGCCAGATCTGGCCCGTATGTATTTTTCTGCCTGGGTTGTTAAAAAATTGTATGATGAGCTAAACAAAATTTTACCAGTAAACGATTTATCAAAAATGTTAATTTTGAAAGTGAGGCTAGTACACACAAAATTTTTTGTAGTGTTAAAAATAACCTAATTATCGTTGATAGAGTATAACATTGATGATTTTTATTCATAATTAGCTCCATAATTTAATCCTAAACAAAATTTGTTACAGAATTCTGAGATGAGCTAAACAAAATTTTACTAGTTAACGATTTATCAAAAACATTAATTTTGAAAGTGGTGTTAGTCCACATTTTTTTGTAATGCATAAAATAACCTTTATGTCTCTGATAAAGAATATCCGTATCGTTTTTAACTCTACAATAGCCCTATTGCTTAGTCCTAAACTAATTTTGTTACAGAATTGTAAGATGAGCTAAACAAAATTTTACTAGTAAACGATTTATCAAAAATGTTAATTTTGAAAGTGAGGCTAGTCCACACAAAAATTTTTGTAGTGCTAAAATAACCAAGTATTTGTGGATAGAGTAAAACCTTGGTGTTTTTCGCTCGTAAATAACTTTATATTTTAATCCTTAACTAATTTTCTTACAAAGTTCTAAGACGAGCTGAAAAAAATTTTACTAATTAACGATTTATCAAAAACATTAATTTTGAAAGTGGTGTTAGTCCACAATTTTTTTGTAATGCATAAAATAACCAAATTTTATTGGGTCAACAATTACACCTGTCTGATCCTCCCCCCAGCCACAGCTGGAGTTGACCATCAGATCACATGTATAAGATCTACTCAATCACCGTCGCCAAACCAACAAGGTACGTCAATTACTTTACCCCTTATGTCTCCATCCACTGGTCTGGTCATCCGTTTATGTCCAATAAGTGATCACTCTGATGGCAGCCCCCCTTTTTTCCACACCACACAGCCCCTCTTTCCCCCTCCCCCTTCTTCTCCTCCCCTCCCCCATACCTTCCCCTTTCGCCCTCACCTAATTCAAGGTCAAGGACTAACACCACTTTCAAAACTAATGTTTTTGATAAATCGTTAACTAGTAAAATTTTGTTAAGCTCATCTCAGAATTCTGTAACAAATTTTGTTTAGGATTAAATTATGGAGCTAATTATGAATAAAAATCATCAATGTTATACTCTATCAGCGATAATTAGGTTATTTTTAAAACTACAAAAAAAATTTTGTGTGGACTAGCCTCACTTTCAAAATTGACATTTTTGATAAATCGTTTACTAGTAAAATTTTGTTTAGCTCATCATACAATTTTTTAACAAAATTTGTTTAGGATTAAGCAATAGGGCTATTTTAGAGTTAAAAACGCTACGGATATTCTTTATCAGAGATAAAAAGGTTATTTTATGCATTACAAAAAAAATGTGGACTAACACCACTTTCAAAATTAATGTTTTTGATAAATCGTTAACTAGTAAAATTTTGTTTAGCTCATCTCAGAATTCTGTAACAAATTAAGTTTAGGATTAAATTATGGAGTTATTTAAGAATAAAAATCATCAATGTTTTACTCTATCAGCGATTATTAGGCTATTTTTAACACTACAAAAAAATTTTGTGTGGACTAGCCTCACTTTCAAAATTAACATTTTTGATAAATCGTTTACTACCCGAGTAAAAAAGATTATATATAATTTTACTTATTTTTATATAAACATATATTATTTGATAAATTTATACGTAAATTGTTTTGCTATCATATAAGATTATATATATTTGCACTTCGTATTTTATTTTTATATAAAATTATATAAAAGAAAATGTTAAGTTATACATAATAACATATGATTAAAGTTAGTTTATATAATTACATATGAAATATAAAATTCTGTCTGTTTTTTTATATAATTTAATATAACAAAATATTTGAAGACATTTTATATAAAACTTTATGCAACTTTTTTCTGAATCATATGTAATCTTATATGAGTAAAATTAAAAAAAAAAATCTAAGTCCTTTATATATCGGCCATTCCAGGAAAGACCGGCCAAAAATGGGCATTTTTTGACCTTGGGTCGTCTGAATATCACAAAACTTTTTTTGTAGGAACTCTAAGGAGCCATTAAGAGAATTCAGTTTTCAGTTTATAGAAATTTAAAAAACCCTCGATTTTAATCGCGTTTTTAATTTTTTGAAATATCAACAAATTGGAAAAAGTGGGTAACTTTGTAAATTAATATCTCAGCCAATTCTTTATGCATTTTTATCATTTTGAATGAGTTTAATTGCCAATATCGTCTACTCTTACAATATTATAGTAGAAAGAAAATGTTGAACTGCAGAATGCATTTTTTATGCAATTGCATTTTTAAAATACATTTTTTATGTCAAAGGGCCTCATCGATTTTTTTTTATCTTTCATGTTAATCAAAATATAACATTTTTACTGAAGACCTGCATTTATAGTATTTTGGGTCTCGCAGTTAAAATATTTAAATTATTTTTTTTTTAAAAATCACTTAATTTTTTTACTTACAAAACTTGAAATTTGTTCACAATTTTTCGATTTTTTTTTTCATTGTTTTTAAATTGGATTGTATAAGTCGAAAATTATACCAGCAAGGTAAACCAAATTCGAGTATGCTAAATTTAATAATTTGTTAGCCGCTTCGTGATATCCGCGACTTTTGCAATTTGTATGCTAATGTGCCATAAAAACGATATTTTTATACTTTTGGGATAATTTTTAAATTTAAATTTAAAAAACTCGAATAAATATATATTTAAAATTAAAAGATGCTGTATTTTTTTTTTTTTTTTTTTGAGAGAGAAAAAAAAATATTTTTTTTTCGAAAGTTTTTTTTTGTCACCTTCCGTATTTAAGACATTTTCAAACATAAATATCAAAATTAAAAAATACAATAAAAAATGTCGCTAAAAATCAAATTTCCGCAATTTTTTTTTTTTTTTTTTTTCAATTCAATTCAATTCTTTATTTATATAACATTTTCAGGTGCATTCATTTAACAAATTTCTTAAAGAGTTTAGGATACATATTCCTTTTCTGCTTAAATATAAATAACAATAATAAGTATATAATAAATTTGACTTTACATAAATATTACTTAGTAAGGTGAAAATTCACAAAAAACCTTTTTGAACAATTTTTTTGGGGTTTTGTATGTTTTAGATAAAAAGTTAAGGGATAAAAGGTAAAATTATGATGAAATTAGAACATTGATATGATTGTATTCCGAATTTAAACATCTGGAATTAAAGTTGAGGGTAAGCCGTTCTAACCTGTTATTTACAAGATAATTTCCGCAAATAAAAATTACAGTGTTAAACTGTTATTATACATTTAAAAAATGTAAAAAGGTTCTGACCCAAAAATCAGATCCACTAATTTTTATATATTTTGACCTCCTGTATTCGCCATCAGAATTGAATTCTATCGTTGGGTTTTCCTGTAATTTACAAGGAAGGTCCGCAAAGTGTACCTACATAATTTCACTCATAAAAATATGTTAGTATTCCTTACAAAAAAGTCTGTTACCATTACTAATAAAGTTTTCAATTTGTGCCCGATAACTTTTTCAGTTACCATTACAAACTTTGGTTTTCAAAAATTAGTAATACTAAAAATACTAAAAAAATTAGTACTACAGTTTTTTTCTGTAAAATTTTTGTAAAATGAATTTTAAAATCCGGTTGGAAAAATTAATATTTTTTTGTAAAAAAAAATGCGCTTGGTGGTTTTCATCAATTATTACTCAGTTGTTGTTAGAGTTTTTGGTTTTTAGAAATCTGAAATATATAAAAACAAGTAAAAAAGTTAAATTCGGCCTTGCCGAATGTAGTGATACCCTCCACAATTTCAAAAAGATTATTGCAAAAAACTTTATTTAAAAGGAAATTACTTTTGAAAAAAAAAAAATTTTGAAAAAAATTTTCGCGAAAAAAAATTTTGGTAAAAAAAAAAAAATCCGCGATTTTTTCTTTTTTTGTCAAAAAATATGTTCGTACTTGTTTAAATACCATTTGGTGTTCAATTATGTTCACATATGTCAACCAGATGCCGAATTAGAGCATTTTGTATTTTTAGGTTATGTTGAATGTACTGAAATTTTTGAGGTGTGCTTACATTTTCGTTCATAACTTTTGAACCGCTGAACCGATATCGCTCAAATGCAATACCAAACTTCTCGGGAGAACTTCCAATATATATTTTAAGTTTCAGTCATCTATGTGCAATATTTTGTCCGCGAGAGCATTTTCAACAGACAGACAGACGGACAGACGGACAGACGGACAGACGGACAGACGGACAGACGGACATCGCTAGAATGTCTTAAAATCGATCGGGCATCTTGAATATATATACTTTATGGGGTCCCAGACCGATATTTCGATGAGTTACAAACAGAATGACAAACTTATATATACCCTCTATCACTAAGTGGAGGGTATAAAAAACATTAACACAAAAATATTTGTAATACAAAGAATACTTACAACATAAAATTGATGTTTCCAAGAATAATTAGATGAATTTTTGTAAGGTAGAAGTTTTTATTGTTGTGTAAACTGAAATAAAAAATAATTTTTGAATTGAAAATATATTTACATTTGTTTTACTTAGGTACCTCTCGTGATTATATTTCCTTTTGTGTACTGAAAAAAAAACGTATATTCTTTGAATAAAAAAACCCTTAAAATATTTCTACCTAGTATTTAATTTTTTGTGTATATTTACATATTGTTTGTTTGTTTCCTTTTGCGATGCGTCGGGTGATCCTCATTGCTGAAATGTTTCTTTATGACTGGAAAATAAACAAATTCACAAGACTCTTGTGACAAGAGCAGTGAAAACAAAATTGTTTGCGCAACTCTTCGTAATATAAAATCTATCCTTTATGTATACGAGGGAAAAAATCTCTTGTGTGCAAAGAAGAAAATATATAAACCGGTTTAAAAATACCAGCTCGCTGGCGCCTTGCTTTTGAATTTTGCACATCATAATTTATGTATAAAAAAAAAATTAAAATCCAACGCCTTTGTTGTACGTACTATATTCTTCTCCTTTGTTATGCTATTTCGTAAATTTAAAAATATTAATTAAACATATATTTTTTAAATGTCAAATAGGTATGTAAAAACTAGAACAAAATAATATTTAATTATAATTTCTTTTTTTTTCTAGAAAAAATACGAAATTTACAATCTAATTTTGTAAAATTTACAAAAAAAATATCAAAATTTAGTACGATAATTTTTAAAAAATTAACTGAAAAAATTATTAAAAAATCAGTAAAAAATCAATAGTTTGTAACGCGAGTTTACAAAAAAGAACTACTAAAAAATAATTTTTTAGTAAGAATTAGTAAAAAACCTGTAAAGTTGGGTTACAAACAATTTTACAAACTTTTTTACTGACGTATTTTTTTGAGTGTTGTATATTTGACCAAGTTAAAAAAATTTTCGCGAATACGTAGTAATTTTGCTGGTAGATGTCCTAAATTTAAATAAAAAAAACGTTCACATAAAAATATATTTCTCGCGAAAAAAAAATATTTCTTCAAGTGAAAATTACAGTGTTTTATTACACCGTCCGACACACTTTTATACACTTGTGAGCTAAATAATGTTTAAACATGTCTTTAGTCAATTTTCGGGACGCGCAAGTGTTCAGCTTGCGCAAGTGTTCAGCTTGCTAAAAAAAGTTTAAAATTTACACACAGTGTTCATATAAAGCACTTTTTTTTCGTTCTATGGCGTACAAATACAATCAAACTAAAAAATAACGAAAAAACGCAAAAAAATTAAAAATAATTTAAATATTTGTGTGAAAAAAATCTAAGCGTTTTCTTTAAAAATTTTTTAAAATATAACAACTACGAGACCCAAAAAAGTATAAAAACAGGTCTTTAGTAAAAATTACATATTTTATTAAGTACAAAACAGAAAATAAATCGAAGAGGCCCTTTGACCTAAAAAATGCATTTAGAAAATGCAATTGCATACAAAATGCATTTTTGAATTTAAAGTATTTTTTGTAAAACAATATTGTAAAATAAGACAATTTTTCCTTTCAAACTCATTTTCAATAACAAAGATCCATTAAGAATTGCCAAAAATATGCATCTACAAAGTTGACCATTTTTTTTGATTTTTCAAAATATGAAAATCGCGAATAAAATCGAATGTTTTCAGAATTTTTCTAAACCGCAAACTAAAATCTCTTAAGGCCTCCTTAGAGTTCTTGAAAAAAAAGTTTTATAAAAATCGGATGACCCGAGGTCAAATTTTGGCCGTTCTTTCATGGAATGGCCGATATAATTTGATATAACTTTTGAAAATTTTTCTAAGTCCAGATTTTTTTTTTTTTTTTTAAGTTCCAAACCTAAACCTTAAACATTTGTTTTAAAAATTTTATATGTTATTATATATAATGCAAAATTTATGAAAAAAAAATCTAAGTTCTTTATATATAATTTAATATAATTTTTTTTTGGGTTTTTTTTTGGATTTTTTTTTATTTAATTATATATAATTGCATAAATTTTTCTAAAAAAGGGGCCAATTTTCGCATCAAATCATATAAAATTATATTAAAATCACATCAAATTATATCAAATTTAATGCAACTTTCTATGGTTTTATCGACTCATTTTTCGCATCAAATTCTATATGAATATATATGATGTCTTTATATAATTAAATATAAACATATATAATCTTTTTTACTCGGGTAGTAAAATTTTGTTTAGCTCATCATACAATTTTGTAACAAAATTTTTTTAGGATTAAGCAATAGGGCTATTTTAGAATTAAAAACGCTACGGATATTCTTTATCAGAGATAAAAAGGTTGTTTTATGCATTACAAAAAAATGTGGACTAACACCACTTTCAAAATTAACAAATCCAAATCGACCCCCCTAAAAATGAGTTTGGGCCGCTAAAAAAACACAAGTCGAATTAATTTTCAGTCTGAACAACATATCCAAATTTCATGAAGATCAGGGGGGGGGGGGGGTGACACCAGGGAGACACTACACTCAAAAAAATAAAACTGTAAAGTTAGCAAAAAATTTAGTTAAATTTAACTAAAAAAACACCTGATTTTGAACCTACTAAATTTCTAGTTAATTTAACAAAAAATATTAAGTTAACTTTTCGTAGAATGAATGTAGCAAAAAAAGCCGTAATTTTAACTAAAAATTCAGCTGAAAATTTCGTAACATTTTTTATTAGTTGAATTCAGCTAAACTTTTTGTAAAAAATTTTAAGTTTGGTAAATATTGGTTTTAAACACTAACACTTCACTTATTTTTTCTTTTTTTTTTCACAGCATTAAGTTCAGCTTAAGTAGGACTTATGAGATTTGCATAGGAGGCTACACAAGAAATGTTTAAAATTTTTCACTTGACAAAAATGTTACAAAAAATCAGCAAATTTATTAGTAAAAATTCGTAAACTCAGTTTTAAAGTCAACAAAAAAAATTAATTCAAAATTTGTACAAAACTAGTATTTTCGTAAATTGAACTTAACTAGAAAAAGTAGTTAAAACGCTGATTTTAACTAAAAATTTGCTAAAAAGCCAGTAAACTCGAGTTAACAAAAAAAATTTTGTTAACTTTACAGTTTTATTTTTTTGAGTGTATTGTCTTGATTAAAAATTTATCAAATTAAAACGGAATGCACCACAATCTCAAAAATTTACATTCTTATATAGGTTTGTATGGGTTATCAATTAAACATTTTTTTTTTGAAAAATTTTTAGAACCCTTTCTAAAATTTTTCATTTTTTAAAAAAGTAAATTTATCAAAAATCCGGCCACATTTTTTTTTTTTTATTTTTAAGTTTAGATGTTTGTCCATCCACACAAAAAAATTCAGAAACACGTTCTTCGTGTATTTGCTTGTTTTAACGTTGCGAATGAGTAATATTTATGCAATTAATATTACTCATTCACAACGTTAAAACAAGCAAATTACAAAATTGTTATGAAATTAAAAATTCAAATGCAATTTTCTCGAAAAAAAAGAAGAACGTGTTTCTGAATTTTTTTGTGTGGATGGACAAACATTTAAACTTAAAAAAAAAAAAATAAAAAAAAAGTGGACGGATTTTTGATAAATTGACTTTTAAAAAAAAAAAGAAAATTTCAGAACGGCTTTCTGAAAATTTTCCAAAAAAAAAAAAAAATAATAATAAATCAATAGTCCATACAAAACTATATAAGAATGTAAATTTTAAAGATTGTGGTGCATTCCGTTTTAATGTGATAAATATTTAATCAAGGCAACTCGCCACAAATTTGACCATTTTTCCAATATTTGACCACGTCTCCTAAGCCCAGCTTTTGAAAAATTGAAAAAATCAACAACGCAATTTTCTAAGTTCCATATAGGGCTATCCACACAACCTAATCAGAAGTTTACGGTACAAGTGTTTTTTTTTCGCTGCACATTTGGTGTGGAATGCCTCATATATATTATATACTTTATGGAGTCCCCGACCGATATTTTTAGGCGTTACAAACGGAATTACAAAGTCAGTATACCCCCATACTGTGGTATAAAAATAAGAAAAACAATAAAATATGTACTGATTTTATTGTTTATTTGGGGGTTTTCGTGTCAACTGACACAACTTTTGAAACAAATTTTTTAAAAATGTTTTGTATGGGAGCCCCCTTAGGAAGTGGAAATATGGGTCAGGTATGTTCAAGAAAAATGTTGGGGCAGAAAATTATTGGAGGTTCGTGTCACATTGCACCCTTCCAGGTGCGTTTCTAGGGCAGCTGTGGGGCTTTTTAAGGTTTTTTACCTCTTTACGCCCAACTTTGACCCCGATGAGGGGCCATATGGCCCCACCCCACCGCCCTCATTTTTGGCTCATGCTTTCTTTTTCCTATAAAAATTAGAGGGTATAGCGAATCAAAATCGAAAACTGGTTAGCTATCCCACGCCTAATAGTGCAAATTTAAGAACCGTTTTTTGTGTTCCAAGATAAAAATTTTTTTTTTATATATTTTTGATAGATATCCCACTCGCATCCCACTAAGTGACCCCATAGCTCTTAAAGGAAATGACCTAAGCTTTTTTTGAATCAAAAAAAAAAGGGCTCAATTTGAGGAAAAAGTCAAAACAGTTTTGGATTTAAAAAAAAAATCAAAAATTTTTTTTTTTAATTTTTTATAATTTTTTTTTCAAAAGACTGAAGAAATAGCTATCTATACTATTTGGGACACATTTTGCTAAAAACAATAGGTAAGAAGTTACATGGATGAGAATAAACACCTCTTTGGACAAAATGTAAAATTTCGACCTCCTCTAACTCAGAGAGTCCTTGACCGATCTCGTTGAAAAATTGTGTCTGCTACTATCCAATAGGACTAACCTTGGTGCAAATTTCATCCCGATCGGAAGACATCGGTTTCAAAAGTTGTGTCACTTGTCACGAAACCCCCCATTTGTATTTTTTTAAATATTTTGTTTTGTAATGAAAACTTGATTGTTTTATCCTGAAAAATGGAAAAAGTGGGCGAAAAAATAATTAAGTATTTGTTTTTTCCATTTTTTGGGTAGTTTATTTTTTAGGTAGTTTATTATATTATATTTTTTCCTTTTTTAGTTATTTTTTTTTAATTATTTCAATTATTGTCCATTTTTTCTGACATTTTGTTAATTATTTAAAAAATATCTTTTTTTGATAGCATTCGTCATTTTGTACCATTCTGCCCAACATTATAGTCCCGTCCGAGACCATGTGATTTGGATACTAAATTTGGATGCCGACATTTGGATGCGGCAACTAACTTTTTGGCATCCTTATAAGGCACTTATTGATGGTCGTTGCTCTGTGTTGCTGATGTCGCCTTCCACTGTCTTTTCGGATTAATTTTCTTTTAAACTGGCCATTGTCCACCCTGCCGCTTGTTTCTATCCGGGTCTAACATATGTAGGTTTTAATAAAATTTTTCCTTTGTCTAGAAATTTTCAACAAAAATTTAAAAAATACTTTAATTAAATTTAGGGCTGGTAACTCGTCACAATATAATCAATGATTAAGGTTAATCAGTGTTTGCAAACGTCAAATTTATATGAAAATAACACCGCTCAACAGTCATTTTCCGGTTTGAATTCTGGTGATCAATTTTAGTAAACTTTGATCTCCTGATTCCAAATCTGTACTCCAAATTTTTCTCTCACGTCCAGATTTTTAGTTATTCACGGTTAAAAATGCGAAAAATTACGATTTTTGCATTATTTGAAAGCCTGCACAGCAGCCATTGAGTGGAATTCAAACCTGGTATAAAGCGCAAAAGTATAATTTGTCTTTGGTCTCCAACATAGAAAACAATTTTTTTCTAATTATTGCGTTTGGTTGGGTTACAATTGCGTTTTAAAATGACTCTGTTTAAATTATCATTTTTGTAAAAAAGATAAGGTAGGTACCTTAGTTTTTTTTTGATATTTTTCAAAGAAAAACTAAAACATATTAATTTTTTACAAATTTAGTTTTTCTGTATTATTTTTCGTATAAACCGGAAGATAACTTTAATGGGTTTAAAAGTCTATAAGAAGGAATGAACTTTTGCCTAAATTTTGAGCTCATCACAGTAAAGATTGATCATCTGGTTTTTGTTTTAGAGCCTTTTAAAAATGGTACTTTTTCTAATTTTTTTCACAGTGTTTTTTTAAAATACATGTTTGGCCAATAATAGTGCAACAACTTCAAATTTTTTTGATCATATATTTAACATCATAGTTCAATTCTACTCTAACGCTTTATACCAGATTTTTATTCCACCCAGTGGCTGCTGTGCAGGTTTTCAAAAAATGCAAAAATCGCGTTTTTTCGCATTTTCAACCGCGAATAATTAAAATTCTAGACGTGATGGAAAAATTTGGAGCACAGATTTGGAATCAGCAAGTCAAAATCTTTAAAAATTTTGTATCAAACTTCAAACCGGAGACAAAAACCTTCGATTTGTTGAGCGGTGTAATCAATGATTAGTATTAATCATTGATTAGCTTTTGATAAGTTACCAGCCCTTAAATTGGTTATATAAAATCCGTATAAAACGACAATAAAACTTTTAAAATAAGAAAATAGCCTTTGGTAAATTAATGATTTGTTAGAAATAAGAAAAATTAACAGTAAAATCATTAACAGTTGTTCAATAATATAAATAAATTCGAATGGTTTATCAATTTGTATATCTGTACGTTTCTTTATTTCTTGCATAATGATTTAGGTATGAATTCTGTTTGATTTGTGTAAAAAGATTTTTTTCAATTTTTCTTTTGTGATTATTTTACCCTAAAGAATTCTGTTGAACACCACAGGTAACTGTGATAAATGAACTTTATATATTTTCACTAACAAGCATTCAAATCGTTATACCACAATGCCCCAAACGAAAAATAAAGTAACGATCATTGTTGATCATTTGTTAAATTTGTGGTTTGAGCCACAGGTTGTCTGAAAATCGTACATAATAAATTTGTAAATACCTTGGGCTTGTAATAAATCAAATATTTGTTTTAAATAAATAATTTTCAAATTACAACGAGAGACAAAAATCATTTGAATGACGCCAGTTAATTTGGTAGTAAGTTAAAGAAAATCATTTATTAAAAATAATAAGAAAAATAAACAAATTTTAATAATTGAACTTGAAACTGTGATGGCACAGTGATCGAATTTGACTATTTACCAGTTACTATAACTACTAAATAGTCCGCATATCCAATTACCTGATAATCCATATTATCTAGCCTATGAAGCAGGTCGCCTATCACCAAGGACCATAGCAGTGGTACACACGGAATGACAAAGTAATTATAGCCCCATATTGTGGTTGGGGGTATATTCACTTTGTAATTAAGAAAATGTTTCTTGAAACATAAACTAACAAAATATTTCTGTAAAATTAGTAAAATAATCTGTTGATTTTTTATACACGCCACTCTACTGATAGAGGGTACATATATATAAAAATGGATGTATGTATGTGTGTATGTATGTATGTTCCGTATGGACTCGAAAACGGCTGGACCGATCTTGATGAAATTTTCAGGGAATATTCAGAATAGCCCAGGGAGTAACACTGTGCGGTCAGACTTTTGATTTTTTGCATGTGGGCGGAGGGGCGTGGCAAAATCGAATTTTTACATTGCACCAATAATGACATCTATATATAAAAAACGGATGGACCGATTTTGATGAAATTAAAACCAAAGATAGTACTAACCGAGTACTAACTTTAAGCCAAATTAGAGCGTGATCAGACAAGTGGGCTTAAAATGCCATACTTTTTTGCCTGTGGGCGGAGGGGTGGTCAAAATCGAATTTTTACATTGCACCACTAATGACATCTATATATAAAAAACGGATGGACCGATTTTGATGAAATATAAACCAACGATAGTACTAACCAAGTACTAACTATGTGCCAAATTAGAGTGTGATCGAACACACGGGCGTAAAATGCCGTGCCCCTTTGTATTGAATGTTGTTTCTGCATGCTCTGCAATAACGCAAAACTGTTGATTCGATTTTAGTTAAATTTTCAGCACCAGTGCAGACACATACACGTATGCAGGATTGTTTTTTTAGGGCCCAACAACAACAACAACAAAAAATTGTTGCTCCTTTCGTGAGATTTGTGTTTTTAAATAAATATAAAAAAAAATTGTTGTTGTTGTTGGGCCCCCTCTGAACACGTCGTTGATAGGACATGTTATACTACGATTGGAAAAAGGGGCGTAAAATGACACACCCCTTTGTACAATCACGCAAAAACAGCTGAACCGATTCTCTTGACAATTTCACTACAAACAGTGCTAACCAAGTGTATATGTAGGCCGTATAAGATCGTTGTTGGATAAAGGAATCAAAATTGCAACGCCCTTTGTACTATACTAACCACAATTGAACAAAGAGGCGTATATTTCCACGCCCCTTTGATTTATACTGAACGTTATATCTGCCTGTTTTGAAATCACGCAAAAACGGATAAGCCAAATCTGTCACTACTGATAGAACTAACCGAGCGGGAACTGTAGGTCATATGTAGAGCGCGATTCGGCAAATGGGTATAACATGTCACTCCCGTTTTTCATAAATAAAAAGTTATTTCCTCCTCTTTCGCAATCACAGAAAAACGGCAAAACTGATGTCAATGGAATTTGCAGCACAGACAGTACTATTCGAGGATGCAGCATGGAACTTTAGACTGTCACGATTCGATAAAAATGTGTTAAATGACACGCCCCTTTGTACTATACTTAACGTTATGTCTGTCTGTTTCGAAATCACGCTAAAACGGCTGAACAGATTTTGTTGAGATCTCTCTATAGATTGTGCTAACCGAGGGTAGAACCAAAGGTTACTAGCTGGACTCGGACCCGTGCTTTAATTTTGTCCGACACTAATTAAG
Organism: Pegoplata infirma; assembly: GCA_963921195.1. Classification (NCBI taxonomy): domain Eukaryota; kingdom Metazoa; phylum Arthropoda; class Insecta; order Diptera; family Anthomyiidae; genus Pegoplata; species Pegoplata infirma. The sequence goes on along the minus strand of OY992537.1, from coordinate 164,460,595 downwards.
ATGCAATATAAAACAGTGTTTTTCTTAGGGCCAGCAACGCGGACCGGGTATAGCTAGTATAATATAATAATTTAATCCAATGATAAGTTTTTATTTATTTTTCCAATTTTTATTTACAGCTCATTTTAAATAATTTTAACTTAACCGAAAACTGGTAACAATGACCGTCGTCTCGTTGTAGCGAAATCGACCAAGGGTTTTGGTGTGAATCGAACCCACGACCCCCTGTTTCATAGGCTAGCACGCTACCAACTAGCCTACAGGGGCCCCCTAGAGGGTATACTTATATAAATTTGTCATTCCGTTTGTAACACCTCGAAATATTGGTCTAGGACCCGACCCCATAAATTATATGGGGTCCATGTCAAATCGGACACTTTCCATGTCAAATCGGACACTTTACAGTTTTTAGTACCCTTCGAAAACTCCTTCGTGGTAAATTTTCTTATTTTTTTGATGACCCGTTCAAAAGATATCAAATTTTTAAAAATTGGTAGTTTGCTCCCTTACTCAAACTGCTTTTACTCATAACTTCTTCTTCAATAATGGTCCAAATTAAAATTTTTTTTTTTCAAAATTTTTGTTTTTTTGTGTACTTTCTAAAAAAAAAATCCCAAAAAATTCTTAAAAGCGTTCTAGTATGCGATTTTTAAGTTTTTAAATTTAAATCTCATTTTCGAAAATGTTTGTACTCTTCGATTTTTTTTAAATTTTTTGTGTAAAACTTCTATCGGTTCTACAAATTTTTTGCCCAGGAGGATCGTGAGATAACGATTATTAATATTTTTTTAAATTTTTTGAAAAAATTTTATTGTAATTTTCCAATCTTAAAATCGTTTCTACTGCTCCAATGGTCATAGAGGGATCATTCATAAGACCGACCTCCATTAATTTTTACGTCTTAACATTTCTTTGGAACAAACTAATACCCAATCTCCAATTTCTAAGGGGGCTCCCACACCAAACGACATTTTTTAAAATTTGCTCCAACCGCTAAAACTGCCCTAATAGTGCCCTTAGAGCAACAAAATGTATGACCAACCGACAATATTTTTTTAGTCCAAACATTTTCTCTGAACACACCTACCCTCTATCTCTAATTGTTAAGGCGGTCCCAATACAATTTTTTTTATTTTTAGTAAATTTGTTTTATTTAATCAGCTTCTACCGGTCCAATGGTGCGCCCGAGAGGGGTCATTAGTGAGACTGACCCCCATTTATTTTTATCCTCCAACATTTTTGTTAAACATACCACAGCCCTACCTCCACTCCCTAAGTAGGCTTCCATTCAAAATTAAATTTTTATAAAATTTGCTCCAACTGTTATTTGTATGGGAGTCTACTTAGGGAGTGGAGATAGGGCATAGGTATGTTTTAAGAAAATGTTGTAGGGTAAAAATAAATGGGGGTCGGTCTCACTAATGACCCCTCTCGGACGCACCATTGGACCGGTAGAAGCTGATTAAATAAAACAAATTTACAAAAAATAAAAAAAAATTGTATGGGGACCGCCTTAACAATTAGAGATAGAGGGTAGGTGTGTCCAGAGAAAATGTTTGGACAAAAAAAATATTGTGGGTCGGTCATACATTTTGTTGCTCTAAGGGCACTATTAGGGCAGTTAGAGCGGTTGGAGCAAATTTTAAAAAATGTCGCTTTGTGTGGGAGCCCCCTTAGAAATTGGAGATAGGGTGTTAGTTTGTTCCAAAGAAATGTTAAGACGTAAAAATTAAAGGTGGTCGGTCTTATAAATGACCCCTCTATGACGCACCATTGGACCAGTAGAAATGATTTTAAGATTGGAAAATTACAATAAAATTTTTTCAAAAAATTTTAAAAAATAGTAATAACCGTTATCCCATGATCCTCCTAGGCAAAAAATTTGTAGAATCGATAGAAGTTTTACACAAAAAAATTTAAAAAAAATCGAAAAGTACAAACATTTTCAAAAATTAGATTTAAATTTTAAAACTTAAAAATCGCATACTAGAGCGCTTTTGAGAATTTTTTTTGATTTTTTTTAAGGTACGTAAAAAACAAAAATTTTTGAAGAAAAAAATTTGAAATTTGGACCATTATTGAAGAAGTTATGAGTAAAAGAAGTTTGAGTAAAGGAACAAACTACCAATTTTTAAAAATTCGATATCTTTTGAACGGGTCATCAAAAAAATCTGAAAATTTACCACGAAGGAGTTTTTGAAAGGTACTAAAAACTGTGAACAAATTGGGAAAATCTAAAAAAAAATTTTTCAAAGTGTACGATTCGACATGGAATGCCCCATATATATTCATGATCCTCTCGATCGATTTTATGACGAGTTAGCGATGTCCGTCCGTATGTCTGTCTGCTGAAAACACTCTAACTTTTAAAAGACTTTAAGGAGGCTCCTGAAGTTTGACATATATGTTGGACATTTACCTGGTCAGGTTGGTATTGCAATCCAGCGAAATCGGTCAAAAACACGCTAACTTTCGAAAGCCAATTCTGACGATGCTGAAGCTTAGCACATAAATTTTACGTTCCCCTGACCTGTGTCGAATTTCAGCCAAATCGGTCTAGTCGTTCAAAAGTTATTAGAAAAACCGTGAATTTCAGATTAGTTTCACCTTAAATTCACGTGTTGAAAACCGGTTAAACATGTTTTAAAAACATTGGTAAATCACAAAAGTATTTTACAACGTATTTTTGACACTCAAAAATATTTTTACAATTAAAAAAAATACACTCGAAAAAAATTGTAAACTTAAAAAAAAAATTTTACACTAAAAAAAATTAGCTAAATTAGCTTCCTTTTTTTTTTAAATTACTTAAAAAAGTTTTTTTTACACAAAATAAAATATTTCTAATCAAAAATGTTATTTTTTTCACTTTAGAAAATTTACTATCACTTAAAAAGGGTATTGTGGAGGGTATTCATTAGCGTGGCAGCTATTTTGCAAAACTTTGAATTTCAAGAAGTGCACCCCTAATTTTTTTTAAATTTGGTCTAAAAATGCTATGCTAAAAATTTCAGCCAAATCGGTTAACGTTATCATCGAGGTCAAAGGTCAAACACACGAAAATAGCCATATTTTGATGAAAAACATTGAATAAATGGTGTTGTTTTTTGAATATACTGTTAAAAAGTGGTACACGAGTTGTTTTTAGTATAAGAATTTATACTAAAAGTATTTGGGTTTTCAAAAATTAACCCCTTGTAAGCCATTCGGGGTCAAAATTACCCAAATTTTAATGGAAAACGATATTTATATTCTATCATAAATACTCAGATATGAAATACTGTCTTTCTAGGATGTCATTAACCCGTTTCATGGTAAGGCCAAAAATATGCATTATATTTGGCGTGGTTCTCAAAACTGATATTTTGATTTTTTAAAAATTTTCTTAAACAAAATTAAAAAAAATGTTGAAAAAACCACAGAATCTTGTAAAATATAAGTTAGCATATCAAATAAAATTTTTTTTGAGGGCTATCCCTCGGATAGTTTGGCGGGGGCATCGATTTAAACTCAGCGGATTTCGAGGAAAATGTTTTTTTTTGCCCACAATTTACTCAATATGGAAAAATTTGGTAAATATTTTAAAATATCACAAGGTAAGGGCCATTAATTATTAAAAACAATATTAGACTTTAACCCTAAACGTTTTAGGAAAATGGACCAATATTAGCCCAAATTTTATTCGGGTCAAAGGTCAAATTTTGGAATATTTAGTTTTTTTTCAGAAAAAGTCACCTAAATATGAAATATTTATTGCGATTTTTCATAAAACTTAGTATAATTATTGTACGAGTTCGAAAAAATTATTATTTGTTGTTTTTTTAAGTAACTCATGAATGAACATGGGGTCAAAACGGCCCTGTACTTTAAAATTTCTTAATATAAGTAGCTTTTTTTTTTTTTTGATTTCTATAAAACTTGTTGTAATTATTGTGCGAGGTCAGAAAAATAATTCTTTGAGTTTTTTTAATTAACCCATAAATGAACATGGGGCCAAAATGGTCTAGCACATTAAAAATTCTTAATATATATTTTTTTTTTGATTTCTATAAAACTCGGTTTAATCATTGTGCTAGGTCAGATAATTTTTTTTTTTAATTAACTTATAAATGAATAACGGGTTAAAATGACCCAGCATGTAAAAAAAATCTTTGCATAATATATGTATTTTGTTTTCGACTTTTCATTTATGGGTTAATTAAAAAAAATCAAATAATTATTTTTCTGACCTCGCACAATAATTATAACAAGTTTATTTAAAATCGAAAAAAAAACTAAAAAACTATTTTATGAAATTTTAATGTGCTGGCCCATTTTGCCCCCATGTTTATTTATGGGTTAATTTAAAAAAAAATATAATTTTTCTGAACTCGTACAATACTTATACCAAGTTTTATAAAAAATCGCAATAAACATTTCATATTTAGGTGCCTTGTTCTAAAAAAACTCTAAATATCCCAATATTTGACCTTTGACCCGAATAAAAACCGGGTTAATATTATTCCATTTTCCTAAAACGTTTAGGGTTAAAGTCTAACATAGTTTTTAATAATTTATGGCCCTTACTTTGTGAAATTTTAAAAATATTTACCAAATTTTTCCACATTGAGTAAATTGTGGTCAAAAAAGGCATTATCCCGGAAATCCGCTGAGTTTAAATCGATGCCCCCGCCAAACTATCCGAGGGTATCGCTCAACAAATTTTTATTTTATATGCTAACATATATTTTACAAGATTCTGTGTTTTTTTTCAGCATTTTTCTTAATTTTGTTTAAGAAAATTTTTAAAAAATCTAAATATCAGTTTTGAGAACCACGCCAAATATAATGCATATTTTTGGCCTTACCATGAAACGGGTTAATGAAATCCTAGAAAGACAGTATTTCATATCTGAGTTTTTATGATAGAATAGAATATAAATATGGGTTTACATTGGTTTATTTCAATAAATTTAGAAAATTGGGGCTGAATTTCGTGTTTTAGGGGTCATTTTGTAAAAATTGGGTCATTTTGACCCCGAAAGACTTACAAGGGTTAATTTTTAAAAACCCAAAAATTTTAATTTATCTTCTTACACTTAAAACAACTCGTGTACAACTTTTTAACAATATATTCAAAAAACAACACCATTTATTTAATGTTTTTCATCAAAATATGGCTATTTTTTGGCCTTGACCTTTGACCTCGATGCGCCTCGTGTTAACGTTGTCCGATTTGGCTGAAATTTTTAGCATAGCATTTTTAGACCAAATGTAATAAAAATTAGGGGTGCACTCCTTCAAATTCGAAGTTTTGCAAAATAGCTGCCACCCTAATATATATATATATGAGGCATTCCACACCAAATGTCCAGCGAAAAAAAACATGTGTACCGTAAACTTCTGAATAGGTGATATGTATAGCCCTATATGGAACTTAGAAAATTGCGTTTTTGGTTTTTCAAAAACTGGGCTTAGGAGGCGTGGTCAAATATTGGAAAAATGGTCAAATTTGTGGCGAGTTGCCTTGATTAAATATTTATCACATTAAAACGGAATGCACCACAATCTCAAAAATTTACAGTCTTATATAATTTTGTATGGGCTATTGATTAAAAATTTTTTTTTGGAAAATTTTCAGAACCCGTTCTGAAATTTTCCATTTTTTAAAAAAGTCAATTTATCAAAAATCCGGCCACTTTTTTTTTCTTTTTTATTTATTTTTTTAAAAGTTTAGATGTTTGTCCATCCACACAAAAAAAATCAGAAACACGTTCATCCTTTTTTTCGAGAAAATCGCATTTGAATTTTAAATTTCATAACAATTTAGTAATTTGCTTGTATTTTCTTGTGTCAACAGAGCGTATGAATATTTATGCAATTAATATTACTCATTCGCAACTTTAAAACAAAGAAATACAAGCAAATAACAAAATTGTTATGAAATTTAAAGTTCAAATGCGATTTTCTCGAAAAAAAAGATGAACGTGTTTCTGATTTTTTTTGTGTGGATGGACAAACATCTAAACTTTTAAAAAAATAAATAAAAAAGAAAAAAAAAGTGGCCGGATTTTTGATAAATTGACTTTTTTAAAAAATGAAAAATTTCAGAACGGGTTCTAAAAATTTTCCAAAAAAAAAAATTTTTAATCGATAGCCCATACAAAACTATATAAGAACGTAAATTTTTGACATTGTGGTGCATTCCGTTTTAATGTGATAAATATTTAATCAAGGCAACTCGCCACAAATTTTACCATTTTTCCAATATTTGACCACGCCTCCTAAGCCCAGTTTTCGAAAATTTGAAAAACCAAAAACGCAATTTTCTTAGTTACATATAGGGCTATCCAAACAACCTATTCAGAAATTTACGGGACACATGTTTTTCTGTAGCGGGACATTTGGTGTGGAATGCCTCATATATAGATTTCAAACTGTTATTTTTAATTTTTATTTGAAAAATTTCTGTAAAGTTACAAAACAATCTGCTAAAATTTGCACAACCATATTTTTTACATTCAGTAAAATTACAGACAAAATTCTGTTATTTTATTAAACTGAATGACAGATAAGTTATTTAACATATTTTTTTCAGCAGAAAAATCTGCTAAAAGTTTAATATTTCAAACTGACAGTTGTTTGACAGATTTTTCGACAGAGTTTATCTCCTGAGTGTAAGTGTTTTGGTACATTTAGTTCTTTAAGTACCCCTGCATTTCTACGAGCTGTAACACATACCTCAATCCCTAAAAATGTACCGTCATTTCGTTTTTTGTTTTTTGAGTGTAGTACAATATTAAAGCTTAATACCAAGACTTTTAGCAAGTAAAAGTGATTCTTTGTGTTGCACAAATTTTGCTTTAGCTTTAATGAAACTTTAACTTTCCACTTTGTGTACATGTTCTCATTACGATTTTCTTCTACTCCAATTCCTGCTACTTTGTTTCTTTGTTATTCGTTTTCGTTGTATTAATCTCAGTTGTATGAAAGTAGGTAGGTACTATGAAGAGATTTGAAGGATTTCATTCCTTAATTCGATTTGGCATTCTGAATGAAAATTTTGTGATTGCATTGCCCAATCACATTTTAGCGAATTAAATGAATTCACTTTAGACTCATTCGATTTATAAAAATCGAATGCATTCGATTTATTTTACTGGACTTTTAAAAATCGAATGCATTCACTTGCGAATTTATTCGATTTTCTTTTCATTCAATTTGAAAAATCGAATGGCTTATTCATTCATTGAATAAAAAACTTAAAAAAACTAACCAAGCTAGAGCAAAACGGAGCCATTTTTTTTGTCCATAGTATCGCCAACACTCTTCACACTTTTTGTCGTGTAGGCAGTTAATATGTGCATTTTTAAAATTTTTGGGAACACCAATTTTTTGGACTCAAAATTAGAGCCCATTAGGGTCATCGTATGTAAAGAGAGTCGGCGATACTATGGACCAAAATTAGGCTCCGTTTGGGTCTATCTATTTAAAAAAATCGATTGCATTCGCAGTGGAATGAAAAAATTGAATGCATTCGATTTTTTTCTAAATCGAATGAACAAGAAATCGAATGCATTAATTTTTTTCCATTCAATCGAATGAATTTCAAGGACTGCGTTCAATGTTGATTTATGAAATCGAATGCATTCACTGACTATGAAAATTGAGTGGATTTTTTGAGAATTCATTCGAAAAGGTTTTCAGTTCTCGAAGCTCTGGTACTATGTATGTATGTGGTGGAATTAATTGAAAAGGATAAACCGGCAACATTATACTGTGTATTCTTCATAAATGTTACAAAAAACCACAATGATTTTTCTCCTGCAGTGCATTTTGAAAATGCGTAATTAAAGTGGGTAAAATGCACAATGAGCATATTATAATAAGCATAATGATGTACAATTGCATTGCATGCTTTAGTAAAATTTAATATGTATTTACAGTTTCAAAACTGTAGTAATTCTAATGATTGAAGAATTTAATTTTATACCAATAAACCAATGGTCGGCAGAAAGAGAGACAAATTTTAAAATTTTTCTAAAACAAAGTGACATCTATCTGCTTTTTTGAAAGCTAACTCATCAGCTGAAAAGTCCGCACGATAGTCTTCTTCAAGAGCGATCAAATCACTCCAACGCCTTTCTAATATTCGATACCTTTTTTAGAGAATGCATTTTTAACATTTCGATGCCTTTTTTAAAGAATGAATTTTCGTTGGCCTCATTCGAACAAAATCTCTTTCCAGCGAGCATTTTTTTCACTTCTGAAAACTGGTAAAAATCGCTGGGAGCCTAATCTGACGAATACGGTGGGTGCGGAACCAATTGAAAGTGTAATTCGTGGAATTTGACCACGGATAGAAACGACTTGTGAGCTTTGTCTTGGGGAAAAAGCATTTCGAAAACTGATTTCTCATGGTCAAATGTTCATGTAAAATAAAACCGACACGTTCCTTAGATATCTTTAGGGTATCATTCATCTCCACTTTACGGTCTGCCAAAACGATTTTGTGGACTTTTTTGATGTTTCCAATATCATCACCACTTTTCGGCGATCACCGCATTTGGCGTCATCGGTGTTTGTAAGTCAGAAAACCACTTCACTACCATTTGTCTCGATGGAGCAGAGTCCGAATAATACTTATCAAGTAAAACTTGGCTAGAACGGTGTTTTTTTTACAATAAAAAGCAATGCTAAATCAAGACACGAAGTTGCTTTGTATCAATTGTTTTTAAAATCGAAAAGTAGCATCACTTAAACAGCTGTAACTTGTTCACTGCTGAATAAGGTGTCATGAAATTTTGACAGGTATCATCTGAAAATCATATGGATTTTTCATTAGTAGCGCTACCTATGTGTCATCCTGCGAACCTTTTAGACGCTGTGTTAACATGATAATGAATAAAATATTTTTGTGCTCTTTTTGACATTCGTGTTGTATACGTGCAAAAAGTAACTTCTATTCGGCACCAGGTTGCTATGGGAGCCGATTCCTTTATAATAAGTGATTCTGAGTCGATCGGTTTACTTAAAGGTTGGGCTAGGACCAATATTTCGGGGAGCTACAAATATCACATATCCCCATTATACCGTTTACCGCACAATATCGTAGATTATGAACACTTGCACATATCTCTATGTAATACTTTAGAATTGTGTCGTTCACGAACGAACTAGTTCAATTGAACTATTCACTTAACTGACAATGAGTGGTTTATCTAGTTCGTTTATTTTAGCTCTTTTAGGTCTAAAGTTTTTATTTAACATTTTTGTATATATGAACGAAAGCCAAAACAACAGTCGTTCACGTACTGTTAAACGCAAACAGAAATTGACCGATTTGAACAAGATGCACGAACAACAGACCTGATCAAAATGATTTGTTCATGAACCGTTAAACGAAAACAATAAATGAACGATCTAGGGGTTTTATCTGAAATGAACGGAAATGGGAGCTCACTAAATTGAACCATTAGGCACACAAGTCTATAAAACTGCAGGAACCTTTACAGTCAGTCAACTGATTCTAAGGGTCTGCTAAGTTTTTATCTTGAAGAGAACAAAAGTGACCACTTATTATTTTTAGCAGTCTAACTTTACATTTCGAAAATGTATGGTCCTCATGAGTTAAAGTTTTGACAGACAGTGAAGGATAAAGATTTTTAATGATTGGTTATTTCTTTTTAATATTTCATAAATCTTTTTTGCAGACGCACTGTGGGCCAGGATTTCCATTTTTGGCCAATAAGGTCTGTAAGGCAACACATATTTAAAAATATTTTTTTGGAATGTCGACATCTTAAATTTTGTCCACATTTAATATCTTTTTATTATAGCTTAAAGTTTTTTTTTTGCATGAGGTTAAAGTCAATGTTTGAGATTTTTTTTATATTTTTTATTTATGAAACAAATAATTTTTTTTGTACTTCGACACAATATTTGTTCAAATTTTCGGTGAAGTTCTCCTAAAGACATAATTGTTTGTTCAACACATGATATAAACTGACAACAAGTAGAAAAGTTAAATTCGACTTGGCCGAATCTATGAATACCCTCCACAATGCCCTTTTTAAGTGATAGTAAATTTTCTAACGTGAAAAAAATAACATTTTTGGTTAGAAATATTTTATTTTCTGAAAAAAAACTTTTTTTTATTAATTAAAAAAAAAAAAAAATTTACTAATTTTTTTTTTTGAGTGTAAAATTTTTTTTGAGTGTATTTTTTTTTTTTTGTTTTAGTGTAAAAAAAATTTTTTTTATTAATTTTTGAAAAAAAAAATTACCAATTTTTTTTTGAGTGTAAAATTTTTTTTGAGTGTAAACTTTTTTTTGAGTGTATTTTTTTTTTTTGTTTTAGTGTAAAAATATTTTTGTGTGACAAAAATACCTTTTAAAATATTTTTCTGACTTACAAATGTTTTTAAAACATGTTTAACGGGTTTTCAACACGTGAATTTAAGGTGAAACTAATCTGAAATTTACGGTTTTGCTAATAACTTTTGAACCACTAGACCGATTTGGCTGAAATTTAAAACGAACCGGACCAGAGGAACGGTAAATATATATGCCACACTTCAGCACCCTCAGAATTGCCGTTCGAAAGTTACCGTGTGTTTTATCTCGTAAATTCCAGAAAAACCCTTGCCGAAATTCACTCATTCGCTTATAACTTTTGAACCACTGGACCGATTTCGCTGGATTGCAATACCAACCTGACCAGGTAAATGTCCAACATATATGCCAAACTGCAGGAGCCTCAGTAAAGTCTTTCAAAAGTTAGCGTGTTTTCAACAGAATGACAGACAGACAGACGGACATGAATATATATACTTTATGGGATCCTAGACCAATATTTCGAGGTGTTACAAACGGAATGACAAACTTATATATACCCTCTATCACTAGAGTGGAGGGTATAAAAAGTAAGCTTTAAGCATATTTTTTTAAATAAATTATGGAAATTCATACTTTTGTTGAAATCCGCCTTTTTTCAACACCAAAGTCCAAAAAAGTCCAAACGATATTGACAAACCTCGAACTACGACCTGTCTCTGACAATGTATTCTATTCACATTTTTGAGACCCTATGCGACCGTTCATAAACTTTTGATCTAGAGGCAATAAACCAAAATATGACGTTTAGAAATGCCCTAAAATGGAACTTCAACATTTTTCGACATTTTTGTTTCTATTGATTTCTAATAAAAAATGCCTCACTTTGACAACATTGGCGTGATAACTGCTGATGGGCACGTGAGTGAATTTTGACTCACGTTGACTCACGCTCACAAAAAAAACAACATAATTTAGTCAACCGTTTTTTTCTCACATTTACTCACTATTTACGTAGTAAACAAAACACCACTCACGTGTGACTCACGCTCACTCGTAAATCACGATAAACATTTAAAACACGAAAAAAATTGTAAAAACTTAATCAATACAATTAAATAGTTTTGACTCACGCAAAAAAATTGGACTCACTACGAATCACTCACGCATAAAATAGTCTCACTCACTTATCACTCACGGACAAAAAATTTTAATCATGCTCACTTTCGATCACGAGTAATTCACGTGACCAGCGTCCATCTCTAGTGCTAAACATTAAAGCTGGTAACGCATTTAAGCGGGCATATTCTGGCAATAGCATTTTTAATATTTTTTATGAAATTGTAAGCTTGTAGCATTATTTGTACATTTAGGATGGCAAATGCTTATTGGAAATAAAAGAGTTCTCTCTTAAATGAGCCACTGAATATATGAACTTTTTGACGCATTTAAAAGAGAAATATTTTATTAAAATCTTCTGATAAAAGCAAAAAGAGGGATTTATAAAAACTTAGAAATTTAAACATTGTACATTTTTTTAAAAAGCTATGTCCTAAATTTTGGATCCGCCATTTTGATTTCAAAAAATCTGAGTTCGTATTTGTGTTGTGCAATCATTTCCTAGTGATATTTTGAAACATTAATCAATAATTTAAATATCTTGTCCGCCATATTGGATCCCCTATTTTGAATATTTGATTCTTAAATCAGATTTGGCATTCCAAAAACCATCAAAATCAGACAACATAGAAAAAACTTAATATTTTATTTGACGCCATATTGGATCCGCCATTTTGGATTTAAAAAATCGGAGCTCATATTCGTAATTACTGACCCTAAATACATCAAAAATTACTAATTTAAGTACAATTAGCTAAGAATTACAAAAGCATATTCGCCATATTGGATCCGCCATTTTAAATTTCAAATCTTTAATTCCAAAATCAGTTTTAACATCCGAAAAACCATTAAAATCGAAGTTTTTGGACAAAAGAGACAACATATAAAAAATCTTAAATTTAAATTTGTCGCCATATTGGATCCGCCATTTTGAATTTTAAAAGTCTGAGCTCATATTCGTTATTAACGACCCCAAATACATCGATAATGATTATATTAAACACAATAAACAAAGAATTAAAAAATCATGTCCGCCATTTTGGATCCGCCATTTTGAATTTTGAATTTTTTTTTCCAGAATCGTGATCAGTGATCCTTTAGCACCCATATGCAATACTTTTTTGACATATAGCTTAAGCGGTCTATTTATGGCCAAAATTCAGGGATGCTGGCCCACAGTGGAACGCGTGGATTTTTCAAAATGACAAAAAATACTAAAAATTTTTGAAAATCCCGAAAAATCCCGAAAATTTCCAAAAAATCCCGAGAATCCCGGGATTCAAAATATCCCGAAAATCCCGGGATCCCGAAAATTTTTCTTCAATCCCGAATCCCGGGATTCAGTAAAACCAATCCCGATTGGAAGCCCTAGTATTTACAGATTCAAAACTGTAGTAATTCTAAAGTTTGGATAATTTAATTGTATGCCAATAAACCAGTGCTCGGCCGAAAGAGAGACAAATTTTAAAATTTTTCTAAAACAAAGTGTCATCTATCTGCTGTTTTTGAAAATTAACACATCGGCGGAAAAGTCCGTACGATAGCCTTCTTCAAGAGACTTTGTCTTGGGGAAAAAGCAAACGCGGCCCCCTTTATGAAAAAAGATTTCTCATGGGCAAATGTTCATGTCAAAGGTATCAGATATCTCATGCAACCTCACTTTACAGTCTGCAAAAACGATTTTGTTAACTTTTTTATGTTTTTCGGTATCATCACCTCTTTTAGGCGACTAACGGTTTCGGCGTCATCGGTGTTGGCTAGGACGGTATTTTACCCATTAAAAAGCAATGATAAATCAAGACAAGAAGTTGCTTTAAGTTGATTTCAAAATCGAAAAAGTAGACTCACTTAAACAGCTGTAACTTGTTCACTGCTGAATGAATTGTCATGAAATTTTGACAGGTATCATCTCAAAGTCATATGCATAGGAAAAAAATAGAAGTGAAACAGAGTCGTATTTCTCTTGAATAAGTATTAGTGACAGCACATTATGTAACTTTTGACGTTTAATAAAAACAATGCAACATAAAGGAGAACAAAAACAAAGCAAACAACAAAAGAGAAAAAAAGTTTTTAAACTATCAATAGTGCGTATTATCTTAAAAAAAAAAAACGTTGAATAAAGCAAAATAAATAATAAATTTAATTAAATGAAAGACAAATTCCATTTTTTATAAACAAAAAATCTAATTTGTTATTAAATATGTGTGAGATGAGGAAGAACAAGCATTTTGCCACCATATTGGAAAATACATCAAAAACAACACTGCGTACCTTCTAATCTTTTCTATGGTCATATGGACCATATGACCATAGGTAGCGACACTAATGAATTTTCATTAGTGTCGCCACCTATTTGTCATCCTACGGACTTTCCAGCCGATGTGTTAACATGATAATGAATAAAATATTTGAATTTTTGTGCTCTTATTGACATTCGTGTTGTATTAGACTGGCATTTTTCTGTATGGCCAAAAAAATTTTTCTCCAATTTTCAAAGTCCGGGCATTTTTTTATTTTACTAGGACTAAAAATATTTTTTTTTTCAAAAAATTTAAGCAAAAAGTTTTGCAATATAGTGCACAATCCGGAAAAATTTTTAATACAATTATCATGGAGTAATTTTGGTCAAGGGCTGCATCTAAAGGACGGAAAGGAGTGTTTCTATTTTTTTTTATTAAACAGCACTGACAATGAGATAAAAAAAACTGAATCTATGTAATTTTTTTCTTATTTTTCCCATAAAAGGGACCTAATTGCGCATCGTTTTGGGGGCAAGAATATTCAAATAAGAAAAAATCCGAATACGTATTTGTAAATGTTTACACTAGGGTGGAGTAAATTTTGCTTTTTTCAAATTTCGAAAACTTCAGGGTCGGGAAAGTTGCCTTTTAGGGTCGATATTAACACAAAAGTATTGGACCTGTAGGACCATGGGTTTTGGCTTTCTTTTTGATTTTCAAGTCAAAAAAGGACCCAAATCCATTGTCCTACAGGTCCAATATTTTTGTGTTTTAATATCGATCCTAAATGGCGACTTTACCGACCCCGACGCTTTCGAAATTCGAGAAAAAGCTAAATTAGCTCCACTGAATTTTATGTTTTACAATTTTTTATGAATAAATATGGAAATAAACCAATTTTTAATGCATATTTTTTTAGTTTTTACTGGATATTTTAAAATTTTTGATATATATTTTTAGCGCTAAAAACGCGATTTATAGTGCATGAAAAGCTCCACATGGTTAAAGCTCCACAGCTGCCCTGTTGTGGCCCCTAGATGGGTTAAACGTAAGATAGAACCAATTAATTACCGCCCCCCCCATCAATGAAAAACATTTGTTCCATCATACCTAAACCCTATCTCCACTTCCTAAGGTGGCTCCAATACAAAGATTACATTTTAATAAAAATTGGCTCATACCGCTTAAACTGCCCCAAAAGTGCCCCTAGAGAAATCAAATGACCGTCTTCCAATAGTTTTTCAGCCCCAACATTTTCACAAAACATACCAATCCATTATCTTTAAGCTTGAAGGCGGTCCCCGTACAATTTTTTTTATTTTTTAGAAATTTGGTTTATTAAATTCACTCAATTGATGCCCCTAGAGGTGTTAAACGTATCACCCCCCCTCCCCCCTTAAACATTTGTTGCACACATACATAAGCCTTATTTTCACTCCCTAAGGGTACTCCCATACTAGGGTGTTCAATTAATCGGGTTCTTTTATTGTTAGATTAAACGATTAATCGATATTTGTCATTTTTAAATTATTCGATTGAACGAATAACATTTTAAAATTGTTCGAATATTCGAATAATTACAAATTCAGAAATTTTCAAAATTACAAGATTTTTTTTCGACAATTTTAGAAAAAATTGGTACTTGAGTAAATAATAGAGTTGTCAATTATTCGACTTTCAACTTTGTTCGAATAATTCAAATAATTGTTTTTCCTCGTTCGATCAAACGATTAAAGATCAAAATTTATTCGATTAATCGAAGAGAATAACGAATAAAAAAATTATTTTAAAAAATATTTTTATTAACAAAAAAATAAACAATTCATATAAAAAATCTTAAAATAAGAAAGTTAAAATTTTTATTAACGAAAAAATGCATACAAAACTTAAAAATAAAATAGTTAAAAGTTAAAAAAAAACTTAAAAATTGAATAACTGAGATCACTTATAATTAATGGATGTCGATTTTAATACTTGTTGAGAAATAATTCAAATACAAATTATTATTTGAAAT
Organism: Pegoplata infirma; assembly: GCA_963921195.1. Taxonomy (NCBI): domain Eukaryota; kingdom Metazoa; phylum Arthropoda; class Insecta; order Diptera; family Anthomyiidae; genus Pegoplata; species Pegoplata infirma. The sequence goes on along the minus strand of OY992537.1, from coordinate 164,444,905 downwards.
ATTCAGACAAAATATATCATAAATGATTTTAATTTTTGTCAAATAAGACAATTTAAGTTGTTCTTATGAAATAATCTTTTAAAAATAAAAGTTGACTTAATTTTTTTGCTTTCAAACGATTTTTGGTTTTTGTTTTTATTAAATTAGATTTTGAAAACACTCTTTCGCTAATTGTTGAAGTATTTTCATTACTAATAACTTCCTCTATTTCAATACTTTTATCTGAATTATTGTGATTACTTTCAACATAAAATAATCTGGAGTATAATTTATTTGCATATTCTTTTGTTTCGCTTTTTGGAGAATATTTTAAGAAACTTTCATTGCTCGGAAAATTTTCAGAATTTAGAAAAATTATTTACGTATTTAACACTTTTATGAGTCTCTCATTAATTCTTATTTTAATACGTTTTAGTAAGTCTGATGCAAAAGAATTATTAATTTTTTCTAAATTATTTATTAAAAACTTGATAACTCTCCCTAATGCCTTTATGATACTTGCTTGTTTCAAGTTACTTGATGCTGCATTTATTAGGGTTTTTCTATGGGAATTTCGATAAATTCAAAATTTTTGGTTTAAGTTATCGAAATTTTTATAGAAAAACCCTAATAAATGCAGCAACAAGTAACTTGAAACAAGCAAGTATCATACGCACTTTATTCTATAATGGATGTGCTATCCAGGGCTATGGCTACAATATATTTTAACTTTCCTACATTTTGTATAAAATCTTTCAAAATTTATGAGAATAAATCAAATTCTAAGCATTTATGTAATTTTTTAATTAAAAAAAAATTGTTCGATTAATCGACATTAATTAATCGATTTATTCGTTATTCGAAAATCGTCATTTTTGAATTATTCGAACAAGAGTTGGGTTTTGTTTGATCGATTAATCGAGTTATTCTTAATCGACTGACAACTCAAGTAAATAAACAATATTAATTACAATATTAAAACAAAGCAAATTTTAAGTTTTCTGCTAATTTGTTTGAGAAAATTAAAAAAAAAACAAGTAGAAAAGTTAAATTCGACTTGGCCGAATCTATGAATACCCTCCACAATGCCCATTTTAAGTGATAGTAAATTTTCTTACGTGGAAAAATAACAGTTATGATTAGAAATAGAGATAGGATCGTGAGTGACTTTTTAATCACGATCACGCACGCTCACGAAAAAAAAAAATTTAATCACGCACGATCACGCACGAAACGCTCACGTGAGTAAAAAAAATTTAATCACGCTCACGAAATACTCACGAAATAAAATACATATGTAAGAAAAAATTTTATGTCATGCTTTTTATTATTTTTTATTTATTTAAATTTACAAAATGTTTTTGTAATTATAAAAGGGCAATTCCAAAAAAATGTAGAGCCGAATTTAGTTGTTTTTGGTAATGGTGTCTTCAGATTTAATTGAAAATTGGCACATAGATAGCCAACATATCAATGATAATGTTACTTTATATCGTTTTTTTTAAATTCGGTTTACCGATCGTATTATGTCGGGTCAAAATTCGACTTGATTTGTAATAATTAGAAAAAACACATAAAGTAAAACATGCTCTTACTTTTTAACCATTTATCTGATTTTCACATTTCTTGGCTCATATGAGATCTTAGGGTCTTGTTCTTTTGGGAAATTTTAAAAGCAAAGGTTTCATTTAAGAAAAGTATCAAAAATGCAAAAACATTTTTTCTTTGGTAATATTTAAAAAACACATCTTCGAATTTTTAAAAAAATTTGGTGACAGCCTATAATGTTTTGTATAACATATCCAAAATTCGGATTAGGATCTTCCTGGGATCAAAACTACTCTAGTTTAAGTACAAGGTACTCATATTTTTCCCTTAGAAATTTTTTTTAAAAATTTAACAGGAATAAGTTTCATTAAAATTTGAAATTTTTACGTTTAAAAAAATTTATTTGCTAAGAAAAAATATGAGAACCTCAAACCAAAACCGGAATATTTTTTGATTGCATGGAGATCCCACTCTAAATTTTGGATATGTTGAACAAATCATTATAACCAAAGTTTTTTAAAACTAAATAGAAGATGTGTTTTTTTTAAATATTCGAAAAGAAAAAAAAAATTGCATTTTTGCTAATACACTCAAAATAATTAATCTGTTATATACTCTGTAAAATGACTGTAATCTCAATTTGACAGATATTTGACAAAGTTATCTGTCGTAATACAGATTTAAAAAAAATACTTTGTATTTTCTTGTGACCGAAAAACAAAATTTTGTAAAATTGCAGTTACTCGTTAAAAACTCGTAATTTTCACAAAAATAAAAAAGTAAATTTACAATTTGGAAGCGGGCAAATTTAACAAAATTTTAATTTTATGAATTAAATTTTTTAAATTTTAATTAATGTTTTTGAAGCAGAGAAGTTTTATGGATTTAACTAAAACTTTGTAAATTTACAGAGTTTTTTTTTGTAAAATGTTGAACTCATAATATGCATTTTACTAGGGATATCGCGAATAGTGTATTCGGCATTTTACCGAATATTTACTATTCGGTATTCGGTTGGAACCGAATACGAATATTTGCCGAATAATTTAATTATTCATACGCCTGATTTTTACCTATGAAAAACATTAAACAAAAAGTACCAGATTAAAAGAAAACAACGCTGTTGTTGACACTATTTTTTCTGGTACCTTAACAAATCGAATTTTAATCAAGTGCTGAAGTTTTTTTATACAAAAAACAAACTTAAATTACTACGAAAATGAGTCAAACGTTAATAAAAGGTGTTTTTTTAACTAATTTAAATTTTGCCGAATATTCGGCAAACTGTTAACGAATATTTATTTAACCGAATATTCAAAAAACATGCCGAATATGCCGAATACCGAATAGTGACGAATATTCGCGACATCCCTACATTTTACTAAAACTTTGTAAATTTACAGAGTTTTTTTTGTAAAATTTTTTTCGGTTTTATCAATATTTTACAGATAATTCTGTATATTTACAGTTTTTTTTATCGAAATCATTTTACAGAATTTTCTTCGTAAAATAACAAAAAATCTTGCTGGTTGGAAATCTATGGTATTTTCTGCTGGCTCAGCAGAGTATCTCTGTAATTTAACAGAGTGATTATTTTGAGTGTACTCTTAAATAAAAACGTATTCTTTTAAGATTATATCCTAAAAGCAGAAATGCCTTAAAAAATTCAAGAAAACGTAACCGAAAAAACGGAAAAAATAATTAAAATCACGAAAAATTCACGCAACAATTTTACTCACGCACGAACTATTTTTTTGTTACTCACGCTCACGCACGCTCACGTGAGTAGAAAAAAAATTACTCACGAATCACGTGACTCACCCGTGATTCACGATAATCATGTGATTGGTGCGCATCTCTAATTAGAAATATTTTATTTTGTTTAAAAAAAAAATTTTTTAGTAATTTAAAAAAAAAAAACTATTTTTTTTTTTGACTGTAAAATTTTTTTTGAGTGTAAAATTTTTTTTGAGTGAAAAATTTTTTTTGAGTGTAAAATTTTTTTCGAATTTTACATTCAAAAAAAAATTTACTAATTTTTTTTGAGTGTAAAGTTTTTTTAAGTAATTTTTGAAAAAAAAAAAAAAACTAATTTTTTTTTGAGTGTAAAATTATTTTGGAATTTTAGATTAAAAAATTTACTAATTTTTTTTGAGTTTAAAATTTTTTTTGAGTGTAACATTTTTTTCGAGTGTATTTTTTTTTTGTTTTGGTATAAAAATATTTTTGAGTGACAAAAATACGTTTTAAAATATTTTTGTGACTTACCAATGGTTGTAAAACAGGTTTAACGGGTTTTCACCTCGTGAATTTAAGGTGAAGCTAATCTGATATTCACGGTTTTGCTAATAACTTTTGAACCACTGGACCGATTTGGGTGAAATTCAATACGAACTAGGCTGGAGGAACGAAAAATATATATGCCAAGCTTCAATATCCTCTGAATTGATTTTCGAAAGTTATAGTGCTTTTTATCTCATAAATTCACGAAAAATCCTCGCCGAAATTCAGTCTTTTGCTCATAACTTTCTAACCACTTGACCGATTTCGCTTAATTGCAATACCAACCTGACCAGATAAATGCCCAACATATATGCCAAACTTCAGGAGCCTCCGTAAAGTCTTTCAAAAGTAAGCGTGTTTTCAACAGACAGACAGACTGACGGACGGACGGACATCGCTAGATCGTCTTAAAATCGATCGAGGATCATGAATATATATACTTTATGGGGTCGTAGACCAATATTTCGAGGTGTTACAAACGGAATGACAAACTTATATATACCCTCTATCACTAGAGTGGAGGGTATAAAAAAATATGGAGATTTGAAAAATGTGTAGAATTCAAAAACAAATTTTTTTGCCAAATTTATATGGATTACACCGTCCGACAAAAATGAAAAAAGTCGTTGAACACGAAGTGGATAAAATATGTTTGAAACTAGAGACTAAATGTAGTAAAACTGCATTTACAGTTTTTCATTTCGTGATCCTCTTTCCTTTCGAAAGGACTTCGAAGTTTTAGAAGATTAAGTTTTATAAAATATTTTTTTTATATTTGTACTTGTCTTACGATGCCAATATTGATAGCAAATGACAGAGGAGAATCTCCCCTAATTTATTTATTTTATTATTTGTACATATCAGGAAATAGGAGGTAAGTTACGTCCATTGAAAAATATGTCCTTCAATATCACGCAATATTTTCAATTAAATATTTTGATAAAGTTTTCAAATGACTTTATTTTCATCATTTTATCCTGATATAACAAAATATAAAAATTAAAAAATTAGGGGAGGTCCTCCTCTTTCATCTGCCAGTGTCATATTAGGACAAATACAAATATTTCAAAAATATTTTACCAAATGCATCCTTTAAAACTTTGAAGTCCATTTAAAAGGAAACAGGATCACGAAATGAAAAACTGTAAATGCAGTTTTTTTTCCACTTGATCTCAACTTTCAGACGTATTACATCCGGTTCATGTTTAATATTGGCTGTCGGACGGTGTTACCGATATCACAAAATTTATTGAAATATACATGCAGAATCTCCTTTGCTATTTTTAATTCCATTTAATTGTATATTGAAATAGCTGACTACCTACCATCATTCTATAACATTAGATGCATTAAGTGGAGCATAATATGAACAACATAACCTTGCTCTACTACTTCAAATGATTTCATTATACAAAGCCAATATTAAGTACTGTTTTGATCTACTCTACTTAATTGCTGGTTAGTTTTCCGTTAAAAAGTGTTCTTAAGTGAACCAAATGATTTATTGAATATGCATTAATATGCTAATTATTGCAAAATAATTATGCAAAAAATCTCTTGAAAAAAAAAGGAAAACTTTATTTACCTACAATTTAAACTTTTCCACACAATTATAACCCCAAACATTATATTAACCCACTGACCCATTATAATTAAACTTTATAATTATTTTCAAGCATTTTTCATCATTCTATTCTTACTCCCCCTCCTGCTAATATCATTGATACCTTGAACTTTTCAGTGGTTAAATTTTAAATACTTTATTGCCAAAAAAAAAACAATCAAGATAAAATTTCTCGATTTTTCATTCCAGCCTTTTGTTATGATATTGGCGTTTATAATGCGGTAACAAATATGTCATAAACTTTTAGTAGAAAGTTACTATCTTGTTAGAGTAAAGAATACCAGAAATATATCTATGTAACTAACCATGTATATACAAACCTAATGAAATATTAAGGCTACCATGCTGATCTTTAAATTTGTACACTAATGTAAGTGGGCTTATTTCAAAGAAACCATAATAGTAATTTCGCCAACTACTTTACCTACGGAAAAGGGAATAGATCTTAAGTTCCTCTGACCGGTGCTAGACCTTAAGCGTCCTGATAACTTTAACATGACAAAGTCTTAGGAGAGGATTAAGTGACGTGTTTCAGATATTATTCAAAAGATCATATCACAGACCTATGCTTTAAGAACTTGTCACAAATTAAGTATTTATTTGCTAAATTCCAATTGATATTTGTCAGAAGCCGACTTATTCCAATTCAGGTTGGTCTCTCAAACACTGCGCTCTTAAGCGTAATAGGTCAGGTAAGTGGAAAAGACTATGCTTCACCGCCTCTCCATCCAGGTGCATTACATATCTTACAATTGTCATTATACAGCTTTTTTTTTTTTGAGCTTATCGCTGTCGACAATAACTTGTTACCACTCCCAGAGCTACAAAGAAGCGGTTTTGTAGATCTGGTATCAACAAAAATCATTGCCAAAATCTGGTAATACCACACTAGACTTTAATCATTGTATATCTGATATCATCCCTCTCGCTCAGCTTTCGATTTGTGATATCATTTTGTTTACAATACCATACGATTGTAGTTTACCACTTTTTCAGACGACATTTGTCATACATCTCTTTATCTCTATTCACTCCTATCAGATCTGTAAAGTCATTTCGAGTAAGTGCTAGTATGTGTTTGGTCGCCCTATGATTGCCGAATCTCCACATTTCCTTACTGGGATATGCTCTGACCATTTTAAATTTACTATCGTTCCGTGCTTTATATCATTTCGAACTGAAGTGTTTGTTAATTCGGACGTAGCGAACTGTATATGTAAGTGAAAATAGATGGAGGGATAGGAAAATCTGCTGGTGTTCCGGATCATAGGGGAGTACGGAAAAACGAAATTGTCGATTGTTTGACAAATGTTGTTCCGGTACAATTCCTTATAACCCGGAACCTCAGACTGGTGCAGGTGTGACATGGACACTAAAGGCATGAGATATCGCTTGGTTGGAAAGAACAGAACGTAAATTCATACGAAGAATAGCAGGCCCCGAAAAAAAACGAGCTGCTGGATAATGAAACCATCATATCCCATATCAAGTCACAGCGTTTGCGTTGGGCTGGTCATATCATTAGACTCGTGCAAGAGTCAAATGTTAAAAAAAACTTTGTTTTAGCACGCTCGCAGGATGAGGGTCTGTTGGGCATCCGAAATCTTGCTGGATTGATAGAGTAAATGCTGATTTAAATATGTTAGGTGATCGAAACTGGATGGAAGTTGCGAAGAACAGATATAAATGGAGGAAGATCGTGAGGAAGGACAAGGCTGTATTTTAGCTGTAGCGGCTCGGATGTGTGTATGTATGTATCCCCAGGACCTGATGGTATAATCCCGGCTGAGATGCAGCAAGTGTCGGACTATATAGCCCCGTTGCTGTATAATCTATACACAGCATGCATCAACTGGTCGAATATTCCTTTAGAATGGAGGGACACCAGAGTCGTCTGTATCCCAAAGGCTGGGAAAAGTTCCCACACAGCTCAGAAGGATTTCAGACCAATTAGTCTGTCTTATTTTTTGTTAAAGACAATGGAACGAATGATAAACTCATATTTTTGTAGAGTGATTGACCCGAGGTTGCTTTCGGCAAAGCAACATGCGTACAGCAAGGGTAGATCAACGGAAACAGCTATTCATGAGAACCATAGTGTACTCCTTTCGGTAACGGTGTACACTATGGTGGCCTTTCTTAATATAGAGAGGGCTTTTAATAATGTTATCCCAGACTCGAAAATTTTGGCATTGTATGGTCTTGGAGTAAAGCGTGGGATCGTTTTAATGATGGAAAACCTACTTGCCAATAGACATATAACTTCTGAATTGGAAGCGTCCGTCATATCTCGATTTGTCAATAGGGGCAGACCACAAGGAGGTGTTCTTTCGCCGCTTCTTTGGAACCTGGCACTGAATTCAATGCTGCTATCTCTAGAAGCACGTGGTTGACATATTGTCGCATATGCTGACGATGTCGCGATAGCGGTAAATGGGAAGCATCTGCCAACATTGAGGGACATTCTTCAGGGTTCTCTGAAAGATCTGTCTAAATGGGCAAGAGACTGTGGTCTTGAAGCTAATCCAGGTAAAACCGAACTTGTTTCGTTTACAAGGAAAAATAAGATTCCTGCTTTTGATCCTATTTCTCTGGACGGCACTGAAATCATCTTTTCTGATGGAGCCAAGTATCTTGGAGTATTTCTAGATAGGAAGTTGAATTTCAGGCGTAATATTGAGGGACAGGTGAGAAAAGCAACGATTGCTTTATATACCTTGAAAAGATGCATTGTAAAACGATGGGGCTTTAGCCCTCAAGTCGTTCATTGGATCTATACAGCAGTGGTTCCAATTCTCCTGTATGAAATCATTTTCTGGTGGCCTGCTTTAGAAACAAAAGTGAACTGTGTCTTTATCACGAAGGTACAGAGAATGGCGTCGATGTGCATCACTGGTGCTCTTCGTACTACACTTACGGCTGCATTAGAAATCCTCCTTCACCTGATACCATTGGACATATTGGGTAGGCAGCATGCGGCTGCTTCGGCAATTCGACTTAATAGCACGCTGCAATGGAGGAGAAGCGATTGTGGAAAAAGCGCGATCTTGAAGAAGATAACAATACCACAAAATGTGGATGGTGCTCCCTTTTTGAGCGCCACTTTACCACTATGATATCATCCAGGGAGTCTTGGATAGGGGACATTCCAGGAAGTGAAGCCACCATAAATTTTTTCACAGATGGATCGAGGCTGCGCGAACAAGTGGGCTTTGGAGTCTATTCGGAAGAGCTGCAATGTCTTGTCTACAACCGCAGTCAACATCTATACTAACAGTCAAGCCGCGGTCAAGTCCCTGGATTCAATGTTTCTGAAAACAAGATCTGCCCTTAACTGCCGCACGTCTTTAAATGAGATGGCCAAGCAGTTTAACATACGACTTATATGGGTCCCAGGGCACAGAGACATTCCAGGGATTTGCAAAGCCGATGAGCTTGCAAGACTAGGAACTACCTTACAGGTTCCAACAGAATTGGAATGTGTTGGTATGCCTCTAGAAACTTGCAAGCAAAACCTACGCCTTTGTTCTGCGACGGAGACTAATTAAAGATGGGCAAATGGATGGACGTGTGAGACAACACGACTGATTTGGCCTTCTCTTAATCAGGAGCGCACAAGTGAGCTGATATCGCTTCCAAGAGGAGAGATTTCGACGGTGGTTTCTATAATTACCGGACACTGTCTTATAGGGAAGCACGCAGAGCGGTTAAATGTGCCGTCGAATGACTTTTGCAGAAATTGCATGGATGAAGAGGAGTTGGAAACTATCGAACACTTTATTTGCCATTTCCCGGCACTTTCTGGTCAGAGACTTGCTTCACTGGGATCTAGGGAGCTGAACGATCTTTCTGATTTGTCGGATGTCAAAATTCAACATCTAAGGAGTTTCATAAGAAGCTCAAACTGGTTTAACGACAGGGACTGGTAGGGAAACCTATTACGGTCCCGTGGTATCACAATGGACCTCAGAGTCTACGTGTGTTGACGCAGTCACTTACAACCTAAAAAATGTATGTTTTTATGACATGGATGATGTATTTAATCAACTCTCATATGAAATCATGCTAGAATACTAAAATTTTTGTGATTAGGCCGGACAAGAAATGGGATAATTACACTACTGATCATTTCTAAACAAACTTGATGCGACTGGGAAGCGACCTTACACAATAAATTGCAATTGTTCTAATCATCATAAATCTGGTCCCCAAACTTTTCTATCACTTCCGGCTTTTGAGAAAATTGAGGTCAAAGTTAAAAAAATTTCTTCCATTTTTAACAACCATTAGCGAATGAACCCGATGTGATAGCGACTTAAAAATAAGTCGAGGTTAAAGCTTAAACAGTGCTCTTAAAGATGCTGAACTCACCACATTGCGGACACCAACACAACCTAACCTTCGCAGTGACTTTGAACGTGTATAAATTGCACTGATAGTGGAAAAAGATGTGTGGTAGTGCTATGTACCAAAAGGTCTAGGCGAGGTGTTAATCGGACACCGCCTCCCTAACCTTACCTTACGAGGCAATGATTTTAGATTTGTTAAAAGCTGCTGGTAGTAGTGATGTCATGATTTTCGAGAAATATAGTGTCAGTCATGTTCTTTCCTTGGGCCGCTATTTTTTTTTAGAAATACAATGTTCTTTGTTACATTGATCTTTCTGCAGCCCCTGATCAGCTATTTGAAGTAAGTTAAATGTAGTCAAGGTACAGTCAAAGTTCATTTCCAATACATCCTCGTAATTGTCCGTAGATATGTAGGTGTGTTCTATAACATTTATCGAAGTTTGCTTGACTATGGAATATGCATAGAAAAAAATCTTTAATAATAACATTACGCCTGCAGTGTTGATTGCGGTAAATACTCTATTGAGAAGCATCTTAGCAAAATGTTCTGTACAATGCGAATATTTGTTGTCTTATTATTTGTGTGCCTTTTGTAATTTAGTTATCTTGATAAGCGATAAAAATGAGCAACATTGAAATAACCAGCAGGCATCCTTCTTACAAACAAACGGATAGATAGGCAGGCAGACATTCATAGAACAGGTAACCTGACACTACTCGCTATCGTCTGCCACAGCCACTGCTGCGGTGGTTGTAAATATTTGAATAGGTGGCAAATTTCGCTTAACAAAAGTGTGCTTGCTCACTTATTATTGCCATCGCCATTTACATCTCGACCATACCACCACCACCATTCGAACACTGACTATTCCGTATCATGCCCAACCACAATTTTGCCTTAACTACATATAAAACATTTTTCATAATAACGATAATAATGATGATGATCATCATCTTGTTGTTTCATCTGCATACTTGAACTCATTTACGGTTTTCTTGGTTTGGGCCATGATATTAAGACTATGCCACACTATGACTGTGGTTATGACTACGATGCTATGAATACGTAGTGGATAGCGATAGCTGGGTTGGTGGCTCTGCCTGTTTGTTGCTATTATATTCGTAAGTGTAAACAATAATGAGATGAGGATAACGAGTTGAGATGTTTAAAAGCATATCGTGTCGGAAAACAAACAACAATAAATAAATAAATTTATGGTCATGCAGATAGACGCATTCGTAGCCGTATTCATAGCCAAAGTATTCGAGGTTATTGCTAGTTACCCATTTTAAATTGTCTCCATTTATTTCTTAATGGGTGAGCAGGGGGAAGTGTAGAGCACACAGGATGCGCATAAGATGTCCCTAGCATGTAATAAGATATCAAAAGTGTTTATTATACTTTTATTGATAAAAGAATATACAGCAATATTATTTTTTTTTTATACATTTGGTAAGTCTTATCTAGTTTTCAATTTTAAATAGGTCGTTATATTTTAATTATGAACGAAAAACGGTAAAATATTTAATGTTGAACTTCACTTTTATGTGCTCTTATTATCATAATTATCTTCATTTCCTAAATTAGTTTATGTAAATGTTGTTGCATTAGCTTTAAAAAAAATTTTTCGACAAAGTTGGATTGGCAATCCTAAGAAAAATATATCAGAATCAAACTGTCGTACGACGGTCCACTGTGCGACGCGTCGCACAATGGATTGTCTTGAAGAAATACCCGGGCACCCGCTGTTTTTATACCTTCCAACCACAGCATGGTGGTTAGGGTGGGTCGATGATTTGCATATTTACGAATCTCGTTAACTAATAGCAAAAAATCGGTGCACATTTTCGAGCTGATAAGGAGAAAATTTATAAAAAAAAAATTGTTGGAAGGTACTTTTAGTCCTCTACAAGCGGTTTTAGTTTGCGGTTTTTGGAAAAAAATATTTTAAAAAATTTGTAAAATAAAGCCAATTAAGAAACAAAATTTTGCTGCTCAATTTTGGTCCATGGAAGCATTTCAAACTACAGAAAAGTTAGATTTTTTTTATATAAAAAAATAAATTTTATTTCAAAGAATCATTTAAATGGTACATAAGGCCACTCACGTTCACGTGAATATCGTGCCCGTGACTAAATTTTGCTCTACTCACGTGAGAGTGCATGAGCGTGAGGAAAATGAAAAATCGTGCGTGATTAAAATTTTTTCTTCGTAAACGTGTGTGATCTTCAAAAAACCCACTTACTATCCCATATCTATGTAAATGTTTCTTAAAAGTTAATATTACTCATACGCATACGTAATTTACCCCCTAATTGTAAACTATGAGCATAGTGCAATGTTCAACAATTTTTTTTTCTGAAAAACGAAACAAAAACATCTCTGAAATTTTCAGAACATATAATTATTATAAGCCTTAACTATTTTTTAAACAAGTAAAAAAAAAATTGTAACATGTTTTTTGATAAATAAAGATAAATTTTAAATTTTAAAAAATCCGAACTTCTTCTGAAAAGTATCCAGTTTTTATTTTTCTATCCATAGCCCACACAAAAATCTATATAAAAACTTTTAATTTTAAGACTTCACTGTGTTTTATCTGGCTGGCGAAGTTTGGAAATCGGCAAAATCGCCCCAGTGAAAAAGGATTAAGCAAACCTTTAAGAAACGCATTTTGAAACAGATTTTTTTTTTTACATTTTGGAAGGTATCAAAGATCTGGCACAGTAGAATTTAACACTCTTGGTTGTTTTTAAAAAATTCCGTATTTGGAAAAATAAAAAAAAATTCTAAAAACTAAAAATTTCGATCTTTTTTATTATCCTTTCAAAAGTTATGAGCAAAATCGCGAATTTCAGATTGGTTTCACCTTAATTTCACGAGTTGAAAACCCCGTTAAACAAGCTTTAAAAACATTGGTAAGCCACAGAAATATTTTAATTGTGCAATGAAAAAGAGTTTATTCTGATTTGAGGCCTTTTCATGTTCCCCATTATGAATTAACATAACAAGTAAGTACTTATGATAACTCTACTTTCTTTATTGGCATATTCTCCCATTAAACAGTATTACCTAATTTTCTAAAGAATTCTGATGATGGGGGAATTGGAACCCCCCCCCCCCCCGAAACGATCGTCAATTCATTCCTGAAAATTACCAAAATTTTTGAAAGCAAGAAACTCTATGAGTATTTAACCCTACTAAAATTAATATTATAATATTTTAAGGGTAAAAAAAATAAAAAAAAAAAAAAAAAATAATCAGTAAGTAATTTTTTACTTTGTTCAGAGCTTCCCTAAATGGCAACTGTCTGCATCTTACTTACACGTATATTGCAAATTCAAATCAATAGAAATAGTTCATCTTTGTTTATTCCTGAATTTAAAGAAAGAAAACAAAAATGACATTTGATCATCCATCCATGTCATCCAATGTTACACACGTTTGCGTTATTGGCTAGCCGGTGTTGATGTTTCAATTACGTTTTGTTACACAAATCGAATGCATATTTCCCATTTTTCCCATTGTATGCTAAATTACGTGACAAGGTACAAAATACGTGCGTATGTCTTGTAAATCCGGAAAATAAATATTTTGTTGTATTTTATGAAATTAGAATATTGTGATTTAACAAAAGATTATTATAGTCTTCTCTATAGATAAGGTTACAAATACATGAATACACTCTTTATAAAAACTGTAAAGCGAATTTCATCTTAATTAAACAAATATTATATTTCATCCAAATTTAATAAATATTTTAAGGATTTGTCTGGAGGAGTTGTTCTCTTAACTGACAAAAAAACTTCCAAAAACATTGTATTGGCATTGAAATTTATTTTTTCCAATATCAATTTCATAGGTGGTTATTTACCAAAATTATTGTTTAGTTTAATACGTTGATTTAAAATGGTTTATCTCATGACCTATTTTATACCCTCCAACTACAGTATGGGGGCATACTCACTTTGCCATTCCGTGTGTAACGCATCAAAATATGTCGTTTTTATTTGGGCCGCCCCCTTTGTGGGCGTTTATTAAAAAAAAAAGTTTATATATTGCTAAAGTTGCACTTCTTTTGTGCAAAAAGCTTAAGAATGAATTTTAAAACATATATTTCGACCAACTCCCCCCAAAAAATAAAGAAAACGCCCCTGAAATTTTTTATTTTTTTTTGTGTGTTGGAGGTTATAAAAGATTCGGCACAGCCGAATTTAACACTCTACTTGTTTATTTTCATGAACACAGTTCATACAAATTTATGCACAAATTTTAAATTTTGGAATTTGCAACTATGAACTAACAGCTATATTCATATTTTTGGCGCCCTATGCTCCAGTGGGAGCTAGAGGAACATATATATATATATGGGGCATTCCATATCAAATCGGACACTTTGAAATTTTTTTTTTTTTTTTAGATTTTCCCAATTTGTTTACAAATTTTAGTACCCTTCGAAAACTCCTTCGTAGTAAATCTTCAGATTTTTTGATGACCCGTTCAAAAGATATCGAATTTTTAAAAATTGGTAGTATGTTCCTTTACTGAAACTTCTTTTACTCATAACTTCTTCAATAATGGTCCAAATTTCAATTTTTTTTTCAAAATTTTTGTTTTTTTACGTACTTTTAAAATAAATCCCACAAAATTCTTAAAACCGCTCTAGTATGCGATTTTTAAGTTTTAAAATTTTAATCTCATTTTTGAAAATGTTTGTACTTTCGATTTTTTTTAAATTTTTTTTGTATAAAACTTCTATCGATTCTACAAATTTTTTGCCCAGGAGGATCGTGGGATAACGATTATTACTATTTTTTAAAATTTTTTGAAAAAATTTTATTGTAATTTTCCAATCTTAAAATCATTTCTACTGCTCCAATGGTGCGTCATAGAGGGGTCCTTTATAAGATCGACGCCCATTAATTTTTACGTCTTAACATTTCTTTGGAACAAACTAATATAGTATCTCCAATTTCTAAGGGGGCTCCTACACAAAACTACATTTTTTAAAATTTGCTCCAACCACTCTAACTGCCCTAATAGTGCCCTTAGAGCAACAAAATGTATGACCGACCCACAATATTTTTTAAGTACAAACATTTTCTCTGAACATACCAACCCACTATCTTTCACTGGTTAACCCCATACATTTTTTTTTATACCCTCCACTCTAGTGATAGAGGGTATATATAAGTTTGTCATTCCGTTTGTAACACATCGAAATATTGGTCTAGGACCCCATAAAGTATATATATTCGCGATCCTCGATCGATTTCAAGTCGATATAGCGATGTCCGTTTTGAAAGACTTTACAGAGGCTACTGAAGTTTGGCATGTTGGTCATTTACCTGTTCAGGTTGGTATTGCAATCCAGCCAAATCGGTGCGGTGGTTCAAAAGTTATGAGCAAAAGAGTAAATTTCTGCAAGGGTCTTACGAATTTACGAGATAAAAAACGCGATAACTTTTGAAAGACAATAATTAGACTTAAACTGAAACTTGGCATGTATCTTTGCCGTTCCCCAGGTCTGTTTAGTATTGAATTTCAGCTCAATCGGTCCTGTAGTTCAAAAGTTATAAGCAAAACCCTGAAATTCAGATTGGTTTCATCTTAAATGCCACGTGTTAAAAAAGTTTGAAAAGCATTGGTGGTAACTTAGCAATGCTTTTCAAACTTGTTTAATTTTAAAGCAATGCTTTTTTAACTTGTTTAGTTTTAAAAACAGTGGTAACTTAAAAATTACACTCGAAAAAAATTTTACACTCAAAAAAAATTTTACACTCAAAAAAAATTTGTTTTTTTTTACAAAAATGACAATATTTTGTGTACATACGTTAGAGCTGCAAAACTATCGATAGTCGTCCCATTCGATATTTTCGATAGTTTGTTTTTAAACTACCCAGGAAAAACTTGCATTACCAAGTAATGAAATGTGTAATGGGAAATTCAAAAGTTATAACTACTTCTGATTCGAATTACCTTTCCCATTACATTTACAAGTAAATGTGCCAAATGTAATGATTATCAAAACAGTATTAATAACTAATTACGTATATACTTATAGGTAATGAAAAAATTATTTAAAAAAAAAAATTTAAAAAAATAAAAAAATATTTAATTTTATTTTATTTTTAACCAAATAATGTACAGTGAGTCAAAAAGTGAAAATCTAGTTCTGAAATTTTTTTATTTTATTATAATGACTTAAGTAAGTCATTATTAATAAGTCCTTATTTTACATTTTAAAATAATGCTAAAGGTAATTTTCTGTCATTACTAAGTAATTCGAATGGTAATGATATGTCATTACCAAGTTTTTGCTGGGTATCGATAGTATCGGATATTTTAAAGAATTGTAAGTTTTTGTTTAAAATTACGTTTTTTTTTTTATTGCAACTTCTTACTTCTGAACACACAAATGACACTTTTTGCCATTCACTGCCATTCCAGTCTATTTTAAATCACTTCGGCGATCTTCCACCATGCCGTGCTTGTTCTGTTCGGACCTTAAATTTCGCAATAACATTAGCAGAGGATTACTATAATTGCTTTAATACTTTAAAAAGTAGAATTATTCCAAAATGCTATACAGATTTTAAAACCTGTTCACTTTTTGATTAATTTTTCCGGAAGTGACAATCTTTTTGAAGCTAATTTTTTTTCGGCGATAGTATCGCTATCGGGTAAAAACTATCGATAGTCATTTTAAAATAAAACTATCGATAGTACCATCGATAGTTTTGCAGAAATAATTTTACAGTAAAAAAACATTACACTCGAAAAATTTACACTTTAAAAAATTCAACATTTTTATGCTACAAGAATTCCTGCATTTGGGGCTCAGAAAATTTCGTTTTTATTTGTCCGCCCCCCCCCCCCCACCCTTTTGTTGGAGGGTACAAAAGAATCGGCACAGCCGAATTTAACACTCCTACACTCAGAAAATTATGTAAGTTACTACATGTTAGTTATTTGTATATTTTACAGTAGTTAGTTGTTTTCAACTACAAAGTCAGTTGTTTTTGTATGAAAAATATCAAACAACTATTTCTGTTAGTTATTTTAAGTCGTTTTTTTGAACAACTAACAAAAAAGTACTGTGATGTAGTAACAGTTATTTAAAGTAGTTAATTTTATTTTTTATCTTTGAAAAATTTTCAAAGTTTTTTTAAAAAAAAAAAAATAGTTTTTTTATTTTTCACAACTTTTTAAAAAAAAAAAAAAAACTTGGAAAAAATTTGGTCTTCAATTTTATTTTTTTTTTTTGAAAAATGTTTTGAAAAAAATTATATATTGATTTTTTTATTTTTACTACATTTTAGTTGTTTTGACTACAAATGTAAGTAGTTTTTACTACATAAGTCAGTTGTTTTTTGTCAGTTACAATAACTAACATTGTTAGTTGATTTAACTGAAAAAGTAGTTGACCCCAAAACAACTTACAAAGTAGTTATTTTAACTGACATTTTCAGTTGAATTTACTAACATAATTTTTTTAGTGTAATTGTTTATTTTCATGCACACAGTTCTTACAAATTTATTCACAAATTTTCAATTTTTGATTTTTCAACTGTAAACTAACTGCTATAATCATATTCAAATTTGAAAACTTATTAACTGGTTAGAATATTTTTTTTACAAATTCATTTTATAAGTTTTAAAATTTCTTTATGAATGAAGGGGGTTGGCATATAAATTATAATGTATTTATTTTTTCTATAACAGCCAGTGATTTCCCTTTAAAATAAATTTTTAATTTAAACAAATTTAAAATTTTATTGCGATTACAGGAAAAAAAAAACTTTTCTTGTTTCATAGACATTGACTTAATTGTCATACCAAATCTGTCAAACTGTCAAAGAAGATTTAAATAAAATTCTTTAAAATCCAAGTGTAAATTAAGAATAATACATAAAGTAATTGTTTAAGTATTTTACATTTGTGATGATTTTAAGTCGAAAATGTTAAATTTTTATTTATTCAAAAATTGAAAAAAGTTTAATGGACAAACAAATAAATCTAAAGCATAAAAACAATTTTGATTAATTTAAAATGTGGGCGAGAGATCATTTGTGCCAACGAAATAAAGCACATCATAAAAATCATTAATACAATTTTTGATGCTGTCAAAATTTAATCATGCGTATCTCTTTTAATTATGCGGTTACTTAAAGTTCATTTGTTCAAAAGTGCATCCAGGGAATGGAGGGGGGTAATGGTTGAATTGATCTTGAGATTTCATTAAAATTTGACATCATTAGAAATACATACATACACACAAATATGCTGACATAGAATATGCTTAACAAATTCTGTGTTTATATAGAAATGATTTTTTTTTATAATTCAGATATTTAACAGCCTACCAAGTATGAACAACACTCTCATACAATTAATTGATGTGTTCATTCGTACATTAAAATTTATTTACTGAAATTAAAAATAAATATGAAATTTCTATTCATTAAAAAAATGTAAACGTTTTCTTGAGTGGTTTTAATATTTTCTGTAGCATGGCGAATATTCACTAGAATATCCCTTATTTTAAGACCTTTTTTTTTGTAAGATTATTCGTACACTGAGAACATTCGTGATAAAAATAAAACAAATTCATTATTTTGTTTTCATGTAAACAATGAAGAAATTCATAATCTTATTCATATTAAAATATTAATTAAAACATTTCATTATACCCTACACCACTCTGTGGTAAAGGGTATAATGACTTTGTGCTGATGTTCTTAACTACTAGAAATATTGGTCCTAGACCCACTTCAAGTATAACGATCGACTCAGAATAATTTTTTTAAGTCATTCTAGCGATGTAGCCCCCATACAAATCACCTTCCCGATATTCACATAAATCTCTCAAATTTCATGATTATAAAAATATTTTATTAAAATTTTGTTTGTGTGTGTTTAACGCAGTGCTTAGTTTTTGAGATATTGGCATTTTTGTTTTGTGACCATATTTTTAGGACCCAATAGGTTCAACACGTTTAAAACGTAAATAACTCAAAAACTATTGCTCGGATTGCATTCGGGTGTTCAATGGTCTAGCTCTACGACCCAAGTGCTACAAAAATGCTTCGACACTTTTTGTTGTATGTAAATTTGTATTTTAAATTTAAAAATTATCGCAAAAGTTTACAAATATCGTTTTTACTGTACTTGAGCATCCAAATTTTAAATCGGGAATATTGCGAATACGAGCGCTAATTTCGAAAAACGGCTAGCATCATTGAATTCAGCGTACTCGAATTAACTTTACCAGTAGGGTGCCCAGCTTGTTTTTTAAAAGTGTCAAATTCGAGAACAGTGATATTAATAGAATCTCGTCAACGGACTATTAGCCACAATTATTGCCAAATATAGTTAAGCGATAGCACCAAGTCTGATTAAGCTGTTCTACAAAAACTGATGACATCATATTTTAAGTATCCCACTGCATTTCAGAATCTTTGAAAAAAGAATTGGTCACCAAACTGCACCATCCGAGAATCAAACCTATACAGTCAAATTCTTGTGTGTTTCAAAAAGTATTTATTTGTTGCGCAAATCTGAATTACCCAAAACGGAGCAAAATTGTGGGGTATATGTTTTTGGATCACAACATTTAGGGAATTAGGGACACCCTATTTTATATGAATGTATGAATTTTTTTATGTGTATGGTTATAAAAGTTTTATAATTTTACTTGAATTTATACAACTTAATTTTCAATGTACCTTATCTTATCCTCAACGGTTTATTTTAGTATTCCTTCGTGTCCAAACTTTTTTCCACACAGAAAAAAATAAAAAAAAAATTTGAGTAAATTTTTAATACTATTGAATAAAAAATTACTCAATTTTCCACCAGTAAACGATTTAATAGTATTGAGTAAACTTTTAATAAAAAATTATTAAATGCTTAATAAAAAATTTGAGTAAATTATTAATTCACACAATTAAATCTTTACTTAAATTTTTTTAATATTTTTAAGTAACTTTTTAATTGTGTCAAGTAAAAATTTACTCAAAATATATCAAGTTATTTTTTTAAAAAGTTTAAAAAGTTTCTAATTTTTTTTTCCAAAAAAATCGCTTTAACAAACTTTACCAAATATACTTATGTCTTCAAGACAAAGTAAAATTTTATAAAGATGATTTCAAACTTTCATTTACATATACAAAAAACAATAAACTATATGAGAATTCAAAACACCAAGAGAAAAAAAAAATAAAAAAAAATATTAAATTTGTATTAAATTATTTACTCAAATTTTATATTATCAATTTTTGAGTAAATTTTTAATTGCGTCAATTAAAAAATTACTCAAATTTTTTTTGAAAAATTAAACAAGTGATTACTCAAATTTGTTTCCTCCATATTTTTTTCTGTGCAGGTTGTCTTATTATAGTTTGTTTACTTGAATTTTACAATGGTTCTTTTTATACCCTCCAACCACAGTATGGGGGTGTATGCATCGATATATCGGTCGGCGACCCCACAAAATATGTATATTTTGGATCCTTTGTCGATTCTTTACCAGTTGACTTTGAGGCCTTTACAAGTTGACTTTGAGACATTGCACTTTGGCCGAAAAACCCCAAATCGCGGCAAAAACTATTTCCCGATAAGCTAGCCTCACCAAACTTGGAATGCAGGGTTCTACACAGTAAAAAGTTTTGGGTTAATTTTAATTCCTAGCTGGTGTGTATGTATATCAAAGACAAAAATAATTAAATTTATTCCTTTAAAAGTGTACTTTTAAAGAGATAAAAAAAGAGTGAGAGAGTGGCTTTTTAACCTATTTTTTGGTGTTAAAATAAATCCCAAATAGTTTTATTAATGTAAATAATTTTATACCTAAACGGGTGTTAATTTTAATCTAAGCAGGACTAAAAATAGTACCCCTTTCATAAAATTTACCCAAAAATAAATAAAACAAATGGTTATGTTTTTTTATATTTTTGTGTATTGAATTAATAACCCGGCTAAAAATGATGTATATTATCATATATGGCGCCAAGTATTGATGCATATACTGCTTCATATATTGGTTCATATATGAATGCATTTATCGTCATATATTAAAATTGGCGCTTATTAAAGACACGATCATATACGAACCCATATAGGTCCTCATATATATACCCATATATGTAATCATATATATATCCATATACGTTATCATATATAGACCCATATACATCACCATATATATACCTATATTTATACCCATATACGTAATCATATATATACCTATATACGTCACCATATATGTATATATGCATGTACTGCTCCTGTATTGAAAAAAAAAGATTTGTTATTTATATTTTTTAAAGAAATCCATTTTTTTATTTTTTTTTTAATATTTAAATTAAGAAACACATTTTATGTATATATATAGAGTACATAGATAAAAAAAAAATCACAAATGTCAGATTTTTTTTTAATAAAAAAAAACTAAAAAAAATTCATAAATTAAATTCGAATTGAATTTATAAAATAAAATTCATAAAAAGTAGGCTTTTAAAATTATATTAATAAAGGATTTTTAATTCTACCTTTTCTAAGTAGGGTTTTAAAATTTATATTAATAAAGTATAATTCGCATTAATTACGAATGCTTCGCGTTAATGAACTTAAAGGATTTTTTATTGTACCTTTTCGAACTGCATCCTTTATTTCACACAGTTTTTGGCTAATTGATTTATTCAAATCGTAAACATTTTGCTTTTCCCAGCCTCTAATACGAGCAAATTCCAGGGAAAAATCTATAAAAAAAAAAAATTATAATTTTATGTAATATTGTTTTAATTTTGTATGTTACCTATAATTGCATTTTTTGCTCTTGGGTTAAGGCGCTCCACTGGCTTTAATTGCTGCTCCCACCCATGTGCCTTAGATGACAAACCAGAAAGAGTGCAATTCGAAAGTGCTTCTATATTAAAGATGCCCTCTAGCAGCTTTCTTGCTACATGGGATGCTTTATAGGAGTTTGATTTCGCCTCATCAAAAATTTTTTTACGACAATATATGCCGTATTTTACAACAACCATCTGGAAAACAAGTGAGAGTAAAAATGTTTTATTTTTAAACAAATATACAAAAGAAAACGTGTAAAATTTTTTTTACACTCTCCAACCATAGTATGGGGGTATAATCACTTTGTCATTCCGCGTTCCACGCATCGAAATATCGGTCTAGGAGCCCATAAAGTATATACATTATTGATCAGTGATCGATTCTAAGACATTTTAACGATGTCCGTCTGTGGAAGACACGATACAGTCCAAAGTAAAAGAGCTAGACTCTTGAAGTTTGGCAGGAATATGTCTTATAGTATTGGGCAGGTTAAGTTCGGAAATGGGCAAAATCGGACCAAGGGGAAAAAGTTCCCCCTTTAAGAACTTAACCAACCTCTTCAAAACGCAATTTTATGGGTTTTTTGTACTTTTGCTTAGGAAAAAAGACACCCCAGTTTTTTTTTTAACGTGTTGGAGGGTGTAAAAGATTCGGCACAGCCGAGTTTAACACTCTCACTTGTTATAGACAATCTTACAATCGATCATGGATCAATAATTTTTTTGCTTTATGACAAAGTGAGCAAATCCTTATACTGTGGTTGAAGGGTATAAAAAAAAAAACCTACTTTTACGAAAAGTTTTTAAATTTTTACAAAAAGTTTTAAAACAACCTACCTCATCCGGATAGTTTTCTCCCAAAAGCTGAGCATCTTCCTCTGGCGTGTTTTCCAGTAAATTTTCACATGTGCTGTCGCCATTTTGTGTATCCATAACTTTGGCTTGAAGAATCGCGATTTCTTTATTCTGAAAATGCACTTTTATTTTTGTTCTTTTTATTTAAAATCGGTTAAATATACTTACAAGTTCTGCAATTGTTTTACATGAGTTTTGGGTTAAAGGTGCTGGCGAAAGTGGAACCATTTTATTTTCTTCCACATTCGTTGTCTGAATCTGCAGATGCTTCTGCTTCTGACGATGTACTGAAAATGAAATAAATTTAATACATAAGAATTTTTGAATGTAAAATTAAAACCTACATTTTTTCGCCATTGATGAAGTCGATGCTGCAGGCATGTTTAAAAACCCATTGGTTTGCTCCACCAAATGATGGTTCTTGGGACGCGTGACTTAACATGAAACAAAAAAAGATATATGTATTTTAATTATATATATGTATGTATTATATAAGATAAAACACTTACCTTTTTTTGGCATTTGATTATTTCTTTTAAATTATGTATATTTTTTAAAAAACGAATGTTTTTTTTTCATTAATTTTCAATAAATTTGTTACAAGATGTAAAAGATGTAGCTTGTAGCTGTAGCGAAAACAAAATGGTGTATGGCGTGCGAAAATAAAACGTGGTATAGTGTTGCAAATTTATTTATCGGGTACTAAATACTTAAAAGTAGTTACTCAATTCTTTAAGTGTTAGAGACTAATCACAACAGAAGCGACAAGCGTTTTCAGAAATTGTTCAGGGGGGTAATTATGTAACTTGATAGTCGTCAATCGTATCGTTTCCATCGTTATTCCATTACCATATAGTGCCACTTTATGGTAATAGAATAATGAGCTAACGATGACGATTGACGATTATCAAGTTACATAATTAGCCCGCAAAACTACACCATTTACAGATGAAACAATAAGAACTTATTGTAATTCAAAAATTTTACTTGTAATTCTGAAATTCCATTCGTAGTTCAAAAATTTCAATTGCAATTCGAAAATTCCAATTTATAATTTAAAGACTCTACTGGTAATTCAAAAAATATGAATTGTAAATCGAAAAAGATCATTTGTAATTCTAAAAAGATCAATTGTAATTCGAAAAAGATCAATTGTAATTCGAAAAAAATCAACTGTAATTCGTAAAATATCAATTGTAATTCGTAAAAGATCAATTGTAATTCGAAAAAGATCAATTGTAATTCGAAAAATATCAATTGTAATTCGAAAAAGATCAATTGTAAAAAATCAATTGTAATTCGTAAAAGTTCAATTGTAATTCGTAAAAGATCAATTGTAGTTCGAAGATTCCAATTGTAATTCGTAAAAGATCAATTGTAATTCGAAAAAGATCAATTGTAATTCGAAAAATATCAATTGTAATTCGAAAAAGATCAATTGTAATTCGAAAAAAATCAATCGTAATTCGTAAAAGTTCAATTGTAATTCGTAAAAGATCAATTGTAGTTCGAAGATTCCAATTGTAATTCGTAAAAGATCAATTGTAATTCGAAAGAGATCAATTGTAATTCGTAAAAGATCAATTGTAATTCGTAAAAGATCAATTGTAATTCGAAAAAGATCAATTGTAATTCGAAAAATATCAATTGTAATTCGAAAAAGATCAATTGTAATTCGTAAAAGATCAATTGTAATTCGTAAAAGATCAATTGTAATTCAAAAAAGATCAATTGTAATTCGTAAAAGATCAATTGTAATTCGAAAAAGATCAATTGTAGTTCGAAAAATATCAATTGTAATTCGAAAAAGATCAATTGTAATTCGAAAAAAATCAATTGTAATTCGTAAAAGTTCAATTGTAATTCGTAAAAGATCAATTGTAGTTCGAAGATTCCAATTGTAATTCGTAAAAGATCAATTGTAATTCGAAAGAGATCAATTGTAATTCGAAAAAGATCAATTGTAATTCGAAAAAGATCAATTGTAATTCGTAAAGGATCAATTGTAATTCGTAAAAGAACAATTGTAATTCGTAAAAGATCAATTCTAATTCTTAAAAGATCAATTGTAATTCGTAAAAGATCAATTGTAATTCAAAAAAGATCAATTGTAATTCGTAAAAGATCAATTGTTATTCGAAAAAGATCAATTGTAATTCGTAAAATTGTAATTCGTTATAATTGATAATTCAAAAAAGATCAATTGTAATTCGAACATTCCAATTGTAATTCGTAAAAGATCAATTGTAATTTGAAAAATATCAATTGTAATTCGTAAAAGATCAATTGTAATTTGAAAAAGATCAATTGTAATTCCAAAAAGATCAATTGTAATTCGAAAAAGATCAATTGTAATTCGTAAAAGATCAACTGTAATTCGTAAAAGATCAATTGTAATTCGAAAAAGATCAATTGTAATTCGTAAAAGATCAATTGTAATTCGAAAAAGATCAATTGTAATTCGAAAAAGATCAATTGTTATTCGAAAAAGATCAATTGTAAGTAATTTGTAAAAGATAAATTTTAATTCAAACAAGTAAAAAAGTTAAATTCGGCCTTGCCGAATGTAGTGATACCCTCCACAATTTCAAAAAGATTATTGCAAAAAACTTCATTTAAAAGAAAATTACTTTTGAAAAAAAAAAATTTTTTAAAAAAAATTTCCGCGAAAAAAATTTTTGGTAAAAAAAAATCCGCTATTTTTTTCTTTTTATGTTCGTACTTGTTTAAATACCATTTGGTGTTCAATTATGTTCACATATGTCAACCAGAAGCCGAATTAAAGCATTTTGTATTTTTAGGTTATGTTGAATGTACTGAAATTTTTGAGGTGTGCTTACATATTCGTTCATAACTTTTGAACCGCTGAAGCGATATCGCTCAAATGCAATACCAAACTTCTCGGGAGAACTTCCAATAAATATGTTAAGTTTCAGTCATCTCTGTGCAATATTTTGTCCGCTACAGCATTTTCCACAGACAGACAGACAGACGGACAGACGGACAGACGGACAGACGGACAGACGGACAGACGGACAGACGGACATCGCTAGAATGTCTTAAAATCGATCGGGCATCATGAATATATGTACTTTATGGGGTCCCAGACCGATATTTCGATGAGTTACAAACGGAATGACAAACTTATATATACCCTCTATCACTAAGTGGAGGGTATAAAAAGGTCAATTGTAATTCGAAAAAGATCAATTGTAGTTCGCAAAAGATCAGGGGGCCAATTATGTAACTTGGTAATCGTCATCGTTAGCTCATTATTCTATTACCATAAAATGACACTATGTGGTAATGAAATAACGATGGAAACGATACACAAAAAAAAAATATAAAAAAATTGTGTGTTGTATTTGATGTATTTTCCAATATGGTGGCAACATGCTTGTTCTTCCTTATCTCACACGTATTTAATATCAAATTAGATTCTTTGTTTATAAAAAATGGAATTTGTCTTTCATTTAATTAAATTTATTATTTATTTTGCTGTATTCAACGTTTTTTAAAGATATTACGCACTATTAATAGTTTAAAAACTTTTTTTTCTCTTTTGTTGTTTGCTTTGTTGTTGTTCTCCTTTATCTTGCATTATTTTTATTAAACGTTAAAAGTTACATAATGTGCTGTCACTAATACTTATTCAAGCGAAATACGACTCTGTTTCATTTCTATTTTTTTCTATGATTATAGGTAGAAACAGAACAAGCACGGCACGGGGGACGGTTGCCGTTGCCGGAGAATATAGGCCCAAAACAATGACGGGGGACGGCGACGGCAAAAAATGTCATTTGTTTGTTCAGTGGTGCCAACTTTTAATAAAATAAGCGTAATTTTACGGAAAAAATCGCTAACCACATAATCAATGTGGTTAAGTTGGCACTACTGTACGTTAGTTACACCATTGTGAATGAAAAGATAAAAATTTGTTGTGAAAATGCGGCAACCCTGGAGGGTGAGAGGAAGGGAGAATGAGAGAACCCGGAGAACAATTAAAATAAGTTTTAATTTTTTGCCGTGCCGGTCACGGTTTTTAACTGTCAAATCGTATGGAAAAAGTCGTGCCGGGCTTGTTCTGTTCATACCTTATATTGCTTCGTATGTAGGTACCTTTACTGCTACTTTTGTTGCGTTATCAGTTGAGTAACGAGCCCTTAAGTATTGAGTACTTGACATTTAAGTACTCTTTTTTTTAAAGATCTTTGAGTATTGAGTACTCGAGACTTTAACTACTCTATTTTTTTTGCAAGTCAAATAACAACATAAACAAATCTGAAAAACAATATTTTTATTAAACTGATACAAACTAAAAGACAATGGATAATGAAAAACCAACTTGTTCAAAAAGAAAAATGCCGCAAAATATTTCGGATCTAAATGTTCAACAAAAAAAAAAATTACCTTACAAAAATTGGAAAAATGAATTAACAGCTTCAGTAAGTTAAGAAAATGCACATCCCACAGCGTATGAAAGTGTTTACTTGAAAATTCCTTAAATAAAATATTGTGTTTTTCAGAGGTTTGTTTAGTTCTTAAAGAGGGAACTTTATTTAACGAACCTACCTTGGAGCATAAGACATATTCGTGCCAAATTTCAGGTGGCTAGCTACTTTATTTTGGACTACATCGTGCCATCTACAGACAGACGGACGGACATTCATATAACGCTTTGAATCGATCATGGAACAATAATATATATACTTAATGTGGTCCCTGACCGATATTTCAATGCGTTACTAACGGAATGAGTATACCCCCATACTGTGGTTGGAGGGTAACCGGGACTTAGAAAATTTTCCCAAAAATTTGTGATTTGTTTTTCTAAATCACTTTTAATGAACTTCTTTACTCCAAACCACAAAAAATTGTGTCTTGGACTTAAAACCATATTGAAATATTTTTCGGGACATGAAAAATTTTGATATGTCCTATTGTCTCCGGTCACGGGATAAGTAGTTCTGAGACAGTTAAGTTATAAGTCTTATTTTCACCTGTCACGTGAAGGCTACTTGCTGGACCCGGCCTCATGCTTTAGGTTTTTCCTACACTGTATATTTAAATCGAGATACAGTATAAAACACATGTTTTCTTAGGACCAGCAACGCGGAATGGGTTCATCTAGTTGTAGATAAAATTATAAAATTGTATTACTTGACCGTAAATATAATAAATTTGTTAACATTAATCGCAAGGGGAATGGCCACAATGGCTACCCACCCGAAACGTCAGTATTTTTTTACATTTTCAAGTGGAAACTCTTCTATGTGTGAGATGAACTTAAGTATTTTATCAGAATGTTTAACTAAAAGTTTTGTTTTCATAAATAGATTCCACTAAGAACAGCGCAGCGTTGGAGCAAAAGTCGAAAAGTTTTACCAACAAATTTCGGAAAACCAAATAAAGAAAATTTACCTGCTAATACGGAGTATGTTGAGGACAGTGATGAAGAAGATTTTGTTGAAGATCATTCAGTTGCAAGTTCTAATAATAGCAATGAATATTCTTCTGCTGAAGGTGAACTATTTAGCGAAGAGGAAAACTCTGCCAGTGATTATGAATGGACTGATTTAGATAATTCGGAAACTAGTGATTCTGAATCAGAATCTTCAGTAAAATCTAGTACTTTAGACTCAAAATCATCAAAATCAAGTTCAACTTCATCAAATACTGAGATGAATTTTCTAGAAGTATCGTACTCAAATGAAATAAATCATCCTAACACCCAAAGTTTGTATTCAAACAGCGCTATAAGTGTGGAAGAAGCTGTAGTAAAAATTCTGGATATGATAATTAAACATAACCTGTCTAAGTCAGCATTGAAAGCTCAAATAAAGTTAATAAATTTAATATTGCCACAACATCATGCAATGCCTAAAACACTTTTTAAATTTTTCAAATTTGTAGAAGAACAGGCTCCACCCTTAATAACAACAAAACATTTTTATTGCAGAGAATGCCTTATTTTAATTTCAAATGAAATAGATACATGTATTACATGTGGTAAGAGAAACCTATCATTTTTTTTCGAAGTTGATGTAATAGATCAAATAAAACGATTATTCGAAACGGATAATCTTTCAAACAAAATAATGGAAATTTCGTACCAAGACGATTTTATAAATGACATCGTTGATGGATGTGAATACAAGCGTGTTAATGCCAATAGGCAAACATTTGACTTAACACTTATTATGTACACCGATGGTATCTCACTAGTGAAAAGTTCTAAAAGTCACTGCTGGCCATTAATGTTTGTGATAGCAGAACTTCCACCACAAATTCGATATAAATATATTCTTACTGCCGGGATATGGTACGACAACTCAATAAAACCACCTATGAATCTGTTTCTGAGACCGTTTTGCCAACAAATAAGAAATAACAACAATATAATTTGGAAAGATCCAACTACAAAAGAAATACACTCCTCAACAATTATTGCACCTCTTTTTATTG
Source organism: Pegoplata infirma (assembly GCA_963921195.1). Classification (NCBI taxonomy): domain Eukaryota; kingdom Metazoa; phylum Arthropoda; class Insecta; order Diptera; family Anthomyiidae; genus Pegoplata; species Pegoplata infirma. The sequence goes on along the minus strand of OY992537.1, from coordinate 164,415,949 downwards.
CGGATGCTCCAGCTAGGGCTGAAATTCAAAATGTTCTTAATTTTAACGGTACATACGGATGCAACATATGCGAGTTAAAAACGATTGCATGCGAAAATAGAACCGGGAAAAAACTTGTAAGAGTGTATCCTTACCAAAAAAATGTATATTTACGAAAAGGGAACGAAATGGAAAAGCAAGGAATGATCGTATACCGAAATGAAAGTTTAACACATTGTAAGGGTGTTAAGGGAAGTACAATTATATCGTGCTTACCAAAAATTGATGTTGGCACCTGTTTAGTACCCGAATACATGCATTCGCTGTTATTAGGTGTTGCTAAACAGTTTTTAAATTTGTGGATCAACAAAAAAGGAGATTGGAGGTTAAAGAAAAATTTGGCAAAAATGGACAAAACATTGTTAAGTATTCGGCCATTACAAACGTTTTCTCGTATGCCCCGCTCGTTAAAGGAGTTTAATTCTTTTAAAGCAACCGAATTATTCAATTGGGTATTTTATTATTCGCTGCCAACACTTAATAGTATAATGCCAGATGTTTATTTGCAGCATTGGATGTTGCTAGTAATAAGTATATTTAATTTAATGGGTAAACGTATACAAGTAAGCACACATATAAAACAATCAGAAGAGCTGTTAAACTTATTTGTTAAAGAAATTCCGTCTCTTTATGGAAATCGAGAGTTGTCTTATAATATTCATCAACTTCTGCATTTTGGTTTGTCTGTTCGTCGCTGGGGTCCCTTATGGGCAACTTCAGCCTTTCCTTTTGAAGATTTTAATGGATTTATTGCAAAAAATGTACATGGCAGTCGGCATATAAATCAGGAAATTATAAATAATCTCAAAATTGCACAAGGCGGAAGGGTTCTTAAAAATCGCTTGGAACTCGCAAATGGAGCATCTATCCAAAATATAGTTTTAGGAAAACAAAAACTTTTTGAATTAAATGTATGCCAACAAAATTTGTTGGTTTCTAAAAACCTCAATTTGAAGACAACTTTTTTTTATAGTAGAGCTAAAATAAAAAATATAATATTTACCTCAACTTTGTATAAAACAACAAAAACAAATAACTTTACTGTACAACTAAAATACAGTGATGAAAAAAAGTATGCACTTATTAACTGTTTCCTTAAAGCCAATGATACGATTTACTTGTTAATTCAGTTTTTAGATTTAGTTAGTTCTGAAAATTTTGTCCACAAAAAAACTAAATCATCTGTAAAACACATAGTTCCATTTAAAAAAACAAATGATTACAATATTATTAAGGTAGATGATCTACAAAATATTCAGCATGTAATGCAAGTTAGTAACTACATTTGTAAAATTATTGATACCCACAATACAGTTATATAAGTTATTTAATAAATTATAATATTTAAAATCAAATTTAAAAAACTTTTTATTTTTACGAAATGGAAAAATATATATTAAATATAATTCTGAGTTAAATTCGTAGCCAAATATGACATGAGATATAAAATAATGATGATTTGGTGATTACATATAATATCATATATGAGCCCATATATGTTACACATTATCAAATTTGTGTCCGTGTACAACCATATATGGGATCGTTCTTTCCGTATATAGAGTTATATATGCTAACATATAAAACAAATACGATCATATAAAGATCTAAATATGAGCAGATATGAGCATACATAATAATTTTTAGCCGGGAAGAAGAATTAAAATACAGATCAAATACCTGAATAAAGTTAAAATGAAGAGGAATGTTGATGGATTTTTCACCCAAACTCAGTAAAACTACATGGAAAAAGTGAAATTTCTATATTACAAAATTATTCCTGGGGGTCTTCCAAATCAATTTCGGCACGGTTTGTTGATGTCGTTCCATCAAAAAGAAACAAGAGCAGCTGCTGGATCAGTATTGTGTAATTAATTATTTATGGAAGGTTTTCAAAGTTAATGAATGCCCGATCAAAAATTCCAGTCTCTGCCTTCTGCTTTAAGATTCGGCTGGTCTAAAAGTAAGGTTAAACAAAAATTAATTAAAAAGGATTGCAAAACGTTTGTAGTCAATACTTACTTGATAATTATATTCCGGTCGGAGTCAAAACTTCACTTTCTGGATCACAAATATTGATAACGTACATTTCAAACATTTTGCCACACTTTCATTGAATGATTAAGCTGTTTTTGCTCAATCAATATAACAGCTGTTTTCAATTCCTTGTTAAGTGTTTATTTTAAACTTGATGAAATACAAATGTTGATGACGTTTGACGTTTATTTTTTATTAGTTTTAAAAGAGAGAAATTTAATTATTGTTTGGCATTAAAATAAAACTAAAAGAAATAACATAAAGAAAAACAAATTTTTAATTCCTATATGGTTTAACATATAAACCATTTCGGATTTAACTTTCAATTTAATTCCAAGGTGGTTTAAAATGTGTTCCGATAGGTTTTAAATTTAACCCAAAACTTTTTACTGTGTACTGTCGAAATATTCGATTTGAGAAAAAATGGGCGGTCCACGCCCCCTCTTTCTAGTGGCCCCGCATAAGGGGGATTTTCGAAAAAAAAAATAATGCTCACAAAACTGTATTTAATTAAAATCTTCCTTTATAATTTGAAGTGTCTGACCGAATATTCGGTAGGCAAAAAAGTACTATTTGGCCATTAGTCGGCTATGGTCACACTTTTTTAGTGATAGTAATTTATTAAAAATATTATTATTTTAAAGAAATTACGTTTTTTAAAAATATAAAAAAAAAATTTTTAGAGTGTACAATTTTTTTTGGTGTTTAATTTTTTTTGAGTGTAATTTTTTTTTTTTTTGTTTGAGAATTAAAAGTTTTTTGAATGAAAGAAACACTGTAAAATATTTTTGTAACTTTCCACTAAGCTTTAAAGCGTTTTTAGTGTATTGTTCAACACGTGAATTTGCGAAAAAGAATACATCCAAAATTCTCGTTTTTGCTAATAACTCATTCATTCGTACTCGTTCGCGTACCATCAGGCGCGGATCCACGGAGGGAAAGGAAATTTTCTAGACGAAAATTTTTTTTAATTTTTCAAAATTAAAAATTTGGGAATTTTTCTATAGAAAAAAGCTAGGAATTTTTCTTAGCAAAAATCTTAAAATTTTTACAATTTTTATATGAAAAATTTAACAGTTTTTATATAGGAAAAATCTGAGAATTTTCTATATTGAAAATTTGACAATTCAAAAAGAAAAGAGGAAATGAAATCATGAGTGAGAATTTTTTCTAGAATTTTCAAGAATCTTAAAAGTTTTCCTTGAAAAAAATGTTTTAAAATCTTAAATTTTTTCAGAACAAAAAGTAAAATTAAAATAAGAAAATTTTCTTAAGGGATAATTTAAGAATTTTTAATACAAAAAATGCAATAGAACTTTGACTTTTTCTAAAGGAAAAATTAAACAAAATCTTGGACTTTTATTGGAAAAATGTCTCGGAATCTAAGTATTTTTCCTTAAGAAAAAATTTTCGATCTCAGAATTTTTGAGTTTTAATATAAAAAAAATGTTCTAAAATCTATGATTTTTTCGATAGGAAAAATAACTCAGATTCCAAGTATTTTTCTATAAAAAATGCCTTAGAATCTGAAAATTTTAGAAAAAATATTCTGAGAATTTTAAAAAAATATCACAGAATTGAAAAAGGTGTTAGATTCCGATTTATTTTGATTTGAAAAATGTCTCAGAATCCAAGACTTTTTTTGTAGGAAAAACTTCGGAGACTCCCCAGCAAAACTTTGGTAATGGGTAGTGATTATATAACACATTACCAGGTAATGTATATGCCTTATTTGTAGCATTATTTTAGGATGTCTTACCAAACATTTGTTCCACAACGTATTATTTTAAAATGAAAAATAATGCATTACTAATAATTTGCTACGTAATGCATGAATATTGGAAAAAATGTATTTCAGGCCGCTGTTCTAAAAAAAGTAATTCACATAAAAAATGTGAAAATGAAAATTTCCGAATTTTTTTGGTGTTCTAGATTTCACATCCGAATTTCTTTTTCGTTTTGTTTCACATAAATAAAATTTGGTGAAAGTAAAACGAATGCACTTTTTTCCGTATTATTTTTAAAATTTTAATTATTCGATTTCAACTTCAAATGAAAACTTGATCAACAAAACACTAAACTTTTTTCATGTGATTCGAAAATTTTCATGTGAATTGAAAAGTTGTGAAAGACAGAACAGAGGCCTCATATTTATTATTTCTAAACATTAAATCATGGATGACTTATATTTGGTTACATTATGTATTATTTGAAAGTTTGAAATAATGCATTATTTGTAATTGGATGCATAATGCATTACAATAACATAAAAAATAATTATTTTTAAAAAATTCATAAGTTTAAACTAGAGATGGGCTCACGACAGGAAATTTATAACGACACACACTCACGAGCATATTTTATCGACTTATCACTTACAATCACGTGAGTAAATTTAATACAAAATTACTTTTTCACTACTCGTAACACCTTATATATTATCTTCTGGTATGCTATATTATTTCACTAGCTCGCCCACCGGAACTTCGTTACCGGTTATGTTGAATACCGGATAATAGAATAATCAGGATTACCCTACCGATTTCAAAAAATGACTCATATGCCGTCTTTGTTTTATTTAATTGTGGACGTTTAAGTCTTTTATAAAATAATATTTCATTCAATAGCTTATACAATAAAATTTGAATAATTTCGGTGGTACGATGTCATGTACGTTCCGGTGAAAAAGATTTTGACAATTTTCGAGCCCTTATATCGGGATTTTGGATGTTGTGTGAAAAAATATTTCAGCGAAAAAAGAAATTGGAATAAAAAAAGTTTTGGGTAAAAAAACACATGGAGAGAAAAAATGTGGAGTAAAAAAGTCTAGTACGAAAAATTTTAGTAAAAAGTATCATTCTATATTGTTCCCCGCTCTATTCTATTTCGTTCCCCGATCTACTCCATTTTATTTGCAATTCAATCTCCATGCAAGTTGCATTCCTCTCCATATAATATGCGTTACAGAAATAGAAAGTGCTATTGTATTTATCATATAGATATAAAAATACCATTTTACACCACTTGTACCAATTTAGGTACACCTTTTTACCCTGTTCATCTCTTGGGTGTTATTTGGCTGGAGAATACTGCACGTCAAATTTTGAGTTTCTAGGATTTAATAGTTAGATAGGTACAAATAACCATTTGCCACCTTTTCCACTTAAAATTAAATTTTCCAAAAACCTTTTTTTTTCTGAACCGTTATTTCAAGAAATATAAGAAGTACCAAACTTACACTTTTGTATGCCCTTTACGACTCTTAGAAACAAAATTTCCAAAAAGTACTTTTCCAAAATATTTTTTCACTAAATAATACAGAATTCAAATTTTCACTGCCAAGGATCATTATTTCAAGAAGTATAAAAAGTATAAAAACACTTTTCTACACCTCTAGAAACTGAATTTTTAAAAATACTTTAGAATAGTAGATTGTTTTTTTTTTTACTAACGGACACCACATTCCAAAATTCAAGCTTCAAAGACAATTAATATAGGAACAAAAAAAATTAGTACCAAAATTACACTTACCCCCGTTATAAACGGAATTTCCAAAAAGTGCCTTTTCCAGTATGTTTTTTCTTCACCGAAGGATCCTACATTACAAATTGCAATTATCTAGGAATATTATTTCAGCAAATTTTAAAAGAAAAAAAGTATACTTTTAAACCCCGTTAAGAAACGGTATTACTTTTCACAAAATTTTGCTTTTCGCAGAAGAATTTTACATCCAAAATTTTATTTTTATAGAACCATTACGTCAGAAAATATCAAAATTACCGGAAGTACACTTTTTTCCCCATTTTACCCTACTAAGAAGCGGAATTTCCAAAAAGTATTTTTTCCAGAATTTTTTTTACCGAATGATTCTACATTACAAATTTCAAGATTCTAGGGCCATTACTTCAGGAAATAAGAACGTACCTAAAGTTTAAATATTTACCCGTTCCACCCCCTAAGAAAAGGAAATTTCAAAAATTACTTTTTTCAGAATTTTTTTTCACTTAAGGATCCTACATTCCAAATATCAAGTTTCTATGATCATTATTTCAGGATATATAAAAGTATCAAAAGTACGATTTTTACCCCTTAAGAAAAGGAATTTTCAAAAAGTACTTTTCCTAGATTTTTTTTTTTTTGCAAAAGGTACTTTTTATTAATGGTACTTTTATCAAAAGATACTTTTTATAAAACGTACTTTTTGTAAAAGCTACTTTTTATAAATGGTACTTTTTATAAAAGGTACTTTTTATAAAAAGTACTTTTTATTAAATGTACTTTTTGTAAAAGGTACTTTTTTAAATGGTACTTTTCATAAAAGGTACTTTTTTAAAAGTTACTTTTTATAAAAGCTACTTTTTATAAAAGGTACTTTTATAAAATGTAGTTTTTATAAAAGGTACTTTTTATATAAGGTAATTTTTATAAAAGGTACTTTTTATATAAGGTACTTTTTATAAAATGTAGTTTTTATAAAAGGTACTTTTTATATAAGGTACTTTTTATAAAAGGTACTTTTTATAAAAGGTACTTTTTATAAGAGGTACTTTTCATAAAAGGTACTTTTTATAAAAGGTACTTTTTATAAAAGGTACTTTTTATAAAAGGTACTTTTTATAAAAGGTTCTTTTTATAAAAGGTACTTTTTATCAAAGGTACTTTTTATGAAAGGTACTTTTTATAAAAGGTACATTTTATAAAAGGTACTTTTTATAAAAGGTACTTTTTATAAAAGGTACTTTTTATAAAAGGAACTTTTTATAAAAGGTACTTTTTATAAAAGGTACTTTTTATAAAAGGTACTTTTTATAAAAGGTACTTTTTATAAAAGGTACTTTTTATAAAAGGTACTTTTTATAAAAGGTACTTTTTATAAAAGGTACTTTTTGTAAAAGGTACTTTTTATAAAAGGTACTTTTTATAAAAGGTACTTTTTATAAAAGGTACTTTTTATAAAAGGTACTTTTTATAAAAGGTACTTTTTATTAAAGGTACTTTTTATTAAAGGTACTTTTTATAAAAGGTACTTTTTATAAAAGGTACTTTTTATAAAAGGTACTTTTTATAAAAGGTACTTTTTATAAAAGGTACTTTTTATAAAAGGTACTTTTTATAAAAGGTACTTTTTATAAAAGGTACTTTTTATAAAAGGTACTTTTTATAAAAGGTACTTTTTATAAAAGGTACTTTTTGTAAAAGGTTCCCCCTAAGAAACGTATTTTCCAAAAAGTACTTTTTCAGAATGTTTTTTCACCGAAGGATCCAACATTTCAAATTTCAAGTTTCTATGACCATAATTTTAAGAAATAAAAAAAGTACCAAAAGTAAGCTTTTTACCTCTTTTATCCCCCTTAGAATCAAAATTTTCAAAAAGTACCTTTCCATATTGTTTTTTAGCAATGGGTCCTACATTCCAAATTTCAAGTTTGTATTACCATAATCAGTATATAAAAAAAGTACCAAAAGTACACTTTTTTACCCATTTTACCCCCGTAGAATCAACATTATCCAAAAACCCAGCCTTTGCAAATTTCAAGTTTCTTGGACTTTTATTTAAAGAAATATAAAAGGTACCAAAAGCACAGTTTTTTACTCTTTTTGCCCCCTTAGAATCAACATTTCCAAAAATCCAGCCTTTGGGGATATATATTCCGTGAGGTGAACATACAATCCAAATTTCAAGTCTCTAAGACCATTATTTAAGGAAATATATAAGGTACACTTTTTTACCCATTTTACCCCTTTAGAATCAACATTGGCAAAAACCCAGCCCTAGTGAACCTATTTTCCGGGAGGTGAAAATACATTTCAAATTTCAAGTTTGTATGACCTTTATTTCAGTAAATAAAAAAAAGTACCAAAAGTACACTTCTTTACCCGTTTTACCCCCTTAGATTCAACATTGGCAAAAACCCAGTCTTAGTGAATCTATTTTCCGGGAGTTGAACCTACATTCCAAACTTCAAGTTTCTAGGACCATTATTTAATGAAATATAAAAGGTACCAAAGGTTCATTTTTTTACCCTTTTTACCTTGTTAAAATCAACATTGGCAAAAATCCAGCCTTAGTATTTCTGTATTCCGGGAGGTGAACCTACATTCCAAATTTAAAATTTCTAGGAACATTATAAAAGGAAATATAAAAGGTACCAAAAGTACTATTTTTTACCCTTTTTACCCCCTTAGAATCAACACTGGCAAAAATCCAGCCTTAGTGGATCTATATTCCGGGAGGTTAACCTACAGTCCAAATTTCAAGTCTCTATGACCATTATTTCAGGATATATAAAAAGTACCAAAAGTACAGTTGTTTACCCCCTTAGAATCAACATTGGCAAAAGTCCAGCCTTAGTGGATCTTTGTTCCGGGAGGTGAACATACAGTCCAAATTTCAAGTCTCTATGACCATTATTTCGAGAGATATAAAAAGTACCAAAAGTACAGTTTTTTACCCTTTTTACCCCCTTAGAACCAACACTGGCAAAAATCCAGCTTTAGTGGATCTATATTTCGGGAGGTGAACCTACAGTCCAAATTTCAAGTCTCTAGCTTCAGCGGTTTGGGCTGGGCGATGATGAATCAGTCAGTCAGTCAGTCATTCAGTCAGTCAGTCACTCACTCACCCAACTCTTTTATATATATAGATGGGGTCCCAGTCCGATATTTCGATGCGTTATTAACGGAATGACAAAGTGAGTATACCCCCATACTGTGGTTGGAGGGTATAAAAAAAAGTATTTTTTACTTAAAAAAAAAAAAAATCGCGAATATCGTTAAAACATACGCTAACTTTGAAAAAACTGATATTACAATGGGATTTAGTGTACATGAACTAGCTTTACTAAATGGCTGTCGTAAATTGAAATAAATCTAAAAATATTTATATTAAACCTATTTTTTCACGAAAATAAAGATTTTTCGCGAACAAAAAATGTTTTTCGCGAAAAAATCACAGTATTATGGTTTGTTATGTTAGTTCAACAGACTTGAATGGTTTTAAATTTAAAAATTATCGCAAAAGCTTGCAAATATCGTTTTTATTGAACTTGAGCATCAAAATTTTAAATCGCCTATATTTCGAATACGAGCGCTAATTCCTAAAAACGGCTAGTACCATTGAATTCAGCGTACTCGAATTAACTTTACCAGTAGGGTGCCCAGCTTGTTACAAAAAAAAGTGTCAAATTCGAGAACAGTGATATAAATAGAATCTCGTCAACGGACTATTAACCACAATTATTGCCAAATATAGCATATAGGATAGCACCAAGTCTGATTAAGCTGTTCTACAAAAACTGATGATATAAAATTTTGAGAGTCCCACTGCTTTTCGGAATCTTGGAAAAAAGAAACTGGACAATCCGAGAATCAAACCTATATAGTCAAACTAATGTGTTTTTCAAAAAGTATTTATTTGTTGCACAGTGTTATTGGTTTATGTCAAAAAAAAAATCATATTTCAAATATGAATTACCCAAAACGTAGTAAAATTGTGGTGGTATATGTTTTTGGAATACAACATTTAAGGAATTAGGGACACCCTATTTTATATGAATGTATGAATTTTTTTATGTGTATGGTTATAAAAGTTTTATAATTTTACTTGAATTTATACAACTTAATTTTCTATGTACCTTATCTTATCCTCAACGGTTTATTTCAGTATTCCTTCTTGTCCAAACTTTTTGCCAGGTTGTTAACATTTTTTGTATTTTCTTGCATTACGTAATATGCACCCATTTTTTGAGTCTCATCCGAAACAGAAATCATCAATGTCTGTCATGTGAGAACCGATATGGTTTTGCAAATTTCCCAGGGTTTTTATGTTCCGATAAGCCGAGACACCTCAACCTTAAGATCGTTTCTTTATGAATTACGAAATTACGTTTTGAGTCGATCTAGCATTGCCTGTCCGTCCGTCTGTCTGTCCATTTAAATGGTGTAAACACGATACAGGTCGCAATTTTTAATCTACTATTTACTTGAAATTTGAAACTTATGTCTTCTTGTCCCAAGGGCGAAGCCGATTGACATTGGTCCATGTTTCGACAAAGCCCCCACACAAAAGTACTTTTTTATTTTGACTCAAATGATTCTAAAGAGCTCGTTACTCAACTGGTAACGCAACAAAAGTAGCAGTAACAAATCAGCTGTTCGTTTTTATCATATGGCAATACATGTAAACGATTACTGAACGAAGTTACATGTTACGTGAAAATCTAATGCATTTTGATTGTCACGTAACAAAAAACTAATGAGTACTTTTTACTTGATTACTTTACCAGTTGACTTATGAGCCCTTAATAACCGCATTCCTTTCGAAATTTGGCAGGTAAACGTGTTTTGTGTTCACAAATCACTATTCCAAATTTTAAGGTAATCGGAGCAGTTATTCTCTTGTAGCCTCCATACAACTCACCTTCCCTTGTATGTGCTTATTGCGTACTTTTATAACTTATTAAATCTGATTATAATCGCACCATTTTTGGACTTAGGACCCATATGAAAATTTCGCCGACATTCAGTTAAATCGGTGTATTGACAACAAACAGAAGCCTATTTCTCTCAAATTTGTTTACATTTGTTTAAAAGATTTGACAAAAGATACATCCAATCGGTCCATGTTTAAACGTGGGGCCCATTTTCCGAGAAACACTAGTGTAGGGTATTATATGATCAGTCTTGACCGACAATAACTTTCTTACTTGTTTATATATGGGGCATTCCATGTCAAATCGGACACTTTGAATTTTTTTTTTTTAATTTTCCTAATTTGTTTACAGTTTATAGTACCCTTCGAAAATTCCTTCGTGGTAAATTTTTAGATTTTTTTGATGACCCGTTCAAAAGATATCGAATTTTTAAAAATTGGTAGTTTGTTCCTTTACTCAAACTTCTTTCACTCATAACTTCTTCAACCATGGTCCAAATTTCTATTTTTTTTTTTCTTGAAAATTTTTGTTTTTCTACGAATTTTTTAAAAAAAATCCCAAAAAATTCTTAAAAGCGCTCTAGTAAGCGATTTTTAAGTTTTAAAATTTAAATCTCATTTTTGAAAATGTTTGTACTCTTCGATTTTTTTTAATTTTTTTTTTTTTTTGTGTAAAACTTCTATCGATTCTACAAATTTTTTGACCAGGAGGATCGTGGGATAACGATTATTACTATCTTTTAAAAATTTTTGAAAAAAAATTATTGTAATTTTACAATCTTAAAATCATTTCTACTGCTCCAATGGTTCGTCATAGAGGGGTCATTTATAAGACCGACTCCCATTAATTTTTACATCTTCATTTCTTTGGAACAAACTAATACCCTATCTCCAATTTCTAATTGGAGACCCACACAAAACGATTTTTTTTTTTAATTTGCTCCAACAGCTTTAACTGCCCTAATAGTGCACTTAGAGCAACAAATTGTTTGACGGACCCACAATATTTTTTTAGTCCAAACATTTTCTCTGAACACACTTACCCTCTACCTATAACTGTTAAGGCAGTTAAGCTTCTACCGGTCCAATGGTGCGTCCGAGAGGGGTCATTAGTGGGATCGACCCCCATTTATTTTTACCCTATAACATCTATTTAAAACATACCTACTCCCTAAGTAGGCTCCCATACAAATGACAGTTGGAGCAAATTTTATAAAAATGTAATTTTGAATGGAAGCCTACTTAGGGAGTGGAGATAGGGCGTAGGTATGTTTTAAGAAAATGTTGAAGTGTAAAAATAAATGCGGGTCGGTCTCACAAATGACCCCTCTCACCATTGGACCGGTAAAAGCTGATTAAATAAAACAAATTTACAAAAAATAAAAAAAATTGTGTGGGGACCTACAGTGGACCAAATGCTTAATCTAGCGTGCAAGAGAGTATAATTCGACTTTGAGAGCACCTAGAAACATGAAATTTGTAATGTAACAGGAAAATGAGATGAGCTTCTATATAGTCCAAATGTGGGCGGTATTTGAAGGGGCGTGGCACTTATGGAAACATTGTCATAATAAAATATAGGTAAAGTAGAGCCAATAATAAGCAGAGAAAGTGATTTTTTTAACATGAAAAAAATTTTTAAGCAGTTTAGAAAAGAAATATTTTATTTTGAGTAAAAAAAAATTTTTTTTACTCATTTCTGTAAAAAAAAAGTTTTTTGAGCGAAAATTTTTTTTGGAGTTTAAATTTTTTTTTGCTTGTAAAATTTTTAAATTGGGTTAAAAAATGTTTGAGAATGTCAAAAATACTCATCAAAATATTTTTGTGGCTCATCAATGTCATTTAAAGCGTTTAGGTGCTTTTTTTTTTTCAAGGTACACAAGGTACACCAATCTGAAATTCACGGTTTTGCTTACAACTTCTGAACCACTAGACCGATTTGGCTGATATTCAATACCAACCTGACTAGGAAAATTGAAAATATATATGCCAAGCGTCAGCAGTAACAGAGTTGCCGTTTGAAAGTTATCGTGTTTTAAACAGACAGACGGACGGACATCGCTAGATCGACTGAAAAACAAAAACCAGCAAAAACCAGCAGTCAATTTTATTATTATTTTGGAGCTCAATATCAATTCTTTTGAAATCATGTAAAAACCCTATAGAAGTTAGCGGGATTGGTACCTAAATTCATTAACAAAATTCAAGTTTGCTTGAAAAATAATTACATTGTGGACTCTCTTTTTAATATACGTTTTTTTACGAACAACAACACAAATTAGCTTCAAATATACATTCCTTGATGTTAAAATATAACAAATAATTTGATAAATTGCCTTAATACGGTCGTAAAATAGCAGTTTAAACAATCAACACGTCTACATAGAACTTAAAGAAATTTTTTATAAAAACTAAATACTCATGTTTGGCTGCCTACTACGATGGTGTTTTTGCAATAAACAAAGAAATTTTATTATCGTTAAGTAAGGTAGGAATAGTGCAATCATATATGCGATACTAATTCAATATTGTAAAAACTTCATTTTTCGACCAACTGCGCACCAGAATCAACATTTGGTCCACTGTGGGACCGCCTTAACAATTAGAGATAGAGGGTAGGTGTGTTCAGAGAAAATGTTTGGACTAAAAAAATATTATGGGTCGGTCATACAATTTGTTGCTCTAAGGGCACTATTAGGTCAGTTAGAGCGGTTGTAGCAAATTTTAAAAAATTTCGTTTTGTGCGGGAGCACCCTTAGAAATTGGAGATAGGGTATAAGTTTGTTCCAAAGAAATGTTAAGACGTAAAAATTAATGGCGGTCGGTCTTATAATAAGACCCCTCTATGACGCACCATTGGAGCAGTAGATATGATTTTAAGATTGGAAAATTACAATAAAATTTTTTCAAAAAATTTTAAAAAATTTTAATAATAGTTATCCCACGATCCTCCTGGGCAAAAAAATTTTTAGAATCGATAGAAGTTTTACACAAAAAAAATTTCAAAAAAATCGAAGAGTACAAACATTTTCAAAAATGAAATTTAAATTTTAAAACTTAAAAATCGCATACTAGAGCGCTTTTAAGAATTTTTTTTTTAAAGTACGTTAAAAACAAAAATGTGAAAAAATAAAATTTTAAATTTGGACCATTATTGAAGAAGTTTTGAGTAAAAGAAGTTAGAGTAAAGGAACAAACTTCAAATTTTTGAAAATTCGATATCTTTTGAACGGGTCATCAAAAAAATCTGAAAATTTACCACGAAGGAGTTTTCGAAGGGTACTAAAAACTGTAAACAAATTAGGAAAATTTAAAAAAAATTTCAAAGTGTCCGATTTGACATGGAATGCCCCATATAATTTAAGTTACAGACAAACGAGTGTATAACGGTTGATGGACATTCATCGTTTTGATGTCTGTCTTGATCCCAACCTGATCAAACTGCTGCATTCTTTAAAACCAGGAGCCGGTGTTATCAAATTCTTACAATTTAACATGAACGCAATAATGCACATCCCAGACTTAAGAACAATCTATTCAGTGACTGTTGCATATATAAAATGCCATTTAAATAAAATTTTCATTGCAGGTAAAAATTATACCAAAGGCTAAAAAGAGCTCCTTCAAACAACCACTCACCCCCACCCATTGAAGCCATTTAAACAACTAAACCATTCAACAGACCTAGTAACAGCCTAACTGTATGGTGAAAGTCTTTATGAATGTAGATGACGCTATGACAGTTTATTATTATAAGCTGTTTTAGAATTGCAGTCACAGTAGTGGTATGGATGGAACATTCTAAAAATTGCGTCTATTCAAAACCATTTGCAAATTGTGTGGTTAAGTTTATTTTTCTCTCGTTTTTGTTTTTTGGTACTTCAAAACTAACAGTAAGTGCATCACTATGTACACCATTTACAGATGTAATTCGAAAAAGATCAATTGTAATTCGAAGATTCTATTTGTAATTCGAAGATTCCATTTGTAATTCGAAGATTCCATTTGTAATTCGAAGATTCCATTTGTAATTCGAATACTCCAATTGTAATTCGAAGATTCCATTTGTAATTCGAAGATTCCAATTGTTATTCGTAAAAGATCAATTGTAATTCGTAAAAGATCAATTGAAATTCGTAAAAGATCAATTGTAATTCGTAAAAGATCAATTGTAATTCGAAAAAGATCAATTGTAATTCGTAAAAGATCAATTGTAATTCGAAAAAGATCAATTGTAATTCGTAAAAGATCAATTGTAATTCGTAAAAGATCAATTGTAATTCGAAGATTCCATTTGTAATTCGTAAAAGAGCAATTGTAATTCGAAAAAGATCAATTGTAATTCGAAAAAGATCAATTGTAATTCGTAAAAGATCAATTGTAATTCGTAAAAGATCAATTGTAATTCGTAAAAGATCAATTGTTATTCGTAAAAGATCAATTGTAATTCGAAAAAGATCAATTGTAATTCGTAAAAGAGCAATTGTAATTCGAAAAAGATCAATTGTAATTCGTAAAAGATCAATTGTAATTCGAAAAAGATCAATTGTAATTCGTAAAAGATCAATTGTAATTCGTAAGAGATCAATTGTAATTCGAAGATTCCAATTGTAATTCGTAAATTATCAATGTAAATTCAGTTGATGTTTTTCGAATTACAATTGGAATCTTCGAATTACAATTGATCTTTTACGAATTACAATTGATCTTTTACGAATTACAATTGATCTTTTTCGAATTACAATTGATCTTTTACGAATTACAATTGATCTTTTTCGAATTACAATTGATCTTTTACGAATTACAATTGATCTTTTTCGAATTACAATTGATCTTTTACGAATTACAATTGATCTTTTACGAATTACAATTGATCTTTTACGAATTACAATTGATCTTTTTCGAATTACAATTGATCTTTTTCGAATTACAATTGATCTTTTACGAATTACAATTGATCTTTTACGAATTACAAATGGAATCTTCGAATTACAATTGATCTTTTACGAATTACAATTGATCTTTTACGAATTACAATTGATCTTTTTCGAATTACAATTGATCTTTTACGAATTACAATTGATCTTTTTCGAATTACAATTGATCTTTTTCGAATTACAATTGATCTTTTACGAATTACAATTGATCTTTTACGAATTACAATTGATCTTTTACGAATTACAACTGGAGTATTCGAATTACAATTGGAATCTTCGAATTACAATTGGAGTATTCGAATTACAAATGGAATCTTCGAATTACAAATGGAATCTTCGAATTACAAATAGAATCTTCGAATTACAAATAGAATCTTCGAATTACAATTGATCTTTTTCGAATTACATCTGTAAATGGTGTAGTGAATAAAATTTGTAGCTTCTGTAAAACTCCAGTTAAGAAGCACAATGCCAGTCGGACAGCTTTTCAATGGCCCACTTTAATTTAAGCTTCTTACCCAGAATTGATAGTTTCAAAAACTAAGCAGCAAGTATATATTTGGCTGTTCACATTCCTTGTCTCTTGCAAAGACACTTTACTGTTTTCGATGTGAATGTGAGTATGGCTTAGTTTTGTCGCAATGTCATTTACTAAAAGTATATGTACATGGTTTTTACATTTATTTTTGTAGATTTTTATACAGATATTTTTTTTTGTAAAAAGAGAATTACACTCAAAACTTAAAAGATTAAAATTGTATGTTTATTCAAATATTTTATTTGATTTTTTTTTACCTGTTCAGAGGCCGGTGCACATAAATACATGAACGGTTACTTTTGCAGGTAGAGAACTTGCAATTTTGATAGCAAAAATAGAATCCTAAAACATGTCACAAATCTATTTAATTTAAGTCCAGGGGGCTAATTCCTGGAGTCGATAGCGATCGAAATGCTACTCGAACGTGCGATTTTTCAGTGTGTCTGTATGCCTAAAACTATGCTATGATAATTACAAGCTTTTTATATTTTTCTTTTACTGCGCTTAAACATAAAAACGTATAAAAAGCGTATCTTTATCAAAGCATAATTTAAGGGATACAGAAAAATTGACAAAGCGCACGTTCGAGTAGAATTTCGATCGCTATCGACTCTGAGAATTAGCCCCCAGTTTTTATTTTTCAGATCTCGAAAGTGTGCTCTCATATACACTGAGGGAAAAAAACATATTTAAATCAAATATTTTCATGTTTATTTTAAGTATGCTACATATTTTTGGAAAAATTTAAATTTTAATATTGTTTTTGATTGATTTAAACAAAATATGTTTGTTTTAAAATTGCATACAATTTTAATTTAAAATTGATCACTTTAAATTTAATATGCTGTCATTAAAAGTCGTTAAAAATTTAAAAAAATCGTATTCAAATATTTGTATTAAAAACAATATTTTTCGTGGTTATTTTAAAGTTGAACAATTTTGTTTTTTGACATTTAAAGTTTTTTTTAAGAAATATAGTAAAGTTGGGCAATTTTATTTTAAGTAGATACAATGTTAAAATATTTTTTCATTAAAAAAAAGACGCACATTTTTCACATCCCTAAATGTGACGAGTTTTAAGTGAAATTAATTAAATAAACTAAAGTAAAATTAAAAATTAAAAAACCAAAGTGAAAAAGAATATTATTAACAATAAAAACAAAAATAAAACTGAAAAAAAGTGTATAAAACCAAGTGAAAAAATAAAGACAAAGAACACGAGGAGGGGATGTAATTGGTGATGTATGTGATGTATGTAATTGGCAGAAAATGAAAACTTCTAACTTTAGTTTTTTATATATGGTGTATAGTATTAATTTAAGTGTGTTTATTTTTTATTTTTGGTATTTAATTATATTTTACAATTCTACAATTAGGGTAGAAGTACATCCAAGGCTTTGGCTTTAATTTTTTTATGTATAGCAAAAAATAAAGCCAACAAGCAATATTTAAAGCCAAAGCCTTGTATGAATTTCTACCTTACATGTACAATTAGAGTAGTGTTAATTTTTTTGCTGTGTTATTAAAAAATATTGTAAAAATAATAAAAAAAAAACTAAAACAAAAATGTGTATTGTTTTATTTTAAGTTTCATGGTTTTTAAGTAAGTAAAAAGCTGCAAAAGAAAAAATGTCGCATATTAAAATTAATATTGGTCAACTTTAAATTAAAATTTGTTGCATATTTAAATTTAGCATGGCCAATTTTAAAACAATATTGTAACATCTTAATTTTAAAATGTTGTCGACTAATCGTGTCATGTTAAAAACAACTAGAAACATATTTAAATTAAATAAAAACAAACTTTGTTCTATTTCGTCACTGTTTTATATTTAATTTAAAGTTGTTTCTGTTTGATTTTAATATTTTTTTTTCTAAGTGTACACTCTGGAATGTACGACACTGACACAGTAATTGTTTCTCTTTCATGGTTTTTGCCACATTTCATCGTCCACTGCTGACCTGTATTGACTCTTACCAAAAATCTGCCATCATTCCTAGTAAGTTGTCCTCTAAAAGCTATAGTTTTTATTAAAAATTTTGTTTGTTAATTTTAATACCCTCCACATACAATTAGTGACAGAGAGTATATATAAGTTTGTCATTCCGTTTGTATTTCATCGAAATATCGGTCTGGGACCCGATAAAGTATATATATAACTGATCAGTGATCTATTTTAAGGCATTCTAGCGACTTCCGTCTGTCCGTCTGTCTGTCTGTGGATGGTAATCACGGACAAAATATTACACGTAGATGACTGAAATTTAACATATTTGTTGGAAGTTCTTCCGAGAAGTTTGGTATTGCATTTGAGCGATATCGGTTCAGCGTTTCAAAAGTTATGAACGATAATATAAGCACACCTCATTTGGTACATTCAACATAACCTAAAATACAAAATGCTTTAATTCGGCTGCTAGTTGACATATTTGAACATAATTGAACACCGAATGGTATTCAAGCAAGTACGAACATATTTTTTGACAAAAAAAGAAAAAACAAGTAAGAGTGTTAAATTCGGCTGTGCCGAATTTTTTATACCCTCCAAAATGTAAAAAAACAATTTTGGTCAGGGGCGTTTTTTTTTGGGGGGGAGGGGGGTGATGGGTTCAGTGGGGGACGTTGAACGCACCTTCCCATCGCGAGAAATATACCAAATGTTTTATTTATTTAACAAAAATACAAAAAAACATGTTAAAAAAGTTAATTTTTTCAGAGGTTAGTTCAGTTCTTCAAGGGGGAACTTTTTTCCCCCTGGCCTGATTTTGCCCATTCACGAACTTAACCTGCCTATGAACATTAGACATATTTGTGCCAAACTTCAGGAGTCTAGCTGTTTTATTGTGGACTGCATTGTGTTATCTACAGACGGACGGACAGACGGACATTCATAGAATGTCTTAGAATCAATCATGTATCAATAATATATATACTTTATGGGGTCCCCGACCGATATTTCGATGCGTTTCAAACGGAATGGCAAAGTGAGTATATACCCCATACTCCGGTTGGGGGGTATAAAAAAAGCGAATTTTTTTTCGCGGAATTTTTTTTTTTTTCCAAAAATAATTTTCTTTTAAATAAAGTTTTTTGAAACAATCTTTTTTAAATTGTGGAGGGTATCAATACATTCGGCAAGGCCGAATTTAACTTTTTTACTTGTTTCTTTTTCAATTCATTTTTATTAAATTTTTGCACTATAAATGGAATTATTGCGAAGTTGTCCCTAAAGATGTTAAAGATGTTTTAAAATTGTAAAAAAAAGGGGGCCCCTGTAGGCTAGTTGGTAGCGTGCTAGCATATGAAACAGGGGGTCGTGGGTTCGATTCCCACCAAAACCCTTGGTCGATTTCGCTACAACAAGACGACGGTCATTGTTACCAGTTCTCGGTTAGGTTAAAATTATTTAAAATGAGTTGTAAATAAAAATTGGAAAAATAAATAAAAACTGAACATTGGATCAAATTATTATTATAAAAAAAAAAAAAAAAAAATTGTAAAAAAAAATTATGGTCATGCCTTTTCAAGCGTTATTTAAGATTTAAGAATGCATAATTTATTATTTAGCATCATATATGCAGAATAGGGTGGAGCAAAAAATCCTTTTTCGCGGATTTCTCTTGGGAACTATGCGGTATTAGTAAAAATAGATGCCAAAACGATGTGGCTGAAGTTCAACTTTTCTAAGCCAAAGAGCATTTTTTAAAAAAATTGTCAAAAATTCAAATTTCATAAGATTTCCCGAAAAATGGGTCCTTGGTCTAAACATGGACCGATTAGGTATACCTTTTGTCAAATCTTTAATAAATGTGGACGCCTTTAACCCACATTGGCTGGGGGTCGAATATGACCCCCGCAAAAAATTTTAAGTTTAGAGCTTAAATTTTGTGCCATAAACAAGCATCAAATGGTTTCTATGCTGTTTCCCCAAACTATAATTTCGTATTAATATATATCTTTAAAAAAATTGTTAACCCTTCTTTGTAGGGGATCAAAAATGACACATTCAGTAAAAAATATATATTTTGTTGATATCAAAAAATTCAAGCACTATGCCTAAAAGTTTTTGCCGGGGTCATTTTTGACCCCGGGCCAATATGGGTTAAAGATATCTTAAATAGGTAAGATTTTAGGGCTGATTTAAAGTTGTCTAATAGATTGCCACAAATTAATTTTTTATAAAATATATATATTTTTAGTGAATGTGTCATTTTTGACCCCCTACGAAGAAGGGTTTACGATTTTTGTAAAGATAATATATAAATATAAAATAATAGTGGGGGTACAAAACACAAAAGCCGTTTTATACTTGTTTATAGCACAAAATGTAAGCTCTAAACTTTAAATTTTCTGCGGTGGTCATTTTAGACCCCTAGCCAATGTGGGTTAAAAACGTGCTAGATCGGTAAGATTTCATGACAGACTTAAAGTTATTTAATAGAATGCCACGACACAAAAAACAGTTAATTTTCCCAAAATGAATTTATAAGATTTTATTAATCCAAATTATTGATAAAACAAACATTCCCTTGAAATCCCCTAACTTCCCCCAGCGATTCCCGAAAAGTGACCCGACGGATATCCGTCATATTTCACATTTTTCTTCTCCAAGGTGTTCTTAATGAATTCAGAAAGAAAAAATTATATATTTTAAATTTTTTTCAATAAAAATTTTAAATTTTGAAAAAAAAGTGTTTTAAGAACGCCCCTAAAACCATGCCATTTTTTTGGTATCAAGTTTAAACGGGTTAATTATATCGTAAAATCTTTGAATTTCATATTTAAGTATTTACGATCCAGTATTACACAAAAATATTTTTTTAATTATTTTAATAAAAAAACTTAAAATTTTTGTTATTTTTTTGAAAAGTCCTTTTTTTTGCAAAAACGCCAATTTTGAGACTCAAAGTGGAGACAGAAGATAAACTCCGATCGTGATATTTTTTGCATGTGAGTTACCCTTATTGGATCGACACTTTTGGCGGGCATTAGAATTTGATCAGAGAGAAAAGCCCAAAAACAAGCCACCCTAGTGCACACATTAACTAATTGGAACGCTTTTTAAGACTTCAAAATTTTAGAAAACAACTAAATTATACAACTATATTATAAATAATATTGAAATTCAAACGAAATTCTTTTATTTTTCACCACAAAAATTATAATATTTTTAAGCATAAAAAGTGTAGTGTAAACTAAAGTCATTTATGCCGAACAAAATATTTTTATTTCGTTATAGTACGTTCAGATTGGCCTCGAAACCCCGTTAAACGAGGTTTCGTGCCAAACCTCACTTGAAAATACGTATTTTCCCTCACAAATTTAAACCTTTTTGTACTGAGGTTTCAACGAAAGTACGATCGAAACTAGGGCTTCCAATCGGGATATCCCGATCCCGGAAATCCCGGGATTTTCGGGATTAGTCAAATCCCGAATCTCGGGATTTCTGATTATCAATACCGGGATTTTCGGGATCCCGATTTTTTTATTTTTTTCAATATTTTAAATTTTTTTTAAATAATTTGTATGAAATATGAATTTTGTGGAACAAAATAAAAAAAATCGACAAAAGTTCCGTCAGGTACCCGGTTTTTGTTATAAAAAAGGGTGAAACGTTTGCGAAATGTAAAGAAATTCTAAAAACTAGTGGTGGTTCGACATAAGGGCTTTTATATTTATTACTTTTACTCTTATTTATTACTTTTATATTTATTACTTTTACTAACGCTCATGCGTGAGTCATGCAAACTCTACTCTCGCTAATACATTTTTTACCAAAAAAAAACATTGCAAAAATTTTTTTTGCAAGAAATTAAAAAAAAAAGATAAATTAAAAAAAAATCAAATAAATTAAAAAAAAAAAAATCAAAATAAGCAAGCTTTAGCAAAAAATGAATCACTTATGCAAAAATTAGAAAATTCATTTATTTTTTTTTTCAACTCACGCTCACTAAAAGTTGATAGCGATGAGCCACGACGAAAGATATGATAAGAATCCCAAACTTGTTTTGAAGTTCACAACATCAACTTTGCTAATCTTTACGAAAGCGTGGATTTTTCAAAGTGACAAAAAATACTAAAAATTTTTGAAAATCCCGAAAAATCGCGAAAATTTCCAAAAAATCCCGTGAATCCCGGGATTCAAAATATCCTGAAAATCCCGGGATCCCGAAATCGGGATCCCGAAAATTTTTCTTCAATCCCGAATCCCGGGATTCAGTAAAACCAATCCCGATTGGAAGCCCTAATCGAAACCTTATAAAATTCATATTTTTACCACTGTGCGACAATGAGAAAAAGAGAAAATGGGAAAATGCCAAAAATAAATAAATCAATTTATTTACAAAATTGATTCAAAATATTTGTTTATTTTAAATAAAAATAAAATTAAAACATGTAAAATAATATTTTCCACATAATAAATTAGTTTTAAAACAATATATTTTTTGTGATAGTTTCCAAAACCTCCGTAAGTGTCAAAATAGTTGTGTATGAACAGGTGAGTTTTTAAATTGAAAATACGAGGTTTCGACGGGGTTTCGAGGCCAATCTGAACATAGTATTATGAAAATTCTTATTATTGTTTTAAAATTTGTCAAAATACTTACTATGAAGGAAAAGTGAGGTTATTGGATCTTACCTTGTATAAATCTACCTTGTCTTAAACTATTTTTTTTAATGTTATGTACGTTCCGAAAAATAGTTTTAAAATTTTCTAAGTCATGCAAAAGATTTTTTTGTATCGTTTTTCTCTGTAAAATCCTATTTTTTTATTTGAAGTACTGGCACAACGCAATTTTTTTTGTTGTTTTACAGTTCTTTTTCGAACATATTTGCGGACTATTTTAGTTTTGGCTGTTTTTATTTTATTGTTTATTCTACACAGTTTTTGTGAAAGACTTCTACGTCAAAAATTATAAAAAATAAAGATTTCGTAGGAAAGAAGTTTAGAAATGGGGACTCTTATCCTGATCCTTTCTTAATACAGTATTCAATATTACCGGTAACAAAGTTCCGAACGGGCAAGCTAGCAATATATAAACTTAATGGAATCCTCGACAGATATTCCAAATTTTGCTTTGGCAGACAACACCCACATCTTCAGGAAAACATCATAATTTAATAATTTTGGCAATTGTACACTCAAAATAATCACTCTGTTAAAATACAGAGATACTCTGCTGAGCCAGCAGAAAATACCATAGATTTCCAACCAGCAAGATTTTTTGTTATTTTACGAAGAAAACTCTGTAAAATGATTTCGATAAAAAAACAGTAAATTTTCAGAATTATCTGTAAAATGTTGATAAAAGCGGCCAGAATTTGACTATTTTTTTAATATTTGATTTCTGATCAATTTATCTTTCCTTAATGTGCAAGTAGTGTTGACAATTGGAAAATGCCATCGAGTAAATTTGCCCGCTTTAATGCTTCCAAATTGTAAATTTATTTTTTTTTTATTTTTGTGAAAGTTTTTTTACTAGTACCTGCAATTTTACATGACATCCTCGTAAAATGTGCCAGGTTTTATTATTACAGAGCAATAAGTAAAATTATAGTTGAAATTTTGTATTTTGGTTACGAGAAAAAAACACAAGTATTTTTAAAAATCTGTATTTTAACAAAAAAACTCTATTTATTATCTGTAAAATAGAGATTACAAAGTAAAAAGTAAAATTACAGATAAAATTTTGTTATTCGGTTACAAGAAAATACAAAGTTTATTCTTAAAATCTGTATTTCGACAGATAGCTTTGTCAAATATCTGTCGAGTTGAGATTACAGTCATTTTACAGAGTTTTTAACAGAGTAATTATTTTGAGTGTACAAATTTCGCAAACATTTTTCTAAATGTCAAGTTTTTTAGCATTTTCGATCTGGCAAGACTAGGTCAGGTGTCTAATTGCAGCTACGAAATGCTGATTTAAACTTTCAAAAGTTTTTAGATAGACCGCATTTCCTTTAAGCAAACACTCAAATTAATAAATAATTCAATTCGCTTTATGAGTGTCGAATTAGTTCTAAGTAAACATAAATTTTAATTCTCAGAATATCATTTGAAATTCACAAATTAAATTATAATAAAAGCTTTTAATATTTTCATCGATAACATATTTCCCATTAATGCATTAATATCTATTTATTCTAGGAAGATGTATAAGTTTTAACTATTTACATACTTTTGTAGATACAATTCCCATCCAAAAAAATCAAGACTTAATTTATGATAACAATGTTACATCTTTCTTATTCCTTAAGTAAATATACAGAAAGACAGCTAGAAAACCTCTCGCTTACTTCTACTTAATAAAATATCAGTTTACAACACACTCGCGAACACTTAAGGTTTTTCCCACGCACCAATTAGACTCGATTAGTGTCGTAATAAAAACGTATTATCAGAAGAATGGGGGCGGGATGGAAAATTGATTTTCACTATAGCAGTGAAATTGAATACTCACTGACATTGCACATTCATTCACTCAGACGTTGCTTCTTTTACTTATTCACTCATATTGCGAATAACGAAAATCGTTCAACTTTTGATGGTGATGATGATGATAATAATACATACATAATGATGACAATGATAAAGTTGGATGATGACAAGATGTTTTATTTCTAAAAACGTGGGTAAACAAAATTCAATTTGTATGTATTTTTTAACATTTGTAATGAAAGTAAAGCCATTGAATAAAGAAAAGACTTCATCATCATCATCATTGGAACACTTTGTAAAGGGGTGGTATTTATTAGACTAAAAACTAACGAAAAACCTAATGTTAGGGTTGTAGGTTAGGTAAGAGGTGGAGGAGTCAAAGACTCCTTCCAAAGACCGGATGATCATCGATAGCGAAACTAAAATAATTCATCAGCGACGCTGATAGAACACAATAGTCCTTATCGCGAATTATACTTTTTGCCTTAAATCGACATTTGAAACCATTTTCAATCTATCGAAGACATGTCTGCCTATTATGTGCAGGCGGGTTATGGCCAAAACATGACAGTGGCAAAGGATATGTTCAACCGTTTCCTCAGTGTTAGGCTCCTCGCACATGCTACAGCTAACATCGGAAATAAGTCCCATTTTCTTTCTATGATAACCTTATAAGGTAGTACCCCGTACTCACTCCAGTAAGTTTACGGCAGTTCCATCCGGTAAGTCAGAGTAAATAGTTAGTTTTCTACAGATTGTAGCATGACCACAAACTTCTACTGATAGCACTTTTTTTAAGCTCCACTTTCCATTAGCCGTTGCGGTGTTAAGATTATGACCGAAGTGTTGGGTTATTGATTCGCCAGCAGAGCAAGTTAAACACGTTCAATGTCATTGCGAATATTTTCAATATTTTAAGACCCATTCGCGTAATATCCTCCAAGGTCCCGAAGCTTATCTGGCCGGTAATGGATTGGCAACTCCTTGCCACTCCTGGGTAGTGACAAAGTAGGTGTTCTGTCGTCCTGGTGAGGCGAATGTTTTACAACTAGCCTCTGAAATGAGTCCAAAATTCTCCCAGTCGGAGCTCGACATTCTCTTCTTGTAAGTGATAATAGATGCTTTGTTTTGGTCATTAGTTGGCCACACAGTTCTGCTGAGTTTGCCTTCTGCCAATTCTCCCCACTTCCTGTTTGATTTTGCAAAAAAAAATGGTAAGGCATTCAGCTATCTGGAAAATTGTGGTAACTAAATGTAGAAACTTTTTATAAGAAAACACATAAGAAAATGTTTCTTTATATTGATGCAATAAAACTGCAGTTAAATATTGATAGTTTTTATATCCAACTCCGTTCAGCAGGTTCTCCTTTAAGACAGTTTTCAAAGAAGCTACTTTGAAAACCCACAAGATCGAAACTTATGGTTTTGCGGTTAGGTTCATCCATTTGCCTATCTCGGTTTAGAGGCAAACCATCAAACCGAGTAAACACCTAGCCCCTTGAATCTTAGACCAGAAAGTTTTCGGGACGAACGAATCAAAATTAAGCAACAAATTTGATTTAGGATTTTACTCAGCGGGGCTCGAAAAGTGTGTTAAAGAATGTCGGATTACTGCAGTAAATACCAGACGATTGAAGTGCCACGATCGGATCCCTTAAAACAAATGTTTCTGACATAATGTAATGATGTATTTCTCCAAAGTGACATATCACTTAACGGGCGTTGGAAATGAACCTCGAAATACTCTCATCCTGATAAATATGAAGTAAGAACATTTGCACCTCTAGGTAATTTGTATCTCTGCACCCTTCTCGCACTCTGAGCTTCGTAACGGGCTAACAACAGCTACGAAGTATTCAGTATTTATTTTGGAGAAGACTCATTGGGCGGAGCTCAATGAGTTTTCCGGCATTTCAATTGGACACTTTGTTTCCTCGACGGCAACGTCTATGTCACGGCGATAGTGTTTGTAATGAAGTCATTCTTTCCATCAAAGCTCATTTCGGCTAAACCTAGAGATAAATGTTGGTTATACCAGACTTGCAGCAATACAGTCAGGCCCAGGGTGAAAGCGTTGAGAAATTGGAGTGACGACAAAAAGAGTCGGGGGAATGTTAGTTCTTTTATCCCTATTTTTTAAAAAGACGATCAAGTGATCACTGAACCGGTTGATAAAGCTAACCTGTTGGCTAGCCTTTTCGCAAGAAACTCTTTCTTGCCGGTAAGTAATCCACCACTGCCGAAATCAAAAGGGTATCCCATACTATGCCCAAGATATTTTTTGAGCTCGTGCAGTTTTAAGAGTTCTTGTGGATCTTAACGTAAATAAGTCACAGAGCCGGATGGTACACATGCACTGATGCTATTCGACATTAGTACGTTCACTGACTAATATTTTCATTTCGTCGTACCGTGCGTAAGTCTTTCCCTTATGTTTGAAGGTTGCCAATGTGCAGCCAATTCCTAAAAATGGTGCGGCTAATATTCCTGACAATTACCGCCTAATCGCAATTCAGCGCTCTAGAAAGTGATGAATAAAATTTTAAATTGCCATCTTGTTTGGTATCTGGAGGCTTACTTTTAAACTATCGACAGTATAGGTTTCGGAGAAATCGTTCTACTAAGGATCTGTTGGCGTTACTTTTAGAACGTTGGAGTCGTTTGATCCATTTCGATTTCCAAGGCATTTTATTGTGTGTGGCACGGAGCGCTCATATCTAATCTTAACGCCTTTGATGTCGGTAATGACTTCTCTCGATTTATTTCGAGTTTCCTCAGAGGTCTTTTTATACGTGTTTTTAAAGATGTGTTCTCATTTCATCAAATAAGTTTCAGTTTTAATCCGGGGTGCCACAAGGCTTTGTTATTGTTTTCTTCCCTTTTTCTTAACGACTTTCTAAGTCAAATTTCAAATCCTATCTACTATTTGCAGATGATAGCAACATTTGTCATTCATTTTCCTTTGATCATTGGCCAAGTTTAGATTGAGAGCAGATTAGGAATTACACACTTTATCAGAACCTGTGGAGATTTCGAGTGGGATCTTGCCAAAAGGGTAAAATTTAATGTACGCACAACTAAATGTTGTGCTTGACCTACAATAATGCGGAACCAACAGTTAAACTTCAAATCCTACACACAAACAAAAAACATTGTCAAATTACAAGAAAAAGTCTCAAATTACCAATATTTGACAGTTTTCCTTGTTTTTTAACAAAAAATTTTCGATCGAAATTTACATTTTTTTTTTTGTAATTTTAAAAAATTTCGAAGGTTTTTTTACAAATTTTATCGCCATTTTCCTTTAATCGTTGGCCAAGTTAAGGTTGAAAGCAGATTATTAATTACACACTTAATCAGGACCTGTGGAGATTCCGAGTGTGAATTTTCGAAAAGGGTCAAGTTTAAATTAACCAACAGCGTCTTCTGTCATAGATGGGAATTTTTCATTACCATTAAAATTTAATTACCATTGGTTGATATCAATGGTAATGAAAACAATTTCATTACCATTTTTTTTTTTTTTACTTTGAGCCAACACTCAGGGGATGCCCCCTACTAATGCAGTGCATTGTGTTGGTATTACGAAAATAGGTTATGAGGAGGAGGAAAGAGGGAGTAGTGTTTGTGGACGTTTTGTTTAAACTTATCCAAATCGTAGTTGACTGGGAAGATTTCTGCGGGGAGTGAATTCCACATACGACTAGTTCGACTGAGAAACGAATTCTCTCTGTAATGCGTTGTGCGGTTCTTTGGACTATCGACAACAAACGGATGTGATCTACTGGATTGACGAGTATTACGAACGTACACCCGATTATCGGGAATAAGTTCACTTATATCAGCAGAGCACTTCCCATGGTAATATCGGTAGAACAATGACGCACAACCCACGTTCCGACGATGCTCCAATGAATCAATAGAGTTGGATACCCTACTGTCATTGATGAGCTTCAACGCACTCCTTTGCACCCGGTCCAAGAACTTCAAAACAGACTTTGAAGCCCCTGCCCAGATATGGGAGTTGTATTCCAACTTCGGTCGGATATAGGTGGTATAAATAGTGAGGAGGTCAGACGGAGTGAAGTAATTTTTGCACCGTTTTAAGAAACCAAGGCACTTGAATGCTTCTTTCGACACTTGAAAAACATGTTGATTCCAGTGAACGTCACATTGTATTGTCATGCCCAGAACATCAAGAGTGTCTGATTCCTCAATATTTATACCACCCATGGATAGAGATGACGTTGATTCCACAGATCGTCTGTGGGTCAACATACAACATTGGGTCTTGCGAGCATTAAAATCGACCCTATTCGCCAGACCCCACTTGGAGATTGTAGAAAGGTCATGATTAAGTGTATCATTCATATTCTGTCTCATGGCCTGAACCTCTACAAGGCTAGGCCTATGATCAAAAGAAAATGAATGACAAATATTGCTGTCATCTGCATAAGAGTATATAGGATTTAAAGTTTGACTAAGAAGGTCGTTTAGAAAAATTAGGAAAAGGGTAGGAGAAAGAACGGAACCTTGTGGTACCTCTGAATTAAGCCGAAACTCGTTGGATGAAACCCTATCCAAAACAACACGTATAGTGCGATTTCCGAGAAAACTCGATATAAATCGAGAGAAATCATCACCGACACCAAATGCAATTAGTTTTGATACAAGTGCGTCATGCCACACATGATCAAATGCCTTGGAAATATCCAGAGCCACCAATTTACTCTCACCAAATTGGTGTATGGATCGACTCCAACGCTCCGTAAGGAACGCTAACAGGTCTCCCGTAGACCGACTTCTACGAAAGCCATACTGTCGATCACATAGAAGTGAATTAGACTCTAGATAGTTCACAAGATGGAAATTAACCATGCTCTCCATAACCTTCGCGAGCGCAGAGCAAATTGCAATTGGGCGGTAATTGTCAGGGTTTGTGGCCTCACCCCTTTTAGGGATGGGCTGAACATTGGCCACCTTGCAACAAGAGGGGAAGACCCCTCCTTAGGAAAAGCTAAAAAGTTTAGCCAATGGATGAGCGAGCGTCGAAGAGCACTGTTTGAGCACCAGTGCAGTAATTCCCACCGGCCCCGGAGTCTTGTTTACATTGAGATCATCAAGAACCCTTTTTACTGCACGAGCCCGAAAAAATATCTTGGGCATAGTATAGGATACTCTTTCGAGTTCGGGCAGTGATTGATTGCTAACCGGCAAGTTTGAGTTGCTTGCAAAAATCTCAGCGAAGAGATTAGCTTTATCAACCGGGTCTGTGAATATTTGATCATTCCTTATAAGAGTTGGAATAGACGAACTAGCATTATTCTTTACTCTTTTAACAAATGACCAAAAGGTCTTGCTACCCCGTGGAGCAGCAAGGACCTTAGTACGCAGACGCTGTTCGTATAGAAGCTTTTCACGTCTGAGTACTCTGGCACA
This sequence comes from Pegoplata infirma, assembly GCA_963921195.1. NCBI lineage: Eukaryota > Metazoa > Arthropoda > Insecta > Diptera > Anthomyiidae > Pegoplata > Pegoplata infirma. Next base: position 164,386,087 of record OY992537.1, on the reverse strand, counting down.
TTCATTTCTCGCCTGTTTACGTAGCCGAACAGTAGCTGGGGTTTTGTCATTCCGCCAGTTATTGAACGCATCCTCTCTGGATCTGATTGCATTCATGCACGTCTGATTAAACCAACACTTATTCTTTGGTTTAATCGAAATACGCTTAGATGGAATAAATGATTTCATTCCCAGCGTTATCACATTCACAATCATTTCTGCAGCAGCGTTGACATTGTCATCTACACCATTTACAGATGTAATTCGAAAAAGATCAATTGTAATTCGAAGATTCTATTTGTAATTCGAAGATTCCATTTGTAATTCGAAGATTCCATTTGTAATTCGAAGATTCCATTTGTAATTCGAATACTCCAATTGTAATTAGAAGATTCCATTTGTAATTCGAAGATTCCAATTGTAATTCGTAAAAGATCAATTGTAATTCGTAAAAGATCAATTGAAATTCGTAAAAGATCAATTGTAATTCGTAAAAGATCAATTGTAATTCGAAAAAGATCAATTGTAATTCGTAAAAGATCAATTGTAATTCGAAAAAGATCAATTGTAATTCGTAAAAGATCAATTGTAATTCGTAAAAGATCAATTGTAATTCGAAGATTCCATTTGTAATTCGTAAAAGATCAATTGTAATTCGTAAAAGATCAATTGTAATTCGAAAAAGATCAATTGTAATTCGAAAAAGATCAATTGTAATTCGTAAAAGATCAATTGTAATTCGTAAAAGATCAATTGTAATTCGTAAAAGATCAATTGTAATTCGAAAAAGATCAATTGTAATTCGTAAAAGATCAATTGTAATTCGAAAAAGATCAATTGTAATTCGTAAAAGATCAATTGTAATTCGAAAAAGATCAATTGTAATTCGTAAAAGATCAATTGTAATTCGTAAAAGATCAATTGTAATTCGAAGATTCCAATTGTAATTCGTAAATTATCAATGTAAATTCAGTTGATGTTTTTCGAATTACAATTGGAATCTTCGAATTACAATTGATCTTTTACGAATTACAATTGATCTTTTACGAATTACAATTGATCTTTTTCGAATTACAATTGATCTTTTACGAATTACAATTGATCTTTTACGAATTACAATTGATCTTTTTCGAATTACAATTGATCTTTTACGAATTACAATTGATCTTTTACGAATTACAATTGATCTTTTACGAATTACAATTGATCTTTTTCGAATTACAATTGATCTTTTTCGAATTACAATTGATCTTTTACGAATTACAATTGATCTTTTACGAATTACAAATGGAATCTTCGAATTACAATTGATCTTTTACGAATTACAATTGATCTTTTACGAATTACAATTGATCTTTTTCGAATTACAATTGATCTTTTACGAATTACAATTGATCTTTTTCGAATTACAATTGATCTTTTTCGAATTACAATTGATCTTTTACGAATTACAATTGATCTTTTACGAATTACAATTGATCTTTTACGAATTACAACTGGAGTATTCGAATTACAATTGGAATCTTCGAATTACAATTGGAGTATTCGAATTACAAATGGAATCTTCGAATTACAAATGGAATCTTCGAATTACAAATAGAATCTTCGAATTACAATTGATCTTTTTCGAATTACACCTGTAAATGGTGTAGAAAACAGAGCTTCCAGTTGAAATGTCGAAAGAAATCATTGAGCTCAGCCCAAAGAGCCCTTTCATAGACAAATACCGAGCGTTTCGGCGCTGGATGAGAAGCACTACGAATTGCCGAATATGGAAAGGAAGCAGAAATGATAAGGTGATCCGAATTGCCGAGAGGCGCAAGTAACTCAACTTCGTACTTTTCAGGCTGCGAAGTGAGGAAAAGGTCAAGAATATTATGAAACTGCACTTCAACACACGGAATATGTGTTGGGTCATTCACTAGTTGCACAAGGTGGTTGCAGTAGTCGTGTAGCTGGAATAACGAAGCCAGGAAGAATTGTGGACATTGAAATCGCCAGAATGGTAATTAAATTTTTTTAATTGAAAAAATAATTACCAATTGTAATGAAATGCACCAATTGTTGAAAAACACCAATTATAATTGGTTTCAAAACCATTTGTTTACACATTTTTGTCTTTTTGAAAAGTTATAAATTTAAACATCAAAGCATGTTTTTTTTAAATATGAATAAAGACAAAAATCTAAACACAAATAAAACAAGTGAGAGTGTTAAATTCGGCTGTGCCGAATCTTTTATACCCTCCAAAATGTAAAAAAAAAAAAAATTGACAGAGGCGTTTTTTTTTTTTTTTGGGGGGGGGCGTTGATAGGGTCAGTGGGGCACGTTGAGAGCACCTTCCCATCGCGATAAATATACCAAATGTTTCATTTATTTAACAAAAATACAAAAAAAACCCATGTAAAAACCTGTATTTTTTAGAGGTTGGTTTAGTTCTTCAAGGGGGAACTTTTTTCCCCCTGGTCCGATTTGGCCAATTTCCGAACTTAGCCTGCCTAGGAACATAAGACATATTTGTGCCAAACTTGAGGTTCCTAGCTCTTTTATTTTGGACTGCATCGTGTTAACTACAGACGGACGGACAGACGGACAAACGGACAGACGGACAGACGGACGGACGGACATCGCTAGAATGTCTTAGAATCGATCACTGATCAATAATATATATACTTTATGGGGTCCCCGACCGATATTTCGATGCGTTACACACGGAATGACAAAGTGAGTATACCCCCATACTGTAGTTGGAGGGTATAAAAATTAAATATTGTGTTATACAAAAGGCAAACGTGCGTTTGGTTCATAAAATGTGAAAAATTGAAATACAAAATAATAAAAAACAACAGATATTTTCAAATATTAACGATTTTGACAATATTGTGACGACTTTAACTAATGGTAATTATTTTTTTTAATTGATGCCATACCAATGGTAATTATTTTTTTTTAATTTTCATTAGTAATTAAATTGATTAGTAATTTAATTGATGCAATTGATACAACCAATTGTAATGAAAAAAATTTCATTACCATTGACATCAATTAAATGGTAATTAAACCATCAATTAATTGGTGCCATTAATTAATTAGTCCCATCTATGTCTTCTGTACATATGGATGGTATAAGTATCGATAAATCTAACACTCTTGACGTTCTGGGCATGAATAAGGCATTGGAATAAGGATGTTTTTCAAGTGTGCATATGAGGACGTTGATGATTATAAATGACAATACTCTATTAGCTCATTGGAACATCGTAGGAATGTGGGTTGTGTGACTCTGTTCTATATATATTACCATGGAATGTGTTCTGCTGAGATAAGTGGACTTATCCCTCGAGCTCTTGTTTTTGTTCGCAACACTCGGTTGTCTAGTAGATCACATTCGTTTGTTGTAGATTGTCCAGTTGATCGCACAACGCATTAAGGAGATGGTTCGTTTATCAGTTGAACTAGCCGAATGAGTAATAATCTCCCCGCTGAGGAATTTTCAGTTTCTTTCAGTATAGATCAATTTATGTGAAATATTAACAAACACCCTCTTTTCTCCTCCTCATAATTTATTTTCCTGATATCAACGCAATGCATTGCATTTTTAGGGGCGTCCCCGGTGAGTTTCCCCTTCCCCGATTTTCCTATTTGCGAACTTATACTGCTTTTGACCTTCAGACATATTGCGAACTCGATCTTTTGCACAGTTAAACGCACATCGAAAGAATGTTTTGGAGTCGATCACGGATCAATATTATTCATTAAATTTATAGATTCTTAATGGTGTTCTCGAGCCATATTTCGGTGCGTTATACTTGGAATAACTAAGTGAGTATACTGCCATATTCTAGCAGGAGTGTACTTAAATATGAGTTAAAAAAATATCTACCACCCTAATAAATAAACAAATGAATGATGTTGCTAGATATTGGCTAATGGCATTGCAAAAGGCTTATTACATTTCAAAAAAGGAATGAACGTAGAAATAAAGGAACAAAAATGATGTTCTTTATAGAATGTGTAAACAATAGTTACTACTTTTTTCATTTTTTTTTTTTTTTGATAAGTTTAAACTCATAATGGATGATGGAACTGGCTAGAGCTGGGGAAAAACACAGATGATTTTGTTAGTTTAGTGACATCAAGATATAAAGTGCTGTTTAAGTTATTGTAAACATTTATATTGTTTACATTATGAAAAGCATTTTTAATGGCGTTTCATGCTTTGAACATCTTAATGTAGAAATTAATGTAGCGATATATTTGAAAAGAGATTATACATCATCGTCATCTTTTAATAAAAATTATAAAATCAACGATTATAATTGCTGTAAAAACTTTTAAGAGTGTGAAGGAAATTATAAATAATTGAGGATTGGAAAATTAATATGTAAAAAGCATTATACACTATAGATTTCATTTGATTCTTAATGGTTCGTTAGAGAAATTTTTAGCAAATAATAATCCTAGAAAAATATTATGATAATCTAAATTTTGCAACATTTTTAGTTGAAACCACTTCAAATAAGACAACACTATGCATCAAATTTGGGGACACCGAGTGTGTCTAAATCCAATTGCAATTGTATTTCAGAAGTTATCAGATGTACTTCCGAATTAATCAATTGTATTTTAGAAGTTATCAATTGTATTTCTAAATTTTTCAATTGTATTTCACAAAATATAAATTCTTTTTCTGAATGTCTCAATTGTATTTTAGAACTCTTCAAATGTATTTCAGAATTTATCAATTGTATTTCAAACAAGTGAGAGTGCTAAATTCGGCTGTGCCGAATTTTTAATACCCTCCAACATGTTTAAAAAAAAAAACTTACAGAGGCGTTTTTTCGGGGACACCTCCCCTTCTCGAAAAATGATTACTTATTTATTATGCTTTTTGCGCTAAATTTATACAATTTTATCATTATTTAAACTATTTTTGTATATCCACGCCCTAAAAAGGGGGGCGGGCAAAAAAAACTAAATTTTTAAGTCCCCCCGGTCCTAGTGCGGGACTCTGAACTTCTTCTTGCATAAACATGGTTCATTTGTTTAACAAAAATATAAAAAAACACAAAAAATCGTGTTTTTTTAGAGGTTGGTTTAGTTCCTTAAGGGGGAACTTTTTTCCACCTTGTCCGATTTTGCCCACTTCCGAATTCAACCTGCCTAGGACCATGAGACATATTCGTGCCAAATTTATATTGGACTGCATCGTGCCATCTACAGACAAACGGACGTACGTACAGATGGACATTCATTTTACTATTTCTGATAAACAATTGATTGATAACTTCTGAAATACAATTGATAATATCTGAAAAACAATTGATAATTTCTGAAATACAGTTGCTAATTCTGAAATACAATTGATAGTTTCTGAAATTCAATTGATATTTTCTGAAATGCAATTGATAAATTCTGAAACACATTTGATAAGTTCTGAAATACACTTGATAACTTCTGTAAAACAATTGATAATTTCTAAAATACAATTGATAAATTCTGAAATACAATTGATAATTTCTGAAATACAATTGGAAATGGTGTAGAATGGGACAAACAAAATTAAAGTATACTATTAGTAGACAAAAACCTCCGTGGGCCCAGTTGGAAAAAGTGTCACTGAGGAAATTTCCACAGTGATTCCTTGAGAAAATGTCTTTAGGTTCTGACAAATCATAGGTAATCCTTGATGGCATGTCCTAACATTGTCAGCACTGAATGTCTGCTTTAAAAGTGTGGAAAATTCATCTAAGACGTCTAAAAGGAAATGTCTTCAGAATAGCAGTATATTAAATTAGAATTTTAAATCTGGGCAACTCTTCAATTTCCAAGAAAAAGATGGTTATACTATCGATTTATTTAAAATTAAATCAAAATTTAACAAGTAGAATAAATGTAATAAATAGACAAAAAATTTTAAAAATGAAGTTTGAAACAAGTAGTTAAGTGTGGAACAAATAAACTGGAGGTTCCAGGTTCAAATCCAGTTGGGACTAAAAAAGGCGAAAAGTTTTTTCTAAATATGAGAAATAGAAATAAAAGTAAAAACAAAAGGAAATACGAAAATTGTTTGTATTTTCGCATGACCTACGTCAGACATTTCCCCAAAGAAGTCTTAGGTGAAATGTCCCCTGAAGGTCAGCCCTGACCACTGCTGACTTTGAGTGAGCACATTTTGATAATTTATATGAAACTGTCTCAACCCAGTACATAGAGATGTCTTGTGGGTGTCAGCAGTGACTCTGACATGTCACCGCTCCGTCACTGAGGATGGCTCGAGGACGTTGCCAACTGGGGGGTTATTCAAACTTAGGTTGAATTCTTATACACTAAAAAAAAAACTGTAATGTTAGCAAAAAAAGCTTGTAAACCTACAAGAAAATTTGCTGATTTTGAACCAAAAATTTTTTTGGTTAAGTTAGCAAAAATGTTCTGCCAAAAATTAGTTAACTGAAATTTTTTATTTTTATTATTTCAATTTAGTTCATACACATTTGACCCCATTGGGTTCGGACCCGATAGGTCCAGACCCCGATGGGCCTAGACCAAGTTGGGTTCCTTAGAAATCGTCATAGTTTTTGATCCAAAATTTGTATCCGTTTCGCTCAACCTTGCTTAGTTTTTGAGATACGTGATTTTGGGGAACCACTGGGCTTTTGAGAATTAAAAAACTCGATAACTTCAAAAATACTTTTTGTTGTGTCGGCAATATTTACCGAGAAATAAGCATTTTAAAATTTTCAGGAATGCTAACTTTTTTGGATCCAAAGTTAGGACCCATTAGGGTCCACACATGTGAAGAGGACCGGCGATACTATGGAACCCGAGAACCAAAAATGGCCTACATTTTGCTCTATCAGGCTTAGTTTCGTTTCTGAGATAGCGCCATTTTAAGTTTAACTAAAAAAGAATGCAATTTATTTTTGCTAATATTAGTAAAAAAGCTTGTCAAAATTTGGTCAACTCAATTTTAAATTTAGCAAAAAAAAAATTTGTTTAAAATTGCCAATGCGCTAAATGAAGCTTACAAGATATTTTTGCAAACATGCTAATCTCTACTAAAAATTTGCTAAAGGTTAGCTTACCAGCATTAGCAAAAAAAAAAATGGTAAATCTACTAATGTATTATTTTGAGTGTAGATGCATTGTTCATCGCATCAATTACACAGTGATACAAAATCGAACTTTCGGAATCAGAATGGGATGAAACCAAAAGCAAATGAAAGCTGACGTTTTCCATAACAAAACCCTAAAGGCCTTTTTTTAGGTCAGAGCTAGATTTTATTTTACACGCATTTAAAGTTGGTGATTTTAAGGCATTTAAAGTTTTTGTATACTAAACATGTCCTACTTTAAAGTTCCCTGGTGGTGCCCTTATTGGACATGTAGGGGCCAGATTCCAAACTTAAGCTCAAAATTACTTCAGCTATGACTGGTATGAATTTTGCTGCAATCGGTCCAGTACACATTTACTGAATAGCCAAATTATTAAAATAAACCACTGTACACCGTTGCGTATGATTGTTATTTAAAGGCAATTATTAATATAAAACACTGGACACCGTTGCGTATGATTGTTATTTAAAGGCAATTACAATATTAATCATTCGCCACTAATACAGTTTTCAGGCATTTATTATTATAATTATAATAAAAGTGCACTAACTTCAAATGCGTGTAAAAAAATCTAGCTCTGAACTAGAAAAAAGCCTTGAGGGGTTTGTTATGGAATATGTCAACTTTCATTTGCTTTTGGTTTCATCCTATTCTTATTTTGGGTGTTGCACTGTGTTATTGACTCCGTATTAGTGTTTCCAATTATTCGACCCTGCCGGTTAACCGGATAGGGTATTATTCGAAAATTGACCAAAATTGGTTAATCGGTTATTCGGGTCGATGAATCGGAAAAAGTGGCGATTAATCGATTAATCGTCAAAAACAATGAAAAATTATTTTAAACGATTTTTTAAAAGTAATGTAACAAAAAATAAAAGTATTTTAAGAAAATGATAAAAAAACAAAACAAATTGGCGGCTATTTATAACAATCCGCAAGTGCAAAAAATTCGCAAGTACCAAAAAAAAATTAAAAAATTGAAAAATGGGTATCAAAATTTTTGGTATAATAAAGCGTTTTCAAAAACCCATTTTTCCAATTTTTAATTTTTTTGGTACTTGCGAATTTTTTGCACTTGCGGATTGTTATAAATAGCCGCCAATTTGTTTTGTTTTTTTATCATTTTCTTAAAACGCTTTATTTTACCAAAATTTTGATACCCATTTTTAATTTTTTTTTATTTTGCGAATTTTTTGCACTTGTGGATTGCTATAAATACCCGCATTTTTTTAATTTTTATCATTCATGTTCTTAAATCGGCCTTATGCACCATTTGAGTGCTATTATGAAATAAAAAATATTTTTTTTTCTATATATAAATCGAACTTTTCTGGGTATAAAAATGCATCCACGGGCTAAAATTGGCGAGATAATTTTTTTTTGGATATTGTTTCGTAATAAGCATTATTTTACTTAATTTTTTAAATATTTTTAAAAAATTAAAAAAAATATTTTTTTTTCCAAAAACCGCGAACTAAAACCGCTTGTAGAGGCCTAAAAGTACCCTCCTAAAATTTTTTCATGATTTTTCCCGTTATCAGCTCGAAATGCTCGTCGAGTTTTTGCTATTAGTAACCGAGATTTGCAAATATGCATTTCATCGACCCACCCTAATACACACACACAAAAAATGAGAATGAGTTTTAATTACTATTTTAATTGATTTTGCACCTATCACGAAAGTAATAGTATTAATTACTAAAATTTGTTAAAGTTTAATATCGCAAAAGTGCATTTCTTCTCAATTCAGGAAAATTTTCGAAAACTATTAAAAAATTTCATCATATCAATTAAAAAAAGTATTATGCCCTGATTCAGTATGTCGCACAAAGTGAGTGACTACACTGAAAAAAATAACTATACTGAAATTAAATAAACACTGTTATTAATTTAATTAAACATTTTTTTTTGAATCTACTTCAACTTATCTTAATATAAGGTGGTTTTACTTAAAACAAAGAAAATAAACTCGAAGATAGTACATGCAAATACTTAAAAAAGCACAAAAGTTTTCCTTAATTTGTTTTTTTAAATTAAGTTAAATATTCTTTACATTTACGGCGAATTGATTGCATTTAAGAAAAAAAAAGGGTTTATTAAAAAATTTTGTTTTACTTAAAAGAAAAAAGTTAAAATTGTGTGCAAAAAAAATAAATAAGTACGTAACTTACTTAAAAATAGTATAGACATTTTCAAGACCTTGAATCAAATAAGTACTAATCTTTAATTCCAACACGCATTTTCTTTAATTTAATCAATTTTTGATTTAATTTAAGAAAAAAGTAATCTTTATTTTATTGATTTCATTGACTTTATTTGAATCCATATCTTCATCAGTTTAAGAAAGAACTTACTTAACTTAAGAAAAAAATACTTTAGGTATTTTGGGGACCCCATATGGGGGCCCATCTGGAGACCCCATGAGACCCTAACTTTAAATCCAAATTTCGATTTTCGCGGAATTTTCAAATGCCTATAACTTTGCAAATATTGTAGATACGAAAAAATTTCTAAAGGCATTTTTGTAGTGCTTAACTTGTAGAATATGACCGCCGAAGACCCAAAAGCCCTCCGAGTTATAGTTTTCGAGTTATTTCATGTTCAAATTTCTCAAGACCCCATTTACATATCTCGAAAACTAAGCAAGATAGAGCGATTTTGACCAAAATTTTGGATCAAAATCAATAATGACCCTATAATAGTGTGCGCACATACTCATGGGCGGACCCCATATATTGGGAGGCGGTAGGGTCCTCACATTGGGACTCCATAGGGTCCACAGAATCCGTAAGTTTAAGGAAATTTTTACTTATTTAAAAAAAATATTTTTCCTCTGGATAAAAACAATTAAACTTATATTAAGTACAATTTTACTTACTTTTAAGATATAATTAAGTAAATGCATTACTATGTTTTAGGAAAAAATATACTTGGAAGAAGAATTAATATCTTTGGAGCCCTCGCATACCCTCCTTTTTTTAAATTAAGTGCAACATGCTTTAAAAATGGTAAAAAAAATTTTCAGTGTAGAAATTTTGTACGTAAAACAAAAACAAATTTGAGTTTTTTGTTCTTGTTTTATGTACAAATTTTGTAGTCACTCACTTCGATCGAGATAGCGAATCGCACAGTTAAAAACAATATCGAACTTTTTAAAATTTTTAATTAAAAATTTTTTGTTTAAAATTTTTGTGTGCAATTTTTAATGGGGACAACCAAAGGGCAAATAATTAAAATTTAGATATAATAAAAATTCCTAAATTTTATTTGGAATTTTCTAAATTTCAATCGGGATTTCTGAGTTTCAATTGGCCTAGACGCGTCTGGTCCAGGCGATTTGTATTGTTTAAATGAACTTAATGCCTATTTTACACGATCGGTGGTTAAAATATGTTTAGGAATTTCCAAAATAACTTCTAGATTTGCATTCTCCGGTATCGGATCCGTGGTACATCCCGGAAAATGTGTTATCAAAAGAACATCGACTGCAAAGTAAAGGTCAAATTCGCTTCCAAACTTTGCCAAAAAAGTCCCATAATTCAGGAATTGAGAAAAAAAGAATCCGGTAGGTACATATTCTGGATTGGTCAATTTCAAAATTCACACGATTTCCCAATTGAAATCTCTCGAAAGTAGTATGTGTAAAATAATCATTTAATTATTTTTTTACATTTGCATTCCATTTTTATGTTTTTGCTGCCAGAATTAAGTTAATTATCTTATTGTAAAGGAAAACAATAATTAAAAAAATTTCATACTAAACCAACAACTGATAAAACTGTATAAATCCCTGTATTTTAAAATCTCTTTTTTTTTTGAACAATGAATGCAAATGCATGCAAATGAATGAATGCATCCGTGATGAATGTTGTTCGAAAAATGAAAAAAACAAAAGGCGGATGAGCGTTGTTGGCAAACTTATTCATGTTTTAAATTTAATTTACAGTTAATAACTTATGCTTGCCTACAATAATAACAGCAACTATAACAACAATAACATCCACAGCAGCAACTATGTGTAATAATAACCATAAAAAAAATAATAGTTACAGTTGCAATGGCGACAATAATGGCGGCAACAACGGAAATGGAACACCATTTTATTTTTTACACTCACACACACACAAATGTTAAATAAATGAAAAATAAATAAATGAATGGATGGATGGATCACTGCCAGTTGGCAAGGCCATCATCAACAATGTTGCTTGCACATTGTTGTAGACGACATTAAGAGAGTGGAAACTATTTAAGGATAATAATGAGAACAAAATTTTATAAAAACATTTTAAAATATTTTAATGTTATTATCTCAAATTGACGGGCCTTATTGAAATTGAAAAAAAAAATACAATTTATGAACGAAAAGAATAAACACCAATAGGAAATAAAAAGATATGAGAAAATTTGTTACGAAATCCAAAAATTCCGACTGACGATATCTGAAAAGCGAAGCAAAAAGATAACGACGGAAAAATACAAAAAGGCGTTTGAAGAAGAAAATAGTATTTTCCCAATTTTGTAAAAGTTTTTCAGATTTTTTGTTTTTTTACTTGCTTTTTAGAAAAAAATACTAAAAATTTTTTCAAAAGTGTTCTATTATGCGATTTTTAAGTTTTGAATTTAAACCTCATTTTTGAAAATGTATGTACACACAAAAAAAAAACCTTGTCAAATTACTAGAAAGTCTCGTAATGCCATTTTACTAATATTTGACAGTTTTCCTTGTTGTTTAACAAAAAAAATTTGAATCGAAATTTGCATTTTTTTTTACAAATTTCCAAGATAATTTTACAAAAAAATCTAATAAATTCCTGGTAAGTTTTATTTTGCCAAAAAAAGTTGTAAACTTACAATTTTATTGGTAAAAGTCTTGTAAAATTACAAAAACGTTCGTAATTTTAACTCCATTCAAAAAAAACTTATAAAATTGCAAGAAAAGTCTTTTTTTGCTACCTCCTATTTGACAAGAATTCCTTGTTATTTTACAAGCCTTTTAACAATAATTTTGTTATTTTACAAGCTTTTTACCAAAAAAAAATTGTAAATTAACAATTTTTTTGAAGCGATAATAGAGCTAAAACACCCCAATTCAACCGACGAGTTGACAGCACTCCCTCCAAATTTAATGAAATTAAGTACTGGGGTTTACTTTAACAAAAAAGAGATTTTACCAACTTTTCAGGCTTCTGGTCATTGCAGTATTCCAGATATGCGGTCTTGAAAATTAACAAAATCGTATATATTTTACAAAAGTGTTATGACATAAATAAAGATATCTCAAAAAGTAATAATACTACTGACCTCATTCCAGTTTTAAATAATAGGTAATAAGACAGCCTTTAAAATGGCTTTCCCCAAGATTTTTTTGAAAAAGGTCAAAGGTCATTGGTTTTAACCTTAATTTTTGGAGAGCTATATCTCAAAAAACGATATTTTTAAAATTAAGGAAAAAATATATGTTGTTAAGAATCACCTTTGCTACTTAAGTTTAAATTTTCAGGATGGAGACTTAATTGGAACTTTTAATATTAATAGAATCATTGTGACAGAAAAGAAAAAGCGGTGTAATTTCCCTTAGAAAAAAAAAATATTTTTTTTGTCTTTGAAATTCTGGTACCAAAATTAATTTTTCTGAACGTTTTTGACGTGCTGTGTCCAAATATGACCTTTGAATTGGCCTATCGCTATTACTTTTCAAGATATATGCACCTAAATGTTCAAAAAACACAGTAATAGCATTTTAGCAATTTTCACACATTTATGTGCAGATATCTCGAAAACTAATAGCGATAGGCCAGTTCAAAGGTCATATATGGACTCAGCACGTCAAAAACATCCAGAAAAGTGAACTTTGGTATCAGAATCTCAAAGACAAAAAAATATTTTTTTTTTAAGGGAAAATACACCGCCTTTTCTTTCCTGTCACTGTGTTTCTGTTAATATTCAAAGTTCCAATGAAGTCTCCATCCTGAAAATTTAAACTTAAGTACTATAGGTGACCCTTAATAACATATATTTTTTCCAAAATTTTAAAAATATCGTTTTTTGAGATATAGCTCTCCAAAAATTAAAGTTAAAACCAATGACTTGTTTTGTGTTTTTCTGATTGAAGAAGAAAATTGTGTCTTCTAAAGATTAAATTAAATGTGGATTTACCCTAGACCATGGTTTCTGTAGCCACTTCTACGTCATCAGTAGGCAATTACATTAAATTGATTATTTGATATTTGCTAGAAAAATTCTTTATATGTTTTTTTATCAACAGACTAGCCTGACATGAGCTTCGAACCTGTGTCGTTAAAATCTCTCATGTTTTGTAAGCCGAAGCCATAACCACTAGGCTATACTCGGTGTATAAACATCAGTGACTAAACGTCGTTTGTTTTTAACTCACAGTAGGTTTCGTGTGTGACGTATACAGAAAAGCTTTTTCTCTAACTCAAGCAATGCATTTAATCTAGAGACCAACAACAATTTTCTTAATCTTTCATTTACTTTATTTTATGCAAACTTTACTATAGCAGAGAATTTTTTGTTCTTCACACTACAGTAACGCATAGTTAAAGTGAATTGCTCACACGAGCGACATTTGTCAGTATTTCTATATTTATTATATTTTTTCGGCGTAAGCCAAGTGTATTTAATTTGTTGTTTTGTGTTTTTCTGATTGAAGAAGAAAATTGTGTCTTCTAAAGATTAAATTAAATGTGGATTTACCCTAGACCATGGTTTCTGTAGCCACTTCTACGTCATCAGTAGGCAATTACATTAAATTGATTATTTGATATTTGCTAGAAAAATTCTTTATATGTTTTTTTATCAACAGACTAGCCTGACATGAGCTTCGAACCTGTGTCGTTAAAATCTCTCATGTTTTGTAAGCCGAAGCCATAACCACTAGGCTATACTCGGTGTATAAACATCAGTGACTAAACGTCGTTTGTTTTTAACTCACAGTAGGTTTCGTGTGTGACGTATACAGAAAAGCTTTTTCTCTAACTCAAGCAATGCATTTAATCTAGAGACCAACAACAATTTTCTTAATCTTTCATTTACTTTATTTTATGCAAACTTTACTATAGCAGAGAATTTTTTGTTCTTCACACTACAGTAACGCATAGTTAAAGTGAATTGCTCACACGAGCGACATTTGTCAGTATTTCTATATTTATTATATTTTTTCGGCGTAAGCCAAGTGTATTTAATTTGTTGTTTTGTGTTTTTCTGATTGAAGAAGAAAATTGTGTCTTCTAAAGATTAAATTAAATGTGGATTTACCCTAGACCATGGTTTCTGTAGCCACTTCTACGTCATCAGTAGGCAATTACATTAAATTGATTATTTGATATTTGCTAGAAAAATTCTTTATATGTTTTTTTATCAACAGACTAGCCTGACATGAGCTTCGAACCTGTGTCGTTAAAATCTCTCATGTTTTGTAAGCCGAAGCCATAACCACTAGGCTATACTCGGTGTATAAACATCAGTGACTAAACGTCGTTTGTTTTTAACTCACAGTAGGTTTCGTGTGTGACGTATACAGAAAAGCTTTTTCTCTAACTCAAGCAATGCATTTAATCTAGAGACCAACAACAATTTTCTTAATCTTTCATTTACTTTATTTTATGCAAACTTTACTATAGCAGAGAATTTTTTGTTCTTCACACTACAGTAACGCATAGTTAAAGTGAATTGCTCACACGAGCGACATTTGTCAGTATTTCTATATTTATTATATTTTTTCTTTTTTTTTTTTTTTTTTTTTTTTTTTTTTTTTTCCTTTGATTTTTCGAAAAAAAATTTGGGAAATTCCATTTTAAAGCCTGTCTTATTACCTATTATTTGCGACCTAATTAACCCCTGTATTATTTTTACTTTTCGAGTTATCTTTATTTATCTCAGAACATTTTTGTCAAATATATACGATTTTGCCAATTTTCAAGACCCCATATCTCGGGAAGAAAAACTACCAGAAGTCCAAAATTTTGGCACTATGATTTTTTTGTAAGAGCCCAACTATATTCTGAGTTTTATCAAATTCGAAAGGGGTATGGTTCAAAATGATACTTTTTTTCAGTTGAATTGAGGTTTTTAACTCAATACTTACAAGGAGGTTTCGTAACTTTACTAAATTTTTTGCTACCTCCTATTTTATGAGAATTCCTAGCAACTTTACAAGCTTTTTACCAATAATTTTGTAATTTTACAAGATTTTTACCAATAAAATTGTAAATTTATAACTTTTTTGGCGAAACAAAACTTGCAAGAAATTTTCGTAAATTTTTTTTGAAAATTTTTAAAATTACAATAAAAACTGTAAAATTACAAAAAAATTAAATTTCGATCGAAAATTATTTGTTAAAAATCATGGGAAAACTGTCAAATATTGGTAAAATGGGATAACGAGACTTTTTTTGGTAATTTGACAAGGTTTTTTTTAATGTAGGAATTCTCTTAAAATAGGAGGAAGCAAAAAATCTAGTAAAGTCACAATTTTATTAATTTACAATTTTATTGGTAAAAAGCTATTCGATAAACTATAAAATATTGGAAAAATTGGACTACGAGACTTTTTCTAGTAATTTGACAAGGTTTTTTTTTTGAGTGTACCTGAATAAAATATTAAATTCCGCAAAAAAATAAATTTTGAAATTGTCCCGTAATCTCAGAATCAACGATATATGTATAGTACATTGTATACATATGAGGCATTCCACACCAAATGCCCCGATACAGAAAAACACGTGTCCCGCAAATTTCTGAATAGGTTGTTTGGATAGCCCTATATGAAACTAAGAAAATTGCGTTTTTGGTTTTTCAAATTTTCAAAAAGTGGGTTTAGGAGGCGTTGTCAAATATTGGAAAAATGGTAAAATTTGTGGCAAGTTGCCTTGATTAAATATTAATCACATTAAAACGGAATGCACCACAATGTCAAAAATTTCCATTCTTATATAGTTTTGTATGGGCTATCGATTAAAATAATTTTTTTTTTGGAAATTTTTCAGAACCCGTTCTGAAATTTTCCATTTTTTAATAAAGTCAATTTATCAAAAATCCGACCACTTTTTTTTCTTTTTTAAATTTTTTTTTTTAAAGTTTAGATGTTTGTCCATCCACACAAAAAAATTCAGAAACACTTTCTTCATTTTTTTCGAGAAAATCTCATTTGAACTTTAAATTTCATAACAATTTTGTAATTTGCTTGTATTTCTTTGTGTTAACGTTGCGAATGAGTATTAATTATTGCATAAATATTCCTCATACGCTCTGTTGAAACAAGAAAATACAAGCAAATTACTAAATTGTTATGATATTTAAAATTCAAATTCGATTTTCTCGAAAAAAAACGAAAAATGTGTTTCTGAAATTTTTTGTGTGAATGGACAAACATCTAAACTTAAAAAAAAAAAAATTAAAAAAGAAAAAAAAAAGTGGTCGGATTTTTGATAAATTGACTTTTTTAAAAAATGGAAAATTTCAGACCGGGTTCTGAAAATTTTCAAAAAAAAAAAACAAATTTTAATCGATAGCCTATACAAAACTATATAAGAATGTAAATTTTTAAGATTGTGGTGCATCCCGTTTTAATGTTTTAATATTTAATCAAGGCAATTCGCCAAAAATTTGACCATTTTTCCAATATTTGACCACGCCTCCTAAGCCCAGTTTTTGAAAAATTTAAAATTTTCTAAGTTCCATATATCCATACAACCTATTCAAAAGTTTACGATACACATGTTTTTTTTCGCTGGACATTTGGTGTGGAATGCCTCATATGTTATATTGTTTGAAATATTTATTTCAAGGTGTAAACAATGTTGCATATTATCATGAATGAAAATAATATTATTGTTGCTCTTGTTCTTGTTGAACATACACTTTTTTGTCAGCAGCATCAAGCAATTTTCATTGGCATCATGCTGAGGTTTTTGCAGTATCATTAATGCTCATATTCATTAAACTGGAGTGATTTGAAATTTTTCTCGATTTTCTGAAACTTTTTTTTTAATACAAGCTTAATGAGTGATGAGTAAATTTTTGTCTTAATCTTACTCAGGCTCACTAGAGCTTTTAATTTTTACATTTTTGGCAACTAAACTCAAATTAAATTCTCTGTCTAATCAGCAGAAAAATCTGCTGAAAATATACCCATTTTGAGCCATATGAGAAATGTGCTGAATTTAGCAGACGTGGGTTGCTAAATATATGTCATAATTATCTAGGTGAAATCAGCAGAGAAATCTGTCATAAAGGCAGAGAAATCTGCTGATTTAGGCAGAAAAATCTTTTGATTTAGCAGAAAAATCTACTAATTTCAGCAAAAAAATGTTTCTCAGATTCTTAAAAATTTTTCTATACAAAAATTTTCAGATTCTTAAAAATTAAAAAAAAAAATAATTCAGATTCAAACAAAATTTTCCTAAAATAAACTTTAATGGTTCTAAGACATTTTCTATGAAAAAAATCTTAGACTTTTTTATAGAAAAATCCTCACATATTACCCGGAAACAATCTTAAATCTAAAAGCGCGACCACCAGAAATGTTTATTTATGAAAATGTATTTGGGATATGTAAGAACAATTTTGTAATACAAAATTTAAATTTTCGGTTTAGCTCTTTTTGAAAAAATTGGGTCTAAAAGTGTTATTACAAATTTTCTCGAAAACTTGAATTTCGAATATTTTTATGAATTTGATATAAATAGAAATGGATACATTTTTAAGACAAATTTCTCAGAAACATAAGCACCTGAAAAATTTTATACAATAAAAAAAAACCTATTTGACAAAAATTCCTAGTAGTTTTACAAAATTTTTACCAATAATTTTGTAATTTTACAAGGTTTTTACCAATAAAATTGTAAATTTACAAATTTGTTGATACGATAAAATTTACAAAGAGGTTTCGTAGTTTTACTAGATTTTTGCTACTTCCTGTTTTACGACAATTCCTAGTAATTTTATAAGCTTTTTACCAATAGTTCTGTAATATTACAAGCTTTTTACCAATAAAATTGTAAATTAACAGTTTTTTTGCGGAATTGAAATTACATGGAATTCTCGTGATTTTTTTTGTAAAATTATCTTGGAAATTTGTAAAAATACAAAAAAAAATTGTAAAATTACAAAAATAAAAAAATTTAAAAATCTAAATTATTAAAATTGTCTATCAAAAATTTTCTATAGAAAAATTGTATTTGAGAAATTTTTTATGGCAAAATTGTCTTTTAGAAATTTTCTACAGAAAAATTGTCTTTTAGAAATTTTCTCTGAAAACCTGTCTTTCAGAAATTTTCTATCTAAAAATTGTCTTTCAGAAATTTTTTATAGAAAAATTGTCTTTCAGAAATTTTTTGTAAAAAAATTGTCAGAAAAAAATTTTGATTTTCTATAGAAACCCTGTCTTTTAGAAATTTTATATAGAAAAGTTGTTTTTCAGAAATTTTCTGTAGAAAAATTGTCTCTCAGAAATTTTCTATAAAAAATTGTCTTTGAGAAATTTTTTAGAATTATCCTATAGAAAAATTGTATTTGAGAAAGTTTCCATAGAAAGATTGTCTTTCAGAAATTTGCTATAGAAAACCTGTCTTTCAGAAATTTTATATAGAAAAATTGTCTTAAAAAAGTTTCTATAGAAAATTTGTCTTTGAGAAATTTTATAGAAAAATTGTCTTTGAGAAATTTTTTATAGAAAAATTGCCTTTCAGAAATTTTCTATAGAAAAATTATCTTTGTGAAATTTTCTAAAGAAAAAATATCATTAAAAAATTTTCTATAGAAAAATTATATTTAAAAAATTTGGTATTAAAGAATTGTATTAATAATTAAGTTGATGTCAGATTAAGAAGAAAGAAAAGAAATAAAGAATTATAGTACTAATTAATTTGATGTCAGATTAAGAAGTTCATTTTTCCTATTCGTTAGCCTAGGAGGGGGGGGGGGGGTAAAAAATGTTCCAGCCAATTAAACACAGCAAATTATAAATATTGTCGGTAAATTCAAATATTTTACACACCGTGTATAAATATACTAATTTTTTATGGTAATTGTAAAATTGTCGAACAACTACTAAAAAGAAATAAAAAACATAAGACAATTTAGATTATCAATTCAACAAGCGAGTGGTAGCCCAGGTGAAGTGCATCCGACTGGAAGGCAGCGGGTCTAACGATCGATTCCCTTGGCAGTCAGCTTTTGTCATATTTTTTTTTGGTTTCATTACTTAAGAAATGCAATTTTTTCAATAATAAAGCTCAACGCCCGAGGACCTCAATTTTCTTTTAACATAAACCGAAATCATGTGACCAGCGCCAATCTCTAGTTTACGCTCCTGCCTAATGAATTGGTATATAAAATACACACATACACATTTTTGCAAGTGTACATGGATGTATGTAGGTATATTTAAATTGTTCACATTATATTTAACGTTAAAACCACATTTTACTTTTTGTTTTACATTTTTAATGATCCTTAAAATCAGTATCTTTTATTTTATTAAACAAATTTATTGTAATTGCCAAGATAAATTAATGATTTTAAATGATTCTACAGTTGTTGTCGAAGGGAAGCGAATGGAACACTTTAAATGTTTATTATTGTTTTTGTATTGTTTAACAAAGTAAGAGCCACATCTTTAAAGTTTTTAAAAATTTAAGGTATTTAAAGTTTTAGTATTAAGAGTTTATGGCTCAAAAAGTTAAGCCAGTCAACCTCTTCATATTAAGATTAGTTAAATAGGATTTCAGAAACTCTTCTCTGTTTGCATTTTGTAGACAATTCTCCAAAACACTGCTAATAAATGACTCTTCCACTTCATTGGTGCACTCATTACCGCATAATAGGCGTTATGTGCAATAAACTTTAGATTTAAAGTTCGTGCTGATTTACATAAAGGATAAATATCCTGGACCTCAAATTTCATAAAAATGTAATAAACAAAGAAATAAAATTTTCGAAATATATGGTAATTATAATTTTGTTGGGGAGCTGTGTAGTACCCAACGGGTACCTTCCCCACCTACCTTAGTTTTAGTTTCGGACTCGATTAAAGCGGAATCATATTTCAAATAGCAACATTTTGCGATTTAAAAAAAAAAAAATACAAAAATTGTAATTCAAAACTTCATCGCGTTTGGTGCTTGTACTTTTTTAACATCCGCGAAAAAGTGAAATAATAATATTTGCAAAAAATGTAAAAAACGTATAGCCCTAATGGACATGCAAAATGTTAACTTAATTTTGCATATGTTAAGCATCATTTTGGCATGGTTTGCTTTTTGGGGTCCCAATCCAAATTTTGGTGTTCCCTAAAATTATAAATGCTCATTTCTCTTAAATATTGCAGATTCTACAAAAAGTGTATTTTTGTAGACCTTAACTCGTAGATTATGACCACCAAATACCTAAAAGCCCATTTAGTTATACTTGTAAAGTTATTTACTTTTACAATTTCTCAAGACCCCATTCCCTTGTCTCGGCAACTTAGCAAAGTAGAGCGAATCTTAACAAAATCAAGGTAACCCTATAAGAAGGTACACACTAATCGGTTGAGAATAGTAGGCTATAAATTGGTAAACAAATTTAATTTTTCTATATTTTTTGCAGACCGGATTAAGATTAGGATTAACTCTATTTAGTTAAAAAATGGGTCAAACCAAGTCCAAAAATTGTTTTTATATTTGTTTTCTAAATCTACATCCAAATAGTTAATATAAACAGGAAAACAAATTTAGCGTTGTCCAAAATGTAAAATGGTTTAAAAAAATCTGAGTTAATCCTAGGATTTACCTAAATTTATTTTTCATTCTTTACATTTTGGACAAACCTTAATTTGTTTTTCAGTTTGTATTTACTAATTGTATGTAATTTCAGAAAAAAATTATAAAAAAAAAATCTGGACTTGATTTGACTCATTTTTTAACCAAATAAAGTTAATCCTTATCTTAATCCGGTCTGCAAAAAACAGGGCTAATATAGAAATATTCCAGCGACGGATTTTTAATCAGGGATATAAATACCGTCAAGGGAACCGTATTTTGTTTAGCACATTGGAGCCACTGAATTAAACTATATATCGACTTCAAACTAGGGTGTTCAATTAATCGGGGTTTTTTATTGTTCGGCATTTTTGGCATTTTTGACTTGTTCGATTAATCGAAACAAATTTTAAAATTGATCGATTAATCGAATAATTCCAAATTCAGGAATTTTCTAAATTACAAGATTATTTTTCGACAATTTTAGTAAAAATTGGTACTTAAGTAAATAAACAATATTAATTACAAGCAGGGTTGGCAACCGAAACGAATAACGGTATTGGTAAGGGTATTGGTATTACATATTTTTTATATCGGTAACGGTAAAGGTAACGGTATTTTGAATTATTTAGGTAACGGTTAACCGTTACCGAAACAACGATACCGGTACGTACCGGTATTATGAATAAAATTTTCCAAACATGTTAAGAAGTCACAAATTTGTTAAAAACACGTAAAAAATTAAAAATTTATTTAATAAAATTCAAAAAACTGATAAATTTGGTGCATTTTCAACATATAATTATATAGACTATTAATTAACTCAGAATTTATTTAAAATATTCACGCAATATTGTAATTCAACAAATAAATTATTGATTTTTTACGTGTTTATAAGATGTCTGGCCATTTAAGAAATCTTCTGCTTTTTGCTAACGCGGTTTGCTAAATTTCTGTCTGGATAAACCAGGTAGAGTTTGCAGAAAAATCTGTCAAGACCGTATATAAATCTGCTGATTTAAGTAGAAAAATCTTCTGATTTCAGATAAACAGCCTGAACATTGAAATTTTAGAGTTTTCCTTTAGACTGTACGACTTGGGCTCATAATGATTTAGTTCCAGAGAACCATCTCTTCACACTTGCCTGTGTGGATGACAAAGCCAGCAACACTCGAGCGATATAGGTTTGTCTCTTTTTTTTATATTCCCGCTTAAAAATGCTTACATATCGTGGCACTCACTTTTCTCTTCAGAAATTTTTAGGTAATTTGCGATTGTGATCATTAGTTGGACCGATTTCCACATAATTAAGTAAATTGCAAATGTGATCATGGTTAGGTTAGGTTAGGTTAGGTTAGAGGTGGCGGAGTCAAAGACTCCTCACATAGACCGGATGGTCCATAGCGAAACCACAATAATTCCTCAGCGACGCTGATAGAACGCATTTGTCCTCATCGCGAATTGTACTATTTGCCTTAGGTCGACATTCGAAACCGTTTCCAAGCTCTCGAAGTAATGTCTGCCTAAAATGTGCAGTCGGGTTCTGGCCAAAGCAGGACATTGGCAAAGAATATGTTCGACCGTTTCTTCAGTGTTAGGTTCATCGCACCTTCTACAGCTTGCATCAGAAATAAGTCCCATCTTCTTTCTATGATAACCTATTAGGCAGTGCCCGGTGCACTAAGAAAATTATGTCATTAACTGTTTGTAGGTTATTTTAAAAAGTAATCAGTAAAGTCATTTTAAAAGAAAAATCACTTATTTTATAAAGGATTTAATTTTTTTACTGTTTCTGTAGTTTAAAAAAAATAATTTACTGTATTAAAAACGAATTTTCTGTTACATTTAATTTCGGCAGTAAAAAATTTCTTCTATAGTTTTACTGTTTTTCAATACAAAATAACTGAATATTCACTAGTTTTTTAATGTTTTGGCTAGTCGTTAAATTAACATTTAAAATTGACTGTAATGTGTTTTTATTTTAAATGAAAAAACAGTGGAATGGTTTTTAAGTAAAATTTCATTTGTTTTAAGTGAATATTCACTGGAATTTACCTACATAATTCTTTGAGTGTGATCACTCCAGTAAGTACACGGCAGTTCCATCTAGTGAGTGAGAGTAAGTATTCAGTTTTTCTTAGATTGTAGCATGCCCACAATCTTCTACTAATCGCACTTGTTGTTAACTCTCTCCACGTTCTATTAGCCATTGCAGTGTTCTGAATGTCGCGTAGCGATCTGAAGTGCTGGATTGGTGGATCAATATGCACAGAAATACCAATACCATCAGCACCTTGTTTCGCGAGCTCGTCCGCTCTCTCGTTTCCTTGAATACCTATGTGACCTGGTACCCATATTAGTTTCACCTTGTTCATACTCCCTAAACTTTGTAAGTTCTCGAAGCATTCGAAAACTACTTTCGACTTGATGTAAAAGCTTTTAAGAGCTTTTAGAGCAGCTTGGCTGTCAACATAAATGTTAAATTCTCCACTCAAAAAAATAAAACTGTAAAGTTAACAAATTTTTTTTTGTTAACTCGAGTTTACTGGCTTTTTAGCAAATTTTTAGTTAAAATCAGCGTCTTAACTATTTTTTTTAGTTAAGTTCAATTTACGAAAATACTAGTTTTGAACAAATTTTGAATTAATTTTTTTTGTTGACTTTAAAACTGAGTTTACGAATTTTAATTAATTAATTTGCAGATTTTTATGGTAACATATTTGTAAAGTGAAAAAATTTTAGAAATTTTTGTGTAGCTTTTTATGCAAATCTCATAAGTTGTACTTAAGCTGAACTTAATGCTGAAAAAAAAAGAAAAAAATAAGTGAAGTGTTAGTATATGAAATCAATATTTGACAAACTTACAATTTTTTTAAAAAAAGTTAAGCTGAACTTAACTAATTTTTTTGTTAATACGTACATAAAAATGTTACGAAATTTTCAGCTGAATTTTTAGTTAAAGTTACGGTTTTTTTGCTACATTCATTCTACGAAAAGTTAACTAAATATTTTTAGTTAAATTAACTACAAATTTAGTAGGTTCAAAATCAGGTGTTTTTTTAGTTAAATTTAACTAAATTTTATGCTAACTTTACAGTTTTATTTTTTTGAGTGTCTGTTTGTCTCATCACCGAACTGTAAAGCCGCCCTGCTTATGGCAACTATTTCGGCCTGGAAAATGCTAGAGTCCAATGGAAGGATAAAAGTCTTCTCTAAATCTCGCAAACTCGTTGAAAAACCTGTACCGACTCCCATGGATTGTTTGGAGCCGTGTAATGAACACGCCTTTGAGTATACTTTCTATGATTGAGTTTACTCATTAGCGTGTTTGATTGATTGCTAAAAAAAAAAAAATATAGGTTTTAGAATGAAAAGAAAGGACGATGGGAGCCATTTCTGCGCTAGCAAGCAGCCGGGTGGGGGATTCGTGTCCCCTTTCACATTCGGAACTACAATCAACCCCACAAGATATTATAGACTCCCGAGTATTACAAACATAAACAAAACTTTAAAATTTCTACTTTACATAATGGGCTATATCTGACCTTCTGCAAGACAAAGCCCCTGAAGGTCAGAGGGTTGAACGAATT
Organism: Pegoplata infirma; assembly: GCA_963921195.1. NCBI lineage: Eukaryota > Metazoa > Arthropoda > Insecta > Diptera > Anthomyiidae > Pegoplata > Pegoplata infirma. The sequence continues at coordinate 164,361,636 of OY992537.1, read as the reverse complement.
ACAATAAAAAAAAAAAAACAGTCATTTCAGCTACTACTGACGATCTCCTGATGTTATGGAGATCTGCCTCAATACCCATCCCTGCCATGGTTCCAGTGGCAACTTTTACTGGAACCCCTATCTATCGACAAGTACTACCTTTACATCACTTCACCAATAAGAAAACTTGAAATTTAGAACTTCATAATTTAAAAATGTTTATTAAACATATAAAAATATTTATTTCTATAAAGGCACAATTCCGCCCTCAAATGCAAATTCATTGACTTAAATGTTGTTACATTGACTTAAAACTATTTTAGAAATTAAGTTTAAATAACTATATGAGATATTCATTATGCAAACTTTATGCCTAACAATACAAAAGAAAAATTTTAGGGTCCTATGATTTAATGAGAATCGCGTACTAGTCGAAATGCCACACGAAATTTGATTAACGAAGTTTTCAGATTATCGTTTTAACTTTTTGTTGTTTTTAAGCGTCTAATATAAAAAAAAAACTAGGTATGAATTGTTAGCGGTATATTTTTAAAATTTTATCGAAAACTACAGATCGTACGTTAAATTATGATGGAAATGTGACGATACTTCATTATTGTGGTTAAATTTTGCAAATGCGCGAATTTTGATAAATTTTTATAATAATTACAAAGGTTGGAAACCACTGATATGAATAGAAACAATAATGATGCTTGTAAATAAATTTGATAAATCCATAATTTTTAATAAACAATATTACCATTCAGAAAGCAAGAGAGTTTAATTATTTTTATTTATTTACTTTTGCTTTTATTCCTCAATCAATATTCTCTGTTAAAAAAAAAGACCATAAACAAAATGCATCATTGTTGTTCCTATTTAAAAACTAGTTTTCATATGATTAAAAAATTAAAAAAAAAAAAAACGATATTGTCAACCAAATGCAAACACAATTTTAAATAATGCAAACAAAATTTACAATAATAATGTTTTTACCACTCACCAATGTAATTGTTGATCTTCGAGGCCTCGTCGAACATGTTTGATGTGGTTCGCTGTTGATTACCTTATTATTTGTTGTAAGAATTATTTTATATATTTGTTGTATGCATATGGAATTTTGTTGAGTCAAAGAAAAAAACGTATTTTAAATATTGAAATCAATAAATAGATAGACACCGAATTTAATATGCACACTACGAGTGGCAAAAATATGGTAACAAAAAAAAATCTTTAAATAAATTTTAATTCGCGGCACATTTTTCTTCCTAAGACCGATTTAATTTCTATGGACCGAAACTTGAATTTTTCTCATAAGTACTTAACCCGATTTAGAATTGTAGTTTTAAACTACACTTATAAAAAAAACTGAATTCATTTCTTAAATTTAAAGGTTAACACTATATTACTACGAAGTAAGGAAATTTAGCGTAATATCGACATTACTGATTGTTGTCTTTAAATTTTAACCGATTTTGAAACTTTAATGAACTAATAAAAAACAATATCGGTGTCATATGGATACGAGCACGATTTTATTAATTCCGGTCAAAATTGCCAGGAAATTTTCCGTAAAACTTGCAGGATTTATGTTGGGCAAAACGATGGTTATTATAGGTGTTTTGGAGAATTACTACTGCAATAAGTCTAGACAGCCTTCGTAATATTGTCCGCTGGGTGTTGAATATTGTACTCGGAATCCACAATAAAATACTTTATCCTTCCCACTGGCTACGTAGCGGCCATAGGAAGGATACGAGTGAGTCGAACACAATTCTTTGGGTGAATTACCAATTCAAGCTATGGACAACGAGATTATTAGTACAGGTTAAAGACGAAGTGACTCGTAAACTTTACCTGTGGCTGAAGAAACCAAAAATGTTGGTATTAACACTTGTTCCACCTCTTGATGATGCAGGCAGATGGGTTGGAAGCTTTGCCAGAATTTAACAATGCAAAAGCAGAATAAGTGGCTTCTCTCTTTTTAAAAAATGTTTGAGTTTTCAGGAAACTGGTTGGAAAAATTTGATTTTCAAAATTTTTTATCCAAATCTTTTGTAAAATAAAATTTACAACTTTGCCAAGTATAATTAAGCAGAATTGACAAAAAAAACTTAGCAGATTTAGTAGATTTTTATGGATTTAATTTAAATTAAAATTTAACTTATGAACTTTTACTTTAATGACGAACTTAACACGTTGATAATCAGTACAGAAAGGAAGTATAAGGTTGAAAAGAATTTTAATATAGGTCAAAGTCCAAATGAAATAATTTGACATTTGTTTTTAAAAGTAGAGAAAGAATAAATAATAACAAAATTACGTAAAACCAAAATACGACCCTAAGTTATCATAAGTATTACCTGTACTGTAAAGTATATGTTAGGGCGTAACTAAAAGATTTGTAACGATCTTTTAAGTTAAGACACCAACCAATGGACTGTATAAAGAGCATACGATCAATGTTAAATAAAATTCGCAATGTTAAATAACATTCTCAATGTTAAGTAAAATTCTTAATGTTAGGTAACATTATCAAGGTTCTGTAACATTACCAATGTTAAGTGACATACACTCAAAAAACTATGTTAGTAAAGGTAATAAAGGAACTTTTCGAAAATGTATAAAAGAAACTGTTGTAATTTATATAAATTAATATAAAATATACTTTTAAATTTTGAAGGGTTTTATTTTTATTAAAAAATGCGTAAACCGGAATACTAAAAAAATTGAACCGTATATATTTGAGAAACAAAAAGAATACATTTTATGCAATTAACGATACCAGAGCAAAGATGTGAATCGGACATTACAGCCGTCTGTGAATATGTTAATAGCGTTCATTGGGGGGTTTTTCCAGTTTGACCAAAATTCTCGAGTCGGAAATTCTACGTCGTATTTCCGGTCGAAAATAAGTTTGGGCACTCTGTAATCGGTGGCAATATCATTTAAATTGTCCATGTTACTGTGTCCAAAATTGCGTTGCCTGAATAAATTTGACTCTTTGAGACGAAGGCAGGACTTATAAGCCTCCCCCTTTGCAAAGATGTCAATTGGTATCAGGTGCAGTAGCGTGTCAATAGATTCAGCTGATGTTGTTCTCAGAGCGCCTGTGATGCATAAACCCATGAGACGTTGAATTCTCTGAAATTTTAAGTGCGTCACATTACGCTCCAGTGCGTTATACCAGACCATACAGTAAGATTGGTCTTACTACAGAAGTATAAATCCAGTAAGTGATCCTTGGTTCCAGTCCCCAAGTTGCGCCAAACATTTTTTTGCATGCGTAGAAGGCGTTGTATGCCTTCTTGACCCTTTCTTCGGTGTTTGTTTCCATGACAGTTTACTGCCTAAAATGATTCCTAAAAATTTCGCTTGGTTTGATAAAGGAATTCTAACTCCGTTTATCTCGACCTTAAACGTCTCTATTTTGTACCTGTTCGTAAAAAGTACCATTTCCGTTTTTTCCGGGTTAACGTTTAGGCCATTATTATTAGCCCATTTCCACATTTGCCTCAGTGACACTTCCAAAAGTTCCGATACTGTGCCCAAAAACTTTCCACACGACATAATGACAACGTCGTCTGCATAAGCTACCACTGTTGTCCCATGTGATCATTGGTTGAACAGATTTTTTCATTTCAATAATTTTTTTCAATATTTTTTTTTATTTTTCGGACATTAAAAATATTTTACTTTAATTTTTATCTGCCAAAAATTCAAAATAAGTAATATTAAGACAACCGAAACAAAACCGATACAATACCGGTAAAAATCCGAATAAAGGTAATGGTTTTTTATCGGTAACGGTATTTAACATTTTTTATTTCGGTATTGGTAACGGTAACGGTAGTCAATACTAAAGGGTTTTTAATCGGTAACGGTATTGAAAGGGTAACGGTAGCCAACACTGATTACAAGTTTTTCAACATTTTATTAACAAAAAAAAATTAACAGCATTACAAAATGTATCAAAATTTAAGTTTTCTGCAATTTTGTTTGAGAAAATTTAAAAAAAATATTTTGGAGATTTGAAAAATTTTTTGAATTAAAAAATAATTTTTGTTGTCAAATTTATATGGATTACCGATATCACAAAAATTTTATATTTTTTATCTAAATACATTTTGGAAAATGTATTTATATTTAGTTTTGAGCATATTCATAAAATTTGTAATTTATTTTTTTTTTTATAATTTAGTGGGTTTTTGCTCAAACTCGAAACTTTGACCGATTTTAGCGCGGTCACATAGTTAAACGATTTGGTCCAAAATTTTATCAAGTACTAACTTTAGGTTGTTTACCAAATCCAATACTTCAGGAGCAGCTAAAATCCTAAGAAAATAAAATATTTACTCTAGTAAATATCACTCGCATGAATTATACAAATTTCCAAAAAAAACATATGTTATTATTAATCTATTAATCGGCATAAATTCTTCGATTAACCCTTTAATCGAAATTAGCCATTTTAAATTAATGAACAATTGTTCGTCTAAAATTGTTCGATTAATCGAACAAAAATTAATCGCCTGAACACCCTACTTCAAACATACAGTTTTTCTTTTTAATCGCTCTACTTTTAAACTGGGTAAATTATGTCTAAGGAAAACCCATAATTTTATAAAATCCTTACAGTTTCATAAAATTATTTTTAAACATCCCACGCATGTAATACAATGATTCAGTAATTAAATATGTACTCGAATGTTATCATTTATATTAAACCGCATTGTTTTAAAAGCACTTCATATTGAATCTATCACAGAGTGATATCTACCCAATATTTTTTAAAATTAAAAACCACATTAAAAAAATTAAATAAAACAAATTTTTTTTTTTTTTTCAATTTATAATTATCATTTATTTACTTCACACAAAGAATGTGAATATATTTACAAAGTTATGTATGTATACTAGGTTAGAGCAAATTTAGCTATTTCCGAATTTCAAAATCGGCGGGGTCGGAAATATTGCTTTTTTTGACTTGAAAATCGGAAAGTTCCGAACAAGTAAAATTTTTTTTTTGATTTTTTTACCTTAAAATATAAGTCAATATTTAGACATTACTGAAAAAAATTTTATGATAAAAAAACTTTTTTTTTTATACATACTTACCAAATTAAAAAAAAAATTCTTCAAAAACAATTAATTTTTTAATGAATTTCAGATCGCATTACACTACCCCAGCAAAAATTGGCATTACTAGTAATGGGTTTTGTAATCCGAAACAGATGTTAATAAGTAGTTACTTATTGAATGAAACACTAATTATTTTAACAAGGGCGTGAGACAAAAATAACTAGTGAAGAGTATGGAGATAAATAAGTAGTTACTGCCTCGGATTACAAATAAGGAGTAAAAACCCATTACCAATAAGAAGTAAAATAATTAGTTAATTAAAACTTTTGAAATGTAACTTGTTTTTACTAAAACTTAAAAATTGCGTAATTTTTATTAAGTTTTTAAGTACTTTTTAAGTTAATTAAATTGTAAAGATTAAAAACTGCAAGTGCAAGAAAATATTATTACTTAGAGGTGCTTTTATAACATATTACTGAGAAGTAGTTACTTCTGGGCTTAAAATAATGTTAATGGTAATGGGTACTGATTATAAATAATGTACTTGGTAATGATTACTTTTCACAACTCATTACCATGTTTTTGCTGGGACTCTACACGGTTTTTGAACCGACATTTTGAATACATTTTGCAAAGTATTTTGCTTTGAACAGGAAGTTTCTTGCAAAATTCGGATACTTATAAGGGCATAACCAAAAAAAGCACATTTTTAAGTTCCTTACAATGTCCTGATGGTATCCTTGATCGTATCAAGTCCGAATTTCTTGCAAAAGTTAGGTAATTTTATTGGGAATTCGAATAAAAACAAGTAAGAGTGTTAAATTCGGCTGTGCTGAATCTTTTATACCCTCCAACACGTTTAAAATTAAAAAAAAAAAATCGCAGGTGCGTCCTTTTTTCTTTGGTGGGGGGGGGGGGTCAGTGCAGTTGGTGGGGGACACCTGTACCCCCGCTATATATGTTTACAAATTATTTGTTTATGATATTTACGCTTAAATAATAAATTTTTATCGTTATTTTTAATTAATTTCTATAACCATGCCCCCAAAGGGGGGCGGCCTGAAAAAATCGAATTTTCTAACCCCCTTGGTCCAAGCGCAGGTCTATGAACATAATATGGCATACAAATGTTACATTTGTTGAGCAAAAATTAAAAAAAAACTCGTAAAAATATTGTATTTTTCAGGGGTCGTTTTAGTTCTTCAAGGGGAACTTTTTTCCCCCATATCCGATTTTGCCCATCTTCGAACTTAACCTTACCAGTAACATAATAGATATTCTTGCCCAATTTCAGGGGTCTAGCTCCTTTGGTTTGGACTGCATCGTTATTTCTACAGACGGACGGACGGACGGACGGACATCTCTAGAATGTCTTAGATTCTATCATGGATCAATATTATATATACTTTGTGGGGTCCCCGACCGATATTTCGATGTGTTACACACGGAATGACAAAGTGAGTATACCCCCATACTAGGGTTGTCAGACGGCCTGGAATGGCCTGGATTTTCCAGTTATTTGAGGTCTGGTCCAGTTTCCAGTTAAAACATAATTTATCCAGTTGAAAAAGGATTTCTTTTATTTTAACAATTATTTTTTTTATTAAATATTTTTTACAATTTTTTGGGATAGTTTTTGAATAAAACATTAATCATAAATATAAAATAAATGCCTCATTTGTATACGGAAAATGTGCTCTTTTTGCTGCATTTTCACAAATTTTTTTACAACTTTTTCGAGTAATTTGGCCAGTATAGCGTTGATGACGGTACGAATGTTTTCCTTGAGCTCGTCGATGATTTAAGGATTCTTGGCGTACATTTTGCTTTTAAGATAACCCCACAAAAATATGTCTGGATGGGTCAAATCTGCAATTGATGGTCAGTAGTTGTCGCTTTTTTTTTAATTTCGCACGTCCCGGAAATCTCAACTGTCCTCCTAGATTTCCAGATTTGACCACTTTGGACTTAATTTTGTGGGGTTGTTTAAAAAGAAAAATATACTCTAACAATCCTAAGGCCAATGAAAAAAGTAATATACATGCTTAAAAAATGCACATTTTGCCGTGTCAAATAGAGACGGTCATTTAGTCCAAAATAAAAATATGTGTCTCACATATGAAAATCGGTTGATTTTTTTCAAATTATAAAAAAAAATTATGTATGGGTCCAGTTACTTTTTCAAAATCCAGCTGAAAATTTTTCATTATCCAGTTATTTGACTTCTAGTATCTGGCAACCCTACCCCATACAGTGGTTGGAGGGTATAAAAATATGAATAACTTTAACATACACTTTTCCAATATTAAAAAAATTTTCTGTTTTGATGGCTTGGCCCACAAAAAATTAAAATGACTATATCTCGAGAAGGCGATTTGATACAACTTTTCTGATGACAGAATCGTATTTAGGAGGCAAAACAAAAGATGATTTTTGTGGAGTAGTTTTATTGGCGAATAAAATAATTTCATAATTAAAAATATACATCTTTTCAATACTGTGCTAATAAAAAGCTAATTTTTTTAAACAGAAACAAAAAAATACATATGACAGACAAAAACAAATTTTTTAACTATGAAAACACTTTTCCACTTTAAGCAAAAAAAATTTCAACATTTTGTCATTTTGTTCTGAACTATCAGATTTTCAAGCCAATCAATGAAGATATTGCCCTACAGGTCCAACATTTCTTGTGTTAATATTGACCGTAAAAGGCAACTTTTCCTATATCCGAAGATTTCGCAATTCGAGAAAAGCTTAATGTTCTCCACCCTAATGTATACATGGATCGAGTGTGTGTGTTTCATGCTGTATTTAAAAAAAAATGTTTCCTGTTTTTAATTATAACTACAATTTTTCATAATTATTACATATTTCGTTAATAAATTTTTATAATTTTTTATATGTGAAGGTAAACAAAAAAATATGCACACATACACACAATTTACTTAACAATAATCACTTTATAAATGTTTTTCAATAACAAAAAAAAAAGTTATACAAAATAATTAAATTACATAGTTTATTACATTGATGTAAATACATGTAATGAATGTACTTGAGTGTAAGAGTGAGCGAAAAAAATCGACATGAAATGTTTTGCTTACTGGGACATAAATTAAAAAAAACGAAAAACTTTTAAACCTGCTCGTAACAGAGCATAGGTCGTGAGTTCGATTCCCAACATAGCTTCTTGTCTATAATAATAAGTAAAAAATATAATAAATAATAATTGAGAGTGTTAAATTAAGCTTTTATACTCTCCAAATTTAAATAAAATATAAAAAATACGGCGGAGCCACTGCCAGCCGTTGAGGGACACTTTCCTTCTAGCAATAATTATTTATAAATTTATTAATTATGATTTTTGTACAGAAGTGATACAATTTTAAAGTTATTATACCCTCCACTCTAGTGATAGAGGGTATATATAAGTTTGTCATTCCGTTTGTAACACCTCGAAATATTGGTCTAGGACCCCATAAAGTATATATATTCATGATCCTCTATCGATTTTAAGACGATCTAGCGATGTCCGTCCGTCCGTCCGTCCGTCTGTCTGTCTGTCTGTCTGTCTGTTGAAAACACGCTAACTTTTGAAAGACTTTACGGAGGCTCCTGAAGTTTGGCATATATGTTGGGCATTTACCTGGTCAGGTTGGTATTGCAATCCAGCGAAATCGGTCCAGTGGTTAAAAAGTTATGAGCAAAAGACTGAATTTCGGCAAGGGTTTTTCGTGAATTTATGAGATAAAAAGCACTATAACTTTCGAAAATGAATTCTGAGGATGCTGAAGCTTGGCATATATATTTTTCGTTCCTCCAGCCTAGTTCGTATTTAATTTCACCCAAATCGGTCCAGTGGTTCAAAAGTTATTAGCAAAACCGTGAATATCAGATTAGATTCACCTTAAATTCATGTGGTGAAAACCCGTTAAACCTGTTTTAAAACCATTGGTAAGTCACAAAAATATTTTAAAACGTATTTTTGTCACTCAAAAATATTTTTACACCAAAACAAAAAAAAAATACACTCGAAAAAAAATTTACAGTCAAAAAAAATTTTACACTCAAAAAAAAAAATTAGTAAATTTTTTTTAATGTAAAATTCGAAAAAAAATTTACACTCAAAATAAAATATTTCTAATCATAACTGTTATTTTTTCAAGTTAGAAAATTTGCAATTACTTAAAATGGCATTGTGGAGGGTATTCATAGATTCGGCCATGTCGAATTTAACTTTTCTACTTGTTTAAATTAATATTATATACTTATACACTCAAAATATTTTGTAGGCAAAAACAAATGAAAAACACACTTAAAACCAGTGAATAAACAATTGAAAACCATCCCAGTAATTATTCATTTGTTTTAACAAACATCAACATTAATTTTTTACTGTTGACAAAATTTTCTAAAATAAATAACATTAAACATTAAAAAATTACGTTTTTTTTCACTCTTTTTTACCAACAAATTCGAAAAAAATAACCTACGAAAACATTAAAAATTAATGATAGTTCTGTTATTTTTACCAACAAATTTCAAAAAAATAACCTACGAAAACAATAAAAATTAATGATTTCGTAGGTAATTTTTTGGGGAATCGATCCCGCAATCAACTACATTCTGGCCAGACAAATATGTTTTTATATTTCTATAAATAATTTTTTGATTTTTTTTCTACAAAAAAATAACTGACTTGTGTAGGTAAAAACTAATGATATTTCATTAAAAAATACCAACAATTTAAAAAAAAATTACTTACACACATCATTAAATATCAAAAGAATAATCAGTAGATTTTACTTACAGAACAAAAAAAATTACTTTAAAAATTAAATGTTAGTGAAAGTCTTTATTTTTTAGTGTGTTATTTTTGAAACAAAGGACTGAAGTAGTCATTAATAAAAACTGAATATCAAACAAATGTTTTTTCTTTTAAAAAAGACTAAACGGAAAACTTTTTAAATAAACTACAAACAGTTAATGACATAATTTTTTGAGTGTAAGGAATTCCATGCCAAATTGTACAATTTCGATTATTTTTATAGCCTCCAACTCTGGCGCGGATCCAGCACTTGGGTTTGGGGGGGGGGAAATCTTTTTTTTTGCTCAGAGTTGAATTTGAATCATTGGTTAAGGTTTTTTACTGTTCAACTCTTATTTATTATGATTTTTTCTATAGAAACATTTTCAAATTTTAAAAATTTATTCCTATAATAAAAAAAACTTAAATGTTTGATATTTTGAAAAATGTCTCATCAAGAAATTTGCCGGTTCAAAGCATTTTTCTGACAGCAAAACCCCCAGATTCTGGCACAATTTTCTAATAAAATGATTCTATGACGTTATCCCAATAGAAACTTCTGATTTTTTGATACAGAAAAGCTTTTAAAATTATTCTCATAGAATAATTTTTTTATACAAAAATTTTTAAATTCTGATACACCTTCCTATAGAAAATTCTCAGTTTTTTCCCCATTGAAAACTTTTTAGGTTCTGAAATATTAAAAATTTCCTCCATTCTATTTTTCTACTGAAAAGGCTTAAGATACCGAAAGATCTTTCTACACCAAAATGTTTAGGGTTTGAAAAAATATTCCGTAGAAAGTACCTGAGATTAGAAAAATTGAAAATTGAAGCGTTAAAGTTGCTTTTTAAGTTTTTGAAGGCAATTTTCTAGATTCTGAGACATTTTCTATTAAAAAAGTTTTGTTTTCTTAGAAACGTTTCCCTAGAAAAAGTCTAAGATATTCAAGCATTATCTGAAAAATATTTTCATAAGAGAGTCTAAGAAACTTTTTCCTAAAAAAATGTTTTAGTTTCTGAGTCATTTTTTAAATAGAAAAAGTCTCGAGTCTGACTCCGAAAATTTTCCTACAAAAAAAGTCTTAGATTCTAACAAGGGAAGTATCTCAACCCTTATGAACCGATTTGCCTGAAACTTGAAATATATATAAAAGAGACGATTTTAAGGTTGGGGTGTCTCGGCTTATCGGCCATATCAGTGTTTGAAAATTTCGTTGTCCCCTTATGAAACAATGTGGACCTCTGGGAAAATTTTGATAACTCCCGAACTAACTGGAATATCCTCTAGAGCAAAAATACGTGTCGACTTAAATTTAATAAAGATTATTTCGTATTCAAAATTTACACATTTTTATGAAAAAAAAGCATTTAACAAAGCCAAACTTGTACAAGGTTATGCCGCCGTTGGATAGGCATTAAAAAACCTTTCTTCTCATACACTCAAAAAAGTATGTCGGTAAAATCTACTACAAAAGACAGTTGTTTTGACTACATTTTGTTGTTGAAAAGGCGTCCACTACATATTACGGTAAAAACAACTGAACATGTTGTTGTTTTTAACTATTGATTTTCAACTACAAAATGTAGTAAAAACTACTACAAAAGACGGTATACAGTTGTTTTTACTGCACTTGCCTGAAATTTTATTTAAAAAAATTTAAGTGATGGATATTTATTTATTTAAAAAGCAATACATTTCATTTGGTTGTATAGAATTTCGACATGAAATTTAAATTTTTTGGTGTATTTATCTGGAATTATAGAAGAAAAAAATTATATTAATAAAATGTTAAACAAAATAAATTGATTGTATTTACCTTTGTTTTTTTAATAGTTCAAATTATCACCGCAACTGATCAAAATTTGTCTGGAATAAAAAAAAAAAAAAAAGAAAGAAATGCTTTGGTAAAATTGATTTATAAAAAAAAGAATTAATTTGCAATGTTTCAAAAGAGTATGTACCTGTTCTGTTGTGTATACAAAGAAAAGAAAGATGGCACGGCACGCTCATAAGAAAAAAAACATTGCATACATTTTGTTTTGGTAACACTTGTTATCTCATTTATCCACTTATTTTCTTTCGCTCAATAATATTTTTCCAAAAACATATTTTTTGTTATAATTATATTTAATAAATTGTAATTTAATTTATTTAGATATTATTTATTTGGTATAAAAATAATTCCTTCCGCATCCCGCACGACCAACTCGTTCGACACATTCGTTTGCAATAAAAATTTCTAGAAAAAAACAAGTTTTTAGAAAAAAAAACTTAAAACAACTACATAAATCAACTATTACTACAGTGTAGTATAATTTTTGTATTTATTTTTTGAAACTACTACAAAAAAAAGTTGTTTGAGATTTTTTCATACAAAAACGACCGAAATTGTAGTTAAAAACAACAGCTACTACTTACTGCACAAACGACCGTCATGTAGTAAATGCAATAATTTTCGGAGTGTATGTAAACATCATATAGTTTCTTAGAAAGAAATAGCTGAAAAATCCAAAAAACGATTTTTTCGCCATTTTTTGACCCATGTTTTGAACCCCTAAGTCCCCGATATGGCCGATAAGCCGAGACACCCCAACCTTAGAATTGTCTCTTTTATATATATTTTACGTTTCATGCAAATCGGTTCATATGGGTTGAGATACTTCCCTTGTAAGTCATTTTTCAAATAAAACAAGTAGAAAAGTTAAATTCGACATGGCCGAATCTATGAATACCCTCCACAATGCCCATTTTAAGTGATAATAAATTTTCTAACGTGAAAAATATAACAGTTTTGATTAGATATATTTTATTTTGTTTAAAATTTTTTTTTTTAGTAATTTTAAAAAAAAAAAAAAACAATTTACTATTTTTTTTGAGTGTAAAATTTTTTTTGAGTGTAAAATTTTTTTCGAGTGTATTTTTATACCCTACACCACTATGTGGTACAGGGTATATTGAGTTTGTGCTGATGTTTGTAACTACCCGAAATATTGGTCCTAGACCTACCTTTAAGTATACCGATCGACTCAGAATTACTTTCTGAGTCGATTTAGCGATGTCCGTCCGTCCGTCCGTCTGTCCGTCCGTCCGTCCGTCCGTCCGTCTGTCCATCTATCGGTTTAAGCACGATACAGGTCGCAATTTTCAATCAATTGACTTGAAATTTGAAACTTAAGCATCTTTTGGACCAAGGACGAAGCCTATTGAAATTGGAGAAAATCGGTCCATGTTAAGACCTAGCCCCCATACAAACGCCCCCTTTGGATTCGGCTTAAATGACTCCTATAACCGTACTATAACAGGTATCGCTTTGAAATTTAGCAGGTAATCAAATTTTGTATGCACAAATCACCATTCCAAATTTCAAAGGAATCGGATAAGTCCTTCTGGTAGTCCCCATACAAACCGCCCTCCCGATATTCACATAATTCCCTCAAAATTCATAAAAATGGAAATATTTGATAAAAATTTGTATTTTTAGGTGTCAAACGTGTACTTTAGTAACCTTATAAAATCGGAATATAATTGGACCATTTTTGGACTTAGTCCCCCATATAAAAATTTCGACCGATATTCAGTTAAATCGGTCTATTGACAAAAAAATAAACTAATTCCACTTAAATTTGATATGTGTGTGTTTTCTACACTAAATAAATATCTAACAAAAGACAGATCCAATCGGTCTATGTTTGGACTTGGGACCCATTTTTCGGAAAACACTGGTGTAGGGTGTCATATGGTCGGTCTTGACCGACTATAACTTTCTTACTTGTTTTTTTAGTTTTGGTATAAAAATATTTTTGAGTGACAAAAGTACGTTGTAAAATATTTTTGTGACTTACCAATGTTTTTAAAACAGGTTTAACGGGTTTCAACACGTGAATTTTAGGTGAAGCTAATCTAAAATTCACGGTTTTGCTAATAACTTTTGAACCACTGGACCGATTTTGCTGAAATTCAATACGAACGAGGCTGAGGGAACGCAAAATATATATGCCAAGCTTCAGTATCCTCAGAATTTCTTTTCGAAAGTTATAGTGCTTTTTATCTCAAAAATTCACGAAAAACCCTTGCCGAAATTCAGTCTTTTGCTCATAACTTTTGAACCACTGGACCGATTTCGCTGGATTGCAATACCAACCTGACCAGGTAAATGCCAAACATATATGCCAAACTTCAGGAGCCTCCGTTAAGTCTTTCAAAAGTTAGCGTGTTTTCAACAGACAGACAGACAGACGGACAGACGGACGGACGGACGGACGGACGGACATCGCTAGATCGTCTTAAAATCGATCGAGGATCATGAATATATATACTTTATGGGGTCCTAGACCAATATTTCGAGGTGTTACAAACGGAATGACAAACTTATATATACCCTCTATCACTAGAGTGGAGGGTATAAAAATAGTTCGGAATCTAAAACTTTTTTTAGATTCTGTGATATTTTTTTTTTAAATTCTCAGAGTCTAAGACAATTTTTATAGAAAAAGACTTGGATTCAGATTTAGTTTTCTTATCAAAAAAGTCATAGATTTTAGAATATTTTTTAATATTAAAACTCAAAAATTCTAAGATATTTTTAATATCGAAAAAATTTAAAATTTTTTATAGGATTCTAGGAATTTTTTCCTATAGAAAAGGTCGCAGCTTTTCCTATTAAAAAGTCTTAGATTCTGAGACATCTTTCTAATAAAAATGTCTGCGAAGTTTGTACTCGTGCCCAAACCATTTAATCATGATAATGATTTGCTGTATAAGTTCGTGTTCTTTCCAAAGCAAAATTTTTCTAGGAAAAATAACGCTATATTAATTTGTCATTATATGCAAAATGCATTGAAATATCGGTCGAGGACCCCGTTATGTTAATATAATGCAACTTTTTTAAAATTAGACACCAGCCTAACAACATTATCATGTTAAAATAATCTCAGATTCTGAGACATTTTTCCTAAGGAAAAATACTTAGATTCCGAGAAATCTTTTCTATTAAAGTCCCAGAATTATACAGAATGTATAATTCTTCCTATACAAAAAGTCTAAGATTCTTTTGCATTTTTTGTAAAAAAAATTCTCAAATTTTCTCTGAAAAAAATTTTCTTATTTTTCCTATAGAAAATTTTTATTTTAATTTTACTTTTTTTATAAAAAAATTTACGATTTAAAAACAAATTTTCTAAAGAAAACTTGTGAGATTTTTGAAAATTCTAGAAAATAATCTCACTCATGATTTCATTTCCTCTTTTCTTTTTACCCAGAAAATTGTCAAATTTTCAATACAGAAAATTCTCAGATTTTTCCTATAAAAAACTCTAAGATTTTTCCTATAAAAAACTCTCAGATTTTTCCTATTGAAAAACTGTTAGATTTCGTATAAAAATTGTCAAAATTATAAGATTTTTCCTATAAAAAAGTTCTAAGAAAAATTCTTAACTTTGTATAAATTCCCAAATTATTCATTTAGAAAAATTTAAAAAGTCTAGAAAAATTCCAAAATATTTCGTCTAGAAAATTTTTAGTATTTTTTATAAAGAAAAGTTTTAAATTTTTGAGATTTTTATCACATAGAAAAATTCGAACATTCAGAAACATTTAAGGATTCTTAGAGATTTTTTGTAGAAGAATTTCTATAAAAAATTTCTCCTATAGAAAAATTCCCCGAAACTTTTAGGGATTTTCCTAGAGAAAAATTCTTTATTTTTCTCTTAAAAAAATTCTCTAGTTTTTTTATATAGAAAAATTTTAAAATTCCGCAAAATTTTCCTATTGAAAAATTTTAAGATTCTTTAAAATTTTGCATAGAAAATTTTTTCAGATCCTTGGGCATTTTTCATAGAATTTTTTTTCAGATTATTTCCCTTTCACTCTGCTTTTTCACTCTTTTTTCTTCTCTTTCTTTTCTTTCCTTTCTTGGACCAAGGGGATAAGAAAATGCAATTTTTTCTCCCCGCCTACTATTAAAAGGCGTGGTTATAGAAAATAATATAAATTAATGATAACACCGTACAACACTACTTTTAACACCAGAACGAGACCATATACACTTGAAAGTAGAGCTCCTCTGGAGTAAAACTGCATTTACAGTTTTTCATTCGGTGATCATTTGTCCTTTTTAGAGGACTTTAAAATTTTGAAGGACATTTAAAGTAAAAAAAAAAAAAAAATATTTCTACTTATCCTACGATACTGAGATAAAAAGCAAATGAAAGAGGAAAGCTTCCTCAATTTTTTAAACATGTCCGTTTTGTCATATCAGGTTAAAAGGATATCAATAAGGTCCTTTCAAAATTTTGTCCTTAAATGTCCTTTAGAATTTCCAGCCATTTCTTCCGAAAAAAATATATGTTAAGGACATTGATATGCACTAACACATTGTTAAATTTCATCCTTCTCACTTTGTTAGTTTAGTGTAAAAAAAAAAAAGTTTTTATATATAACTGAAAATATATTTTTTATTTACACATAGCCTCCCAAATATTAACCCATTTTCTTGGAAAAAAAATCTAACACATGAATAAATGGATATACATGTGACACTGGACCCTCCATGGAGTAAAAGTACGTTCACAGTTTTTTATTCGGTGATCCGGTCTCCTTTTAAATAGACTTTTAAGTTACAAATGACATATAAAATTCAAAAACTTTTTAAAATTACTTTTATTAGTTGTTTTAGGTTGTTGTTTAAATTTAAAGCAAGAGTTAAAAAAATACATTATCATACATATAGCATATACTTGCATAAGTAAAAGTACAAATAAGTAAACACGTGTTTTTTATACGATTTATTTACATATAGAATTCAAATGATGCATATTAATATTAGTTAACAAAATTATAAAGACAATCCATTAGATTGTTAATAAAACTATTAAAAAAATTAAAAATCTAAAAACTAAACCAAACAAAAAAAAAACATAAATTACACCGCTCAACAAATCGAAGGTTTTTGACTCCGGTTTGAAGTTTGATACAAAATTTTTAAAGATTTTGACTCGCTGATTTCAAATCTGTGCTCCAAATTTTTCCATCACGTCTAGTATTTTAATTATTCGCGGTTGAAAATGCGAAAAAACGCGATTTTTGCCTTTTTTGAAAGCCAGCACAGCAGCCACTGGGTGGAATAAAAATCTGGTATAAAGCGTTAGAGTAGAATTGAACTATGATCTCAAATACCATA
The DNA here is from genome assembly GCA_963921195.1 of Pegoplata infirma. NCBI lineage: Eukaryota > Metazoa > Arthropoda > Insecta > Diptera > Anthomyiidae > Pegoplata > Pegoplata infirma. The sequence continues at coordinate 164,344,585 of OY992537.1, read as the reverse complement.
TTTGTATTCCACTCAATGGCTGCTGTGCAGGCTTTCAAATAATGCAAAAATCGCCATTTTTCGCATTTTCAACCATGAATAACTAAAAATCTGGACGTGATGAAAAAATTTGGAGAACAGATTTGGAATCAGGAGATCAAAGTCTACTAAAATTGATCACCAGAATTCAAACCGGAAAATGAACAAATTCATTAGTTTTTTTAAATCTCTCACTTTGGTTTACATTGTACATGGTATTTAAAGATTTAAGAATATATCCCATTGATAGAAGGGTGAAGTTTAAGAACGTCTTATTAAAACCCTTAATATATATTTTCTTGGAAATATTGGGATAGAAATCTTCAGGACTAATTTTGAAACGGCAGTGTTGATATCTTAACATTTGGTATCCATCTCAGAAACATAGGTAAAACATGAGTATATTAAAAAAAAATTTTGGAACTTACATGTTCTTTGTAACATTAAAGTCCCTTTACAAGGAGGCCGGAACAACGAATAAAAACTGAGAACGTAAGTAACTACAACAACTAAAAAAAAAAGGCTGAGCCGAAAAACTTCCTTTTAAAAGGAGACCGGATCACCGAATAAAAAACTGTTAACTTACTTTTACTCCAAGGAGGGTCCAGTTTCACGTGTATATCCATTTATTCACGTGTTAGATTTTTTTCCAAGAAAATTGGTTAATATTTGGGAGGCTATGTGTAAATAAAAAAATATATTTTCAGTTATATATAAAAACTTATTTTTTTTTACACTAAACTAACAAAGTGAGAAGGATGAAATTTAACAATGTGTTAGTGCATATCAATGTCCTTAACATATATTTTTTCCGGAAGAAATGGCTGGAAATTCTAAAGGACATTAAAGGACAAAATTTTGAAAGGACCTTATTGATATCCTTTTAACCTGATATGACAAAACGGACATGTTTAAAAAATTGAGGAAGCTTTCCTCTTTCATTTGCTTTTTATCTCAGTATCGTAGGATAAGTAGAAATATTTTTTTTTTTTTTTTTACTTTAAATGTCCTTCAAAACTTTAAAGCAGTGTTGGCTACCGTTACCCTTTCAATACCGTTACCGATTAAAAACCCTTTAATATTGACTACCGTTACCGTTACCAATACCGAAATAAAATTTTTTAAATAGCGTTACCGATAAAAAACCGTTACCTTTATTCGGATTATTACCGGTATTATATCGGTTTTGTTTCGGTTGCATTAATATTAATTATTTTAATTTTTTTGAGGATTAAAAACGTATTAAAATATTTTTAATATGTAAAAAAAAACAAATTTTTGATCATTGCCAATTCAACCAATGATCACATTCGCAATTAACTAATTTCCAATATCGGTCTTGGACCTCATAAAGATTTTACAATATTGATCTGTGATGGATTGTAAGCGATTTTCGCCTTTCCGTCTGTAGAAGACACGATTCGATCCGAAATAAACGTGCTACTCTGCTCTGACGAATACGTCTTATGGTCATAGGATGGTTAAGTTCCAAAATGGGAAAATCGGACCAGATGAAAAAAGTTCTCCCCTGAAAAACTTCCAAAACCCCAGAAAAAATATTCTATTTAATATTTTGTCTAAAATATGAAACATTTTTATGCCACGTGAAGTTCATTGACCAATATTAGAAAATGCGATTTTTTTTATTTAACTTCAGGACAAACAATTTGGTCATTTTAACAGAGAAATCTGCTGATTTCAAATAAAAAGCTTGAACTGTTTATTTGAAATCCCTATTAAAATCAGCAGATTTGGCTGCTGTCTTAACGGGGTTTTCAGCAGATTCTACGTGGATTATCCAGACAGAAATTTAGCAAACCACGTCAGCTATAATCAGCAGATTTCTCAAATGGCTTAAAATACACATTTCACATATGGCTCAAAATGCTGATTTTTTTGCTTATTGGACAAAGGTGTATATCATGAAATCCAGCAAAGATTTTATAAAATCTGACCGAGGGTCTTCAAATTTATCTAATTTTTTGTACACATGTTCTCTATAGAGCCAATTAAACATGTCCATTTTCAGTTTTTTATATTTAAAAAAAATCGCGATTTTTTCGCGAATTTAATTTTCTTCAAAAATTGAAAAAATCAAAAAAGTATGCTACTTTGAATAGCCATATCTTCGGAAGTATCTATCGAATTTCTTCAATTCAAAAAGCATTCGATTCAGACGATAGTCTTACTTTATATTAATGTAATAAAAAAAAAATATTTTTTAAAAAAAGTGCATTTTTGATGCAAATGCATTTTTTGGATGCATTTTTTAAAACTTTCTCCCCCTTCAATTTTTTTTAAACCTACATAAATCGAAAATATAGCATTTTTTACACAAAATTGCGTACAGCTTTTTTTTGTGACGGAGTTTCGTAAAAATTTTGTAATTTTTTTAAAAATACCTTATTGGTTTTTCCATACAATTTTTTCATAAAATTCATAAAATAACAAAAAAAAATTTTAGTCTAAGGAAAAACTACGTAAGCATTTTTTAAAAAAATCACTAAAATTTTGTGAAACGCCGTCACAAAAAAAAATGTACCCAATTTTATGTAAAAAATTCTATATTTTCGATTTATGCAGGTTTCAGACAAATTGATGGGGGAGAAAGTTTTAAAAAATGCATCCAAAAATTGCATTTGCATCAAAAATGCATTTTTTTAAAAAAATATTTTTTGTTAGTGCATTGTTATAAAAGCGGATAATCAGTTGAATCGAATGCTTTTTGAGGCGTAGAAATCCGATAGATACTTTCGAAGAAATGGCTTTTTAAAGTTACATACTTTTTTGATAAAATTGCAAAATAAATATTAAATTGATTTTTTGTATGGAAAAATTCAAATAAGAAGTTTTAAAAAAATCACGAAAACTTTTTGAAACGCCGTCACAAAAAAACGGTACTCAATTTTGTGTAAAAAATGCCATATTTTCGAATTATGCAGGTTTCAAAAAAATTGAAGGGGGAGAAAGTTTTGAAAAATGCATCAAAAAATTGCATTTGCATCAAAAATGCACTTTTTTTGGAAAACTTTTTTTTTATTGCATTGGTATCAAAAAGGACGAACGTTTGAATCAAATGCTTTTTGAATCGTAGAAATCCGATAGATACTTTAGCAGATATGGCTCTTCAAATTAACATACTTTTTTGATTTTTTAAATTTTTGAAGAAAATTAAATTCGCGAAAAATCGCGATTTTTTTAAAATTAAAAAAACTGAAAATGGATATGTTTTATTAGCTTTATGTAGAATGCATACCGTTAATATAAAGAAAATCGAAAGACCTAAGGTCAGAAAATAGCATTTTTTACGTGTTTTCTGGTGGATTTTGTGATATACGAACATGAGCTCGTATTTGTTGAATTACAATATTGCGTGAATGTTTCAATTTAATTCTGAGTTAATTCATAGTATTTAATACTAGTACAAATATAATTATGTATGGAAAATGTACAGAATTTAGCAGTTTTTTTTTAATATTTTTATTTTTTACGCCTTTTTAACAAATTTGTGACTTGGTAACATTTTATTTATAATACCGGTACGTACCGGTATTGATGTTTCGGTAACGGTTTACCGTTACCGAAATATTCGAAAATACCGTTACCTTTACCGTTACCGATATAAAAAATATGTAATACCAATACCGTTACCGATACCGTTATTCGTTTCGGTTGCCAACCCTGCTTTAAAGTCCTCTAAAAAGGACAAATGATCACCGAATGAAAAACTGTAAGTGCAGTTTTACTCCAGAGGAGCTCTACTTTCAAGTGTATATGGTCTCGTTCTGGTGTTAAAAAAAAAGTTGAAATTTGTCTTACAGTGTAATAGTGTATTTTAAAGCGTATTTAGCAATTAAATACACACAAATTGAATTTTGTATTTTTATAAAAAAATTGTGCTTTTTATTTAACGTTTTAAGAAAGACTAAAAACTAAAGAAAATTATAAAATTGAAATTGACAAAAAAAATAAAAACAAAAAGTAAAAGCTAATGTGATTATTTGAAATTATTGTTTCGTACATCAAATAAAGTTTTAAATTGCAAAGTGCCTACACGTAAATGTCGTAATAAATGAATTAGTAAACATTTATGAAGAGGGGAAAATTGTCCCCCAACGTCCCTGCAGACTCCACCCATCTAAAAAATTACAAACAAACTATTTTTCAAAAAAATTTCATCAAAATCGGTTTAGTAGTTTTGCTGTGCAAATGCAGCCGATTTTGTCCTTAAAAAAAAGCATTCTACAATTGAGAGGCAATTCCAGTTGACTAAATTTTGTGTTATAATTTTTAAAAATATCACAATAACAAGGAGGAACAAAATTTAAGAAATTTGATGCGTACATAATACATAATTTCTAATAGATTTTGGCATGCTGATTCCGAATCTGTGCTCCAAATATCAATTTAGGTCTGGTTTTTGAGATATTCGCATATTTAATTATTATGATAAATTCAGATGATTTTTATTTTTTGCAAATTGACTTGAAGTTGCAGACTGTTATAATTTTTGTTAAATTTAGTTCAATCTACATACTATACTCTATCATTAAGGCTTAATAGCATTATAGTAAGTTCCAGGATACTCCTTATACTAACTACATGCATTGGAAGGTAAAATTTTACTTTTTTAAGATATCGCGAATATTTGCACTTCTAAGAAGAGATTTTTAAAACCTTGGACGTGGACTTGTAGGAAACATCTTTATTTTCCGGAAAACACTGGTGTGTGTAGGCTATCATATGGTCGGTCTTGACCGACTATAACTTTCTTACTTGTTTAATACAAGCGGAAGTTGAAAAATATTGGAAAAATTGAGAATTTTGTGTAGTGGTTTTTACATCAAGAAAAACAAAATGCGTATGACTTACGACCAAAGTTTTCCAATAGTTGTTGGGACGTAGATTACGAATATGGACACCAAATTTAAAAATTAGCCTTTGTTTTTGAGATATTTTTTTATTTTAATTTTTTTTTATATTTTTTTAATATCCTGTTACGCACTGCTAATGCTTCGATTTATGGAACTATACACCTTCAATTACCAAATCTAATGTTTTTCAATAATTTAACCATCTCCTTAGCTATTTTCCTTTATATTTTGATGTAAAGTATTTAAGAAACTATTTTTTTTTTTTATATACAAAAAGAAAAGAAAAATTAATTTCAATTTTATTTTAAATTGAGCACTATCTACTCCTTTCACTTATGAAGTCACATGACCAAAGGGTTTTCTACAAACGATCGTCAACATTTCAAAAATCAGACGACAATTTCTTAAGATATTAACAAAAATGCACACGGGGAGCTTCAGCGATGTTTAGGTTCAACTTTAGTATCAACGAAAAGTGTAAACGCAGTTCGATTTCTACTTGATTAAATGTCACAAAACTGTTAACAGCGAAATCGTAGCTGCTCGCATTCGCGAGATATCGCGAAATTAGAGTTTTGAATTTTCTAATATTTTGACAATGAAGTTTTTTAAATATCCACAAAAACTGAGTATGCAGTTTTAATTGTATTTATTTACAGGTCACAAAACAGTTAACATCGATATCATATCTTCTCAATTTCGCGAAAAATCGCAAAATTAAAAAAAATAAATAAAAAAATGGAAAAAAAAAATATTTTTAGCGTAAATTAGCAGTCAAGATATTTATTTAAGCAGTTGTACCACCTTTAATCACATTAAATTAAAACTGAATACAATATATTTGTCGTTTCTTGATTTTATCCTTTATTTTAGACACTTAAGAAAAAATAAATTAATTAATATAAAAGCTTGAACAGTAATTTTGCAATTACTCGGGAAATTGAACATCTATAATTTTTATGCTTGCAGTTTTGTCAACTTAAATAACCTCGAATTTAAACTGCATACCACATTTTTGTCGTTAATTGAAGTAAATGTTTTTACAGACCGAAAATAACACAAAGTAATGAATAAATAGTAGTTTAACGAGTTTTTTAGCGATATCTCGAATAATTGAGCAGCTAGAATTTAAATGTTAACATCCTTATCACCTTTAATCAATAACAAATCAAACTACATTTCGTGTTTTTCAACAATGTTAAAGAAACTTCTTTTATTAATCAAAACAAAAAATACCCCCAAAAAGCTGTTTTTCGCTATGCTATTTCTCGCGAAAGTGAGCAGCTATAATTTTTTTGTGGGCAGTTTTAATTTCTTCCAACATGGTCAAATCAAACTGCATACCACTTTTTTTATTATTTCTAAAGAATCGTTTTTAAAATAAGGGGTGGTCCAATAACTGGTATCTTTTTAAAACATGCAATGAAATGAATAATACTCAATAGTTTTGAAACCTTATGGCTTTATTTGAAAGAGCAAACATTCCCGTTTTTTATGGCAAACGACTTCATTGATGCGTCTTCGGCTTGCTCCGCTGTATCGCGTTGTAGCGCAGTACTGCGCTGCCAAACTGCACGTTTTTCGAAAAAAAGTTTTTAACCGAAATAAGGCACTCAAATGAGGTTATGTTAACAAACAAATTGGTACATCTTGGGATCGTTAAACTCGCAAGGTATTGTAAAGAATCCAATTCATCTACTTATAGAAAGCAATAGATTTGAGTATCAGCATCATTACACAATATTTTCAAAAATACAGCTGTAACTCCCATTTTCGTCAAAGATGAGCGCTACATATAGAGTTTCTGAATAACCGATAAATTTAGTAACCGCGGTTACGGTTATAAAAAATTTAATAACCGATCGGTTTCGGTTATTTTCGGTTATTAGTAAAAATTTTATTCGGGTGGAAAAATTTCATATTAAAATAGTTTTTTATTAAAATCGAATTTAGTTTAAATTCCCATTTTGGTTTAGCTTCCGCTTATGACAGAAGACAGTTCATCTTCCAAAGATCCAGTGGTTCCTTAACTTCAGAACTGGATAATTCTTCAACTGTATATAAACACTTAAGTTATCTCAATAGTAAAGCAAAAATTTTAAATTAAAAAGATTTTAAATTTGCCATTATAAATCGTATTTTTATTGAGACGAACAATCTTACAATAAGTTATCTGAAACTTCAAATTTCTAAAATTTGTCTCCACTAGTTGTTGTTTTTTTTTCGAATTGAGTAAACCAAAAATAAGTCTTAACCCAAAATTGGAAAAGTTGTCGTTGGATTCATGGATATTCACAGTTATATATAGCCTACATCTAGTGCTTGTCCATTCATAGTTATGCCAAAATTTTCCCATTTTGAATCTCAAAAAAATTAAGAGGCCCTTTAAGCTATATTCATAACAAAAAATGGGATATTAACTTTTTTACACTCATTTTGATGAAAAGGAAAAACTTGACACTAAATTTTAGTTACTTATTTCTTTCTTATAAAAATAAAACGAGAGCCTTACTTTCCCTAATTAAAAATTGCAAGTTAAAATGTTAGCTGCTATATTATAGCCACTCGCTTTTTTGAATAGTTATTCTACTTAAATGTGAATATAATATGAATCGTGCAGTCACAGTCACACATTAAAATGTTAAAGTGTCTGCGGAGCAGTGAAATTGCGCTTATGCAAAACTTAATAATTACAATTTTTTACCGAAAAACATATAAAATATATATGTAAATAGTTGTTTATTTAAATTCATTTTTCTAAATGCAAAAAAATATAAAAAATCTATTCTATTATTAAAAAGCGGATAACCGAAAATAAGTATATGGGTCGGTTTCGGGTTCGGTTTTTGGCTTCAATAACCACGGTTTCGGTTACGGTTTTAACCGAAACAGAAACTCTAGCTACATAGCCATGATTACCGACTTTTTGTTGGCCGTAATAGAATATACCAACTTGGATGACATTTATTTTCAGAAGGATGTCGCAATATGTCCCACAGTCCATCAAACAATCGATATTTGCGCACTTAGTTCGGAAATCGTGTTTTTCGCCATATTCGCGGTGACAATTGATCACTTCAGAGCTGCCGATTAACAACTTTAAAAATTTTTTTGAGGGGTCTCGTTAAAGATTCATGCAACATGGGAAATCCAGAAATGTTCTAGGCCCATTCGACGAATATCGTTCAAGCCATTCGTGAGATAGAACCAGAAACATTAGAAAAATGGGTGACGAGAATGAGCTACTGCGGAGCTAACCCAGGCAACCGCATGAATGAAGTCGTTTGCCATAAATAATGGGAATATTTGTTCTTTCAAATAAAGCCATAAGGTTTCAAAACTATTGAGTATTGTTCATTTCATTGCATGTTTTAAAAAGATACCAGTTATTGGACCACCCTGTATAAATAAATCATTAAAAAAACTATATAATTTCGCGATATTTCGCAGAATTTAACACGTACAATTTCGATGTCAACAGCTGTGTGACCTTTGATCAAGAACAAGTAAATCTGCATACCATGTTCTTACGAAATTTTAAAGAAACCTATCTAAAGATAAAAAACGAAAACTAAAACAGCAAAAAATTAATTTCGCGATTTCTCGCGAACTAAAGAAGATAGGATTTTGATGTTTACTGTTTTGTGACTTTCTAATAAGTACAATTAAAACTGTATGCTCAGTTTTTGAAAATATTTAAAAAACTTCAATGTCAAAATTTTAAAAAATACAAAACACTAATTTCGCGATATCTCGCGAATGCGAACAGCTACGATTTCGCTGTTATCAGTTTTGTGACATTTAATCTTGTAGAAATCGAACTGCGCTTACACTTTTAGTCGACACTAAAGTTCAACCTGAACATCGCTGAGGCTCACCGTGTGCAAAAGAGATATACATATTTCCAAAAAAATTGGCTAAATTCTTTATTAACAAATTTAATATGCCCAAGGTCCGTACTCTTAAATTATATAAATAGTTATTTACATATTATAAGGGTACGCGAATTAATAAAAAAAAAATCGGAAAAGGTGGATTTTTCAAAAAAAAAAATAAATTTAAAAATATCTCAAAAACTAAAGCTAACTTTCAAAATTGGTGTACATATTAATTCGTAATCTACGTCCCAAAATCTATTAGAAAAGTTGGGTCGCAAGTCATAACATTTTTTGTGTTCCTCCATGTAATTTATCTTTCAAATTATAAAAAACACAGAATTAAAAAATATTGCGTATTTATTTTTTTATAGCTGCTCACATTAGGGCTATCTTTAAGGTGGGGAATAAAAAATTGTCAAGTTAATAAAAAAATTCCAGTTGTTTGGAAATGCTTCAGTACCAAACTAATTTTTCATTTTACTCTTGAAAGGCAACTACAATAAATCTTATGACTGTCAAAATCCGAACAGTTTTTCTGGTTAAAATTTGTAATGAGATCCAATAGAATAAAGATTTTTACTCAATTTCCCTCCCCCTAAAAAAATCATTGATTCCATTCGCATTTAGCACATTTTATTTATTTTTTTGATTAGTTTTTAATGATTTTTCGATAAAAAAAACTGTTAAATTTATTTATTTAAACCAGTGGTCGGCATCTATTGCACATGGATCCCGAACTCATTCGCCTATACACATGTATTCAACACGAATGTCAACAAAACTCACAACTAAGAGCATAAAAAAACAACAACAAGCTGGTTGATGTCGCTTTGTTTAAGAAATATACTAACACATGCATATTTATATTCATACAATAATGCATTCATATACTCTCTTTCTGCCGACCACTGATTTAAACCGTGCATCAAGACGTATAAGCAACATTTAATAACTCCATAATTAAATAGTACTCATACGCAATATTTAGAAGAATCCATCAATAAACATAACATATCACTTTGTAAAACGATTTAATATATTGAATGGGACCAAATACAAATGAGAGAATACAATTGTAGACAGGGCAGTCATAAGTTAAAGTAAAAAGTCGCACGACAAAAAATTTCTGATACTTTATATTTATTTTTATTAATAAAAATAAAATTCATGATATTAATTGTTTTAGGTAGTAGAACCTACAAAATAAACAAATATACATTTCAGTAGGCTTATTCTAGCTCGAGGTATTTTTTCTATTGTATAGAAATGTCTCAGAATCTGATAATTTTTCTGTAAGTAAAAGGTCTAAGAATCTGACGATTTTTCTTTGGGAAAAATGTCTCAGAATCTAAAACTTTTTCTTTTTGTCTTAGAAGAAAAGGGACTCAGAATCATAGACTTTTTCTTTATGAAAAGGGTCTCAGAATTCAATACTATTTCTACAGGAAAAAAGGTCTCAGAACAATTTTAATTATGGAAAAAAGGTATCAGAATCTAAGATTTCCTCCAGCCAGTTCTTCAATGAATCTTTCGCACACAATATATTATATTTTTTGTTTTATATTTCTGTCACCAATATTAAGTAGGCTGAGCAAACGTAACAGATTCAAGGCCAGAGTCCAAGTTTGCAACCTTCAGACCTGTTCTAGGACCAGCACCAGTCAGTGAGGCAGAATCTCGAATTTAGCCCTTAGCATTGGTGTCTATATTTTCAGTTTCCTTGCTGTAAGCATGAAAATATCATAAAAACCAATTACGAACAATTTTATTACCTCCCAGGATTTAAGCAAAATGATTTCTATTTTTTCGTAGTCAAAAAACTAAATTTCATCTGGAATTTTACATATTGCTCTGTAATCTTAATAAAACAAATAAAAAACAGGGTTTTTTGTTTAAATAAAGTTTTCAAAAAAATTCTCTTCAAAAAACGTGCAAATATTTCAAACAATAAAAAAACGTCTAAAATAACAATAAAAGCTTTAAATTTAAAGAGGAATTAAATTGGAGTTAAAAAACTCGTAGTTATCACAAAAATTACAAAAAAGTTCTAAATATCCAATTTTATATGAATGGACGCATTAAAGCGAGCGCATTTATTTAGTATGAAGTTAAAAATTATCTCTACTTTCACATTAGACAAAAAGAAGTTAAATATGTAATCAATAGTCCCACTGCACTATGGTTCCAAATGCATTTTTTTTGGCAGAAATTAAAAAAACAAAAATTTACAAATTTCCAAAAGCTTATACAGTTTCTCAATGGCAACACTCCAAGCCATTAAGAAAGTATAATGAAAAAAATTTTATGGCAATACTGTCAGTCTGCCAGGGTTTCAAAGTTGATAGTTTTAAGGCGTATTATTAAATCGGGATTAAAACCATATTACAATTATACTAACAGCAAATGGGAAAAAATAAAATTATAAAAAGGCTAAAAAGGAAAATTGAAGCCCAAGGAAAGTAGTTCTTATTAAAAACTCCAATTTGTAATTCCATGCATCTTTGGCGTAATTCTTGGGGTTGCGGTTTTAAGGATTTTGAAGCCAAAATAGCCTATATCTTTCGTGGACAAAAAGTTGTGTTTGGGCACGAACTTGCATGAGTCTTCAAATGTGAAAGTGTTTTCTAGATGGTCTATTTAATACTAAAATTAACACCTAGCCAGCATTTTTCGGCAAACTCTCACAATCGCCATTTGAGTAGCACAAATTTCGGCAAAATTTTCGGTTTTTTGCGAGACAAATCTTTAAATTTTTTTCAACTATAATTTTTTTGGCTTTAGCCAAGCTAACTGACTACTATAAATATATTATGGTTGATAATTTTTTCAAAAAAAATTTGCGAATTTTTTTTTTTTTAAAAAATTTTTTTTTTTTTGAAAATCGTTTTTTAATTGCGTAAAGAGTTAAAAACCAATTCCAGATTCAAAACTAGCGACTTTGCTTCATTTTTTGAATTAATGCCAAAAAAAATTGATTTGGGACCATAGTGCACTGTATAAAAACCACATTAAGCGCATTAAAAAAAAGATAAGAAAATCAAAGTTGAAATGTCTTCGATGATTTTCCTTTAACTTACTGAAAGTGTTTATTGGAATGGCCCTGTTCAAATGTGTCACTAAAAATGTGAAGTTTATGAAACAAAAAATATCTGCGAACTATTTGAGTCGGCGCATTTAAATGATGGCGTTTGCTTTGTTTTGTATTTTTACTTTAAAGTGGTAGAAATTTTATAAAACTTTTTATAGTTTTCAATTAAATGGAGCCACTTAAAATGTAAACTTAAGGCAGACCGAGCATCAATTTAATTTTTAAACAATATTAATTATTGTATTACAAGAAATGCAAAAACCTTTTTGGGAAACGTTGTTAAATCGTTCTCTGACAGGACTTTAAAACTGCTCTTTAAGCGTTTGAAAACGCTCTTTAAGCCCTCGAAAATTGAGTTTAGAGAACCAATTTCTGCTTGGGTTTTATTAATGACACGTAACTAAATTTAAAATTAAACAGGAAATCCTAAAAAGAGGCCATTTTCGGAACAGGCTTGTAAATAATAAAGTGAAATAAGGGGTGGTCCAATAACAAGTATCTTTTTAAAAATGCAATAAAATGATCAATACTCAACTTTTTTTGGAATGTTATGGCTTTATTTGAAAGATCAAACATTCCCGTTTTTTATGGCAAACGACTTCATTGATGCGTCCTCGGCTTGCTCCGCTGTATCGCGTTGTATCGCAGTACTGCGCTGCCAAACTGCACGTTTTTCGAAAAAAAGTTTTTAACCGAAATAAGGCACTCAAATGAGGTTATGTTTACAAACAAATTGCTACATCTTGGGATCGTAAAACTCGCACGGTATTGTAAAGAATCCAATTCATCTATAGGAAGCAACAGATTTGAGTATCAGCATCATTACACAATAATTTCAAAAATACAGCTGAAAACCCCATTTTCGTCAAAGATGAGCGCTACAGGTTAGATTACCGATTTTTTGTTGGACGTATTATAATATATCAACTTGGATGACATTTATTTTCAGAAGGATGTCGCAATATGTCCCACAGTCCATCAAACAATCGATATTTTGCGCACTTAGTTCGGAAATCGTGTTTTTAACCATATTCGTGGTGACAATTGATCACTTCAGAGCTGCCGATTAAAACCTTAAGAAATTTTTGAAGGGTCTCTTTAAAGATTCATGCAACATGGGAAATCCAGAAATGTTCTAGGCCCTTTCGACGAATATCGTTCAAGCCATTCGTGAGATAGAACCAGAAACATTAGAAAAATGGGTGCCGAGGATGAGCTACTGCGGAGCTAACCCAGGCAGCCGCATGAATGAAGTCGTTTGCCATAAATAATGGGAATATTTGCTCTTTAAAATAAAGCCATAAGGTTCCAAAACTATTGAGTATTGTTCATTTCATTGCATGTTTTAAAAAGATACTTGTTATTGGACCACCCTGTATAATTAAGTAAAAATACAAAAAAACAAGTGAGAGTGTTAAACTCGGCTGTGCCGAATCTATAATGCCCTCCAACATGGAAAAAAATCTTAACAAAAATACAAAAAAACCTGTAAAAATAAGGCATTTTTCAGAGGTTAGTTAAGTTCTTCAAGGGAGAACTTTTTCCCCTGGTCCGATTTTGCCCATTTACGAACTTAAACTGCCTATGACCAAAAGACATATTCCTGCCAAACTTACACAGAAAATAATATCGTAATTTTTTTTTTAATTAAAAATGGATTTGATATTAAATTTAACTTCAATTAAACATTTTAATTGATTCAATTAATGTTTTAATTGAATTCTTGACTTTACTGAAAACAAAAATAAAATAAACAAACGAAACCGGTTTTGTATACATTAGTGTTAGTAGCCAATGAAAAAATAAAAATGCAAAAAACAACAAAAAAAACTTTTGAACTATTGTTTTGTATATTTTGGTGGTAGCAGCCAATGAATACATAAAAACGCAAGAACAAAATTTAGTTTTATTGTTTTCTTTAAGGCGACTGGTCGTTGCGGATAAATTGTTTGCTGATAAAATTTGTACAGTTGAAACAAAAAAAAATTATATGATGTGTTTTGCACATTGAAATATAATACAATTTTTTTTTGTTTCAACTTTACTAAAGCGACAAAAATGCATGCAATAACAAGATTTAAAAATAAAAATGTAGTTTTAAATAGTTATTGATATTTTAAAATACTGCTATAATGTTTCTATGCAAAACTATACCAACTGTTTATATTTAATAAAGAAAAAAAAATCTTAATAATAAAAAACAAAAAAATTCTATGTTTATTTATTTTAGGGCATTTTTTGAAGTTTAACTTTAAAATTAAATTGAGTTGTGGTCTTTTTTCAATTAAACATTTTATGTGAATCAATAAATCTATATTATTGATTTTTAATTTTATATTATTTTTTTTTTAGTTTATTTAATTACAATTTTAATTGGTTTTCCATTTTATTTTCAATTAAAACTTTAATTGATTCAATTAACAATTTAATTAAGTTTTAAAACTGTTTTCAAACAAAATGAGTAATTAATATGCGCATTTTCGTGATACGTCCGAAATCAATTAATTTTTTAATTGAATCAACGAATTTCGTAATTGAAATTCATTTTTATTTTTTTCTGTGTAAGGAGTCTATCTCTTTTATTTTGGACTGCATCGTGTCTTATACAGACGGACGGGCATACGGACATTCTAGAAAAGTCTCAGAATCGATCATAGATCAATAATATACTTTATGGGGTCCCCGATCGATATTTCTATGCGTTACAAACGGAATGCCAAAGTGAGTCGCTAAGGAAAAATTCGCTAAAAAACTCACGTTAAAAAAATAAAATCGCTATAATAAAAAAAATATATAATTTTTAAAAAGTGCGTGAACATTAAAACTTGTTAAAAGTTATGGATGAAAAAGTAAGCAAGTGTTGAAAACGGAAAAAACTTAGCGCCAATAAACTATGATGCCAGGAGCGGTTGTTTGACTAAGAAGACTGCGACCGGACGAAATATATGGTTTACAACAGGAAGATGTGATAGATCTGTCGGAGAGCGAAGAAGAGGTGGATCGCAGGAGCCTGGACCCTAATTATGTGTCATTAAAACAAGAGTCTGATCTGTCGGAAGCCTTCGAGGTGCAGCACCAGCCCCAAAATTACAGCGGAGATCGATATGATGTAGTTGAAGTTATCCCATAATCCCAGTTTACACACGGGGCACCGTCGATTGCGGGGGACGAGGACCAGTAGGAGGCAGCGGGCGCATTTCATTCAGCAGCGTTAACGGTGCAGGTGAAGAATACGCGCTGGTAATAAGGACAGCCTAGCTGAACCTCAAAAATATGTATCAGGAAGCAGCATGGCACCCAGTACGTAGCCCAGATAGGGGCCACCTAGACCGTCTTTGCTGTCAATGACAAAGCTTAAAAGCCAATCCTTTTTTGGAGATGTCTGTGTCTCCAAAGCCAGTGGCCCCGTGTTGAACGACGCTCACGAGATGTCAGCGGATCCCCTAGTGGTTGAAAAGGAAGATCTAATGTTGAGCGAGTTCAAGGAGAAGTCCATTGGCAATATAAATTTAGTTAGCCACAAAGATTTGATCAATATTGCTATTGAGGGGGCCAAGCAATAACTATCGCAGCTACAGCTAAAACCCTGCCCCCAACTACAACTGCAGTCACGACTACAGCCGCAGACACAAATAAAACTGCCACAAGTTGGTCTTCACCTACTTGTTTGGTCTTCACCAATTGCTATCATCCGGCGGAATACCAGAGAAATTAAAGGTAAAAGTTCACCAGTGCCACCAGAAGAGGAAGACGCTATGATTTCATTGAAATGGAGAAATAAAAAAACCTCATAAAATTACAGAATTACTCTCAAAATATATGTATCGTCCATTCCATAAGATTTTGCCCATTTCATGAGATATGGCCCAATCCTTTGGATATATCCCATACAATCAAAAATATTGCATAAAAACACCCTTATGAAATGGAGATAAGTTGTAGGTATGTTTAGAAAATGTTGGGGAGTAAAAACTAATGAGGTTCAGTTTAACTTTTCATCCTCTAGAATTCTCCTTGGAGCGGTTAAAGTTGTCTTCCTTTTAATAAAAAAAGTTGTAAAACATAAAAAGCATTGTATGGGGAAGCCTTAATGGTTGAAGATAGATGGCAAGTATGTTCTAAAAAAATGTTGGGATTGAAAAACTATTGAGGGTCGGTTATACATTTGACTCCTCCAGAGCCACCCTTAAGACAGTTAGAGGTAGGAGAAATTTCATCCTTGTAATCCTTGTATGGAAGCCTCCTTAGGGAGAGGACATAGGGCTTAGGTATGTTTGGAAAAAATGTTAGGGACGGTAAATTAGGGAGGGTAATCCGTGACAGTTGTGGACTTTTTTTTGTGTTGGGCGTGTAGGTGTAAAAATTCACAAAAAGCCCAAAAATTGTCCCGGAGTCACCAAAATTAAGGTAAAATGTGCGATTTTCCACCCCAAAATTTTTTACAAATACAACTAAGCCCTATCTCCATTCTCTAAGGAGACTTCCATACGACAACAAGATTTTTATAAAAAAAAATCTCCTACCACTATAACTTTGCCAAGAGTGCCTCTAGAGGAGTCAAATGTTTAACCGAACGCCAATAGTTGTTCAACCCCAACATCTTTTCTGAACAAATTTATCTACAAATAACGAAGTTTTTTCTCATTAAAAAACAAATTAAGAGGGTAAATAAAAAAACAATTTCTGTGCACTCTATTGCAGGTCCAATATTCCGCCACTCCTCAACGATAACACACATATTTCAGCAATATTTGATTGGTTATTTTATGCCGCCGATTTTTTTTTACAAAAACCCATAAATGTTCTATGGGGCCTAAATATGTACTCTCGGACTGGAGTGGAACCACTTCTTTCACCTTATAATGCCATTCTCACACAACCATGGGAGTGTGCTTTGGGCCATAGTCGTGTTAGAACCAAAAGTTGGGTCGAATGCCCAATTTAGTCGCACTTATCAATTAATTTCCTTTTAAAATGTTTAAATAATAAAATTTGCAAACTGTGGGTACAAGAAACCCAAGATTACCGACACCTCCAGGCACCATTGCATCCCACACAATCACAGAGTCTACACCGGGTTTCACTGTTGCTTTGAAATTCTTTAGCTGCAACGCGGAGTGGAAAACTAACCCAAGCAGAAAAATACAATCATTAAAGCGTTTTTAAAGTACTCTAGATGGTGGTACAAGCGTTTCCAGAACGTCATGGTTTTTGTTTTTTGAGTGCTCTTGAAACGTCCGAATGATAACGTCGTTAAACGCTCATGTGATTTTTTTTCAAAGCGCTCTAACAGCATTCGGAGGACTAAAAATAAAGTGGTTTAAAGGCGCTTTATTCTAATTTTATTTAAATTTGTAATTTTTTTAATATAAATTTTTAATATTTTTTCTCGCAATAGACAAAAAATAATTTAGTTAATACAAGCCTTCTAAATGTTTTCATCTTTTAACAGAGAGGACGTGCTCCTCATTCCCCTAAATGGAATGGCACAATTATTATGTTCTCTATTAAATGGGTGGAAGATATAAAACATTTTTTAATTTGCGAAAAAAAAGTGCTGCAAAAGCACTTTTGAGTTGGTAAAACATAGCGTCTTCAGAGCGTTTGGAAAATAGTACTTTCAAAGTGCTTTATTTTTTGTACCATCATCAATTTCTCCTTGGGAAGGCACAAAAATCGTCTACCATCTGACCCAAAAATTTTAAAATTACTTTGCTAGAAAAATTTTAATGGCTGATTCGGATTTAGTAGGTCCATTTACTATAAATTTTGTTGGTGCCATCTTTCAAATGCGTTACAGTGGATCAAAAAGTACTAAATTAGATGTTTTGGAATCTTCAAACGCGAATATCTTCAAAAGGGTTAACGATAGAAAAATTTGGAAACCAGATTTGGAATCAGGAAGTCAAAATCTATTTGAATTTTGAAAATGTTTGTTATTTTGTTTATTTTTTGCAATTCAATTTTTTGCAAAAAGGGCTCGTTTGAAGATTTTAATTTTTGTTGCCAAATACATACTCAAAAATAAGATTTATGGTTGTCGCACTTTTAAGTTACAGTTGCAGTAGCGCTTTAACCCTTAGGGCACACTGGGCACGTGCCCAGGGCCCCGACCTCAAGGGGGCCCCCAGAAGTAGAAAGTATAACATATTCGCTTACAAATTTATGCAATAACACTAGTATAATTTTTAATTTTATTTTTTTGTTTTTTATTTATTATACCCTACACCACACTGTGGTACAGGGTATAATTAGTTTGTGCTGATGTTTGTAACTACCCGAAATATTGGTCCTAGACCCACTTTTAAGTATACCGATCGACTTAGAATCACTTTTTGAGTCGATTTAGAGATGTCCGTCCGTCCGTCTGTCCGTATGTCCGTCCGTCTGTCCATGTAAACGATGTAAACACGATACAGGTCGCAATTTTTAATCAATTGATTTGAAACTTAAGCCTCTTTTGGCCCAAGGACGAAGACTAATGAAATTGAAAGAAATCGGTCCATACTTAGACCTAGCCCCCATACAAAGGTCCTCTTTAGTTGTGGCTCAAATGACTAATAGCCGCATTTTAATATGTATCTTTTCGAAATTTGGCAGGTAATCATGTTTCATACACACAAATCACCATTCCGAATTTTAAAGAAATCGGACCAGTTCTTCTTGTAGCCCCCATACAAACCACCTTCCCGATTTTCACATAAATCCCTCAAATTTCATGAAAATAGAAAATATTTAATTAAAATTCTATTTGTGTATGTTAAACGCGTACTTTAATAACCTTATCAAATCTGATTATCATCGGACCATTTTTGGACCTAGGTCCCATGTGAAAATTTCGCCCGATATTCAGTTGAAGCGGTTTATTGTCAACAAAAAGAAGCCTATTCCACTTAAATTTGATTTGTGAGTGCTTTTTACACTTATTAAACATTTGCCAAAATATAGATCTAATCAGTCCATGATTGAACTTGGGACCATTTTCCGGGAAACTCTGGTGTAGGGTATTATATGGTCGGTCTTGACCGACTATAATTTTCTTGCTTGTTTATTTTTTGTGTAGGTTCCATTTCTTAAAACAGTTAATAACATGAATTGAATTTGTACCAATTACTATAATAAATATAAATTTAAAAACTTTTTCTTGTCATTCGATTTTAATTTTTTTTTCCAGTGGGGCCCCCAAATATTTGTGTGCCCAGGGCCCCGGCATACCTTAACATCAGCCGTGCCGGATTACATAATTGTCACCTGAAAGGGTCACATCTTTGTCAGTAAGGAGATAGGTGGACTGGCACAGTGGTCTGGATCACAACAGGAAAAAAAAGTATGACAGGATCACGTCGAGGTGGATCTCATCTAACCTAGTTAAATTAGAAGAACCAAGTACCAGCGCTATTAACCCATTTTTTCACAATTTTTTTTTCGAAATTCTACGAATCCATATTTTTAGCCCACTCTAAAGTGCTGGTAGTTTTGTAACCTATGCTACATTTTTACTCAAAACTCTTTAAAAATAAAACTGATCAATTGTATATTTTATGAATTGTATATTTTATTGTATGGTTTTTGTATAAAAAAAATTACATATATTTGTTACTTAAAAAAAACATTTTGTTGAATTATTTTAACTTGTTAATAAAATTATGCTATAAATATAAATGCCATTTACAGGAAGTTAATGTTAATTACCACACTATTATTTTTTTTTGATTTTTTTTTTTTTTGTTGTATAAAATTAATGACTTAATGAATGATTTAAAACTGTAATAATATTTACAAATGAATAATTAAATATTATCCTTATATATACCAGCAAAAATTTTTTGAAACAGATTTATTTAGCAATAAATACTTAAAAACATTCTTTGGAAAAATTACGATTGTTTAAAAAAACTTGACAGGTTTCGTGATAATTTCGAGGAAAAACAATCGATTCAAGAAATTCAAGCAGAATTAATTCCAGGACTCTGTATTGCTTTCTGCTGGGATATTTTAGAAAATTTTTAATTGTGGTTTTCATGATAATGCTATGATAGATTGACACTTTAATAGAAATTTGCTAGACAGAAAATCCAAAACAAACAACATTATAAAAGTGTAAATTTACAATAGCACCTTTTATGAAAATCTCTTATATAAATTGTTATTATTTTCTATTATATTACAACTCTGTTTTTAGGATAAAAAATAAACTTAAATTAATTTTGGTTTTACAAAAATTTTAAAAAGAAAACATACATATTAAACAACAACAATGATTTTTTTTTATATTTATAGGAGAATGTTACTTAACTTAAACGCGAGAATGGAAAGTTTACTGTCCATGGGAGGAGTATAAGAGTTGCTGGAGTAAAATAACTACACATAACGAGTAATTTGAGCATAAAATTCAGAGAGGCATGCATGTAATTGTAGAAAAGTTGGACGTTCCGCTGGTAGAAGAGCCCAACAATAAGCCATAATGGTAAAACTGAAAAGAGAGATTAAACAAATAATTGAGAAATTAGTTATCATTGTAACAACAAGAGCGAGAATGAGAGTAGAACAAAATAATAATAAAAGGAGTTTAAAATTGGAATAAAGTATTTTGAGTAGGTTTATTCTAGCTCGAGGTCATTATTTCCTATACTAATTAAAACTATAATATTCTCATAGAATAATTTTCAAGAAAATTATTTTTCTGTTTTAAATTTATTTATGTTGATCAGTTTTGCAAGATTTAATTGGCACGTGTTTCGGAATTTTTCAGATTCTATTGTCAAGATTATTTAGCAAAACCTTGACAATGAAATCTGACAAATTCTGAAACACGTGTCTCTGAAGTCTTGCAAAAATTACCAACATAAATAAATTTCAAACAGAAAAATAATTCTTTTGAAACTTATTCTTTGAGAATATCATAGTTTTAATTAGTAAAAAAAATAATGACCTCGAGCTAGAACAAACTCAAAATATAATATTTTAAAAGTCGAATAAAACTAATTTTTATTTTTTAATAAAAATTAATCAGAATTTGAATAAGATTTTAATCTATATATATAAAAGAGTAATGTGACTGACTGACTGACTGACTGACTTATTGACTGATTCATCATCGCCCAGCCCAAACCGCTGAAGCTAGAGACTTGAAATTTGGACTGTAGGTTCACCTCCCGGAGCAAAGATCCACTAAGGCTGGATTTTTGTCAGTGTTGATTCTAAGGGGGTAAAAAGGGTAAAAAACTGTACTTTTGGTACTTTTTATATCTCCTGAAATAATGGTCGTAGAGACTTGAAATTTGGACTGTGTGTTCACCTCCCGGAATATAGATCCACTAAGGCTGGATTTTTGTCAGTGTTGATTCTAAGGGGGTAAAAAGGGTAAAAAACTGTACTTTTGGTACTTTTTATATCTCCTGAAATAGTGATCATAGAGACTTGAAATTTGGACTGTATGTTCACCTCCCGGAACACAGATACACTAAGGCCGGATTTTTTCCAGTGTTGATTCTAAGGGGGTAAAAAGGGTAAAAAACTGTACTTTTGGTACTTTTTATATCTCCTGAAATAATGGTCATAGAGACTTGAAATTTGGTTTGTATGTTCACATCCTGGAATATATATCCAGTAAGGCTCGGTTTTTGCCAATGTTGATTCTAAGGGGGTAAAAAACTGTACTTTTGGTACCTTTTATATTTCCTTAAATAATAGTACTAGAAACTTGAAATTTGCAATGTAGGTTCACCTCCCGGAAAAAAGATTCACAAAGTCTGGGTTTTCGCCAATGTTGATTCTACGGGGGTAAAATGGGTAAAAAAGTGTACTTTTGGTACTTTTTTTATATACTGAAATAATGGTCATTCAAACTTAAAATTTGAAATGTAGGATCCTTTAGTGAAATAAAAAATTCTGGAGCAAGTACTTTCTGAAAATTCTGTACCGTTAATAAAAAGTACCTTTTATAAAAAGTACCTTTTATAAAAAGTACCTTTTATAAAAAGTACCTTTTATAAAAAGTACCTTTTATAAAAAGTACCTTTTATAAAAAGTACCTTTTATAAAAAGTACCTTTTATAAAAAGTACCTTTTATAAAAAGTACCTTTTATAAAAAGTACCTTTTATAAAAAGTACCTTTTATAAAAAGTACCTTTTATAAAAAAGTACCTTTTATAAAAAGTACCTTTTATAAAAAGTACCTTTTATAAAAAGTACCTTTTATAAAAAGTACCGTTTATAAAAGTACCTTTTATAAAAAGTACCTTTTATACAAAAGTACCTTTTATACAAAAGTACCTTTTATAAAAAGTACCTTTTATAAAAAGTACCTTATATAAAAAGTACCTTTTATAAAAAGTACCTTTTATAAAAAGTACCTTTTATAAAAAGTACCTTTTATAAAAAGTACCTTTTATAAAAAGTACCTTTTATAAAAAGTACCTTTCATAAAAAGTACCTTTTATAAAAAGTACCTTTTATAAAAAGTACCTTTTATAAAAAGTACCTTTTATAAAAAGTACCTTTTATTAAAAGTACCTTTTATAAAAAGTACCTTTTATAAAAAGTACCTTTTATAAAAAGTACCTTTTATAAAAGTACCTTTTATAAAAAGTACCTTTTATAAAAAGTACCTTTTATAAAAAGTACCTTTTATAAAAAGTACCTTTTATAAAAAGTACCTTTTATAAAAAGTACCTTTTATAAAAAGTACCTTTTATAAAAAGTACGTTTTATAAAAAGTACCTTTTATAAAAAGTACCTTTTATAAAAAGTACCTTTTATAAAAAGTACCTTTTATATAAAGTACCTTTTATAAAAAGTACCTTTTATAAAAAGTACCTCTTTGTACATTAAATATTTGCTAAAATAATGATCCTAGAAAATTGAAATATGGAAAAGAGGATCCTTCGGTGAAGAAAGAAAAAAAATATTCTGGAAGAGGTTCTTTTTGGAAATTTAGTATATAACGGGGGTAATAAAGTGTACTTTTTGCACTTTTGTGCATCACCTAGCACAAAAACACAATTCTGATCCTTCTATTAGCCGGTATTCAATGCAACCGGTAACGAAGTACCGGGATGGAAAGCTAGTTAAAATAATAAAACATAATAACCCGGGTAAAAATAAACATATATTACAATCAGTGTTGGCTACCGTTACCCTTTCAATACCGTTACCGATTAAAAACCCTTTAATTTTGACTACCGTTACCGTTACCAATACCGAAATAAAAAAATTTCAATACCATTACCGATAAGAAACCTTTACCTTTATTGGGATTTTTACCGGTATTATATCGGTTTTATTTCGGTTGTCATAAAATACGGATAAATGCAGATTTTCCTGCTGATTGGACAGAGACATTTAATAAACACGTAAAAAATCAAAAAATATTTGTTGAATTACAATATTGCGTGAAAATTTGAATTAAATTCTGAGTTAGTTAATAGTATTAAATAGAAACGGGCACATGAGCAGATTAGAGAGTGATTCACGAGTGATCACGCGTGAGTGTGGGTGAATTCAATTTTACTCAAGTGATTCTTAGTGAGTGCGAGTGATGGAAAAAATTGCGTAAGTGAGTGTGCGTGAGTAAGATTTTTGCGTGAGTGAGGATGCGTGAGTCGATTTTTTTGCTTGAGTTTGCGTGATTTATTTTCTCTTCATATTTCCTTCCGTATCAAAAAAGCAACAAAAAATTTAAAAATTTGGGTTAACTTAAGATTTCGTCCCTAAAAAAGCAAAAAAAAAATGTAAAATTTCGCTAAACTTTAAATTTTGCTAAACCTTTTAAAAGATTTTATGAAATTGTAGTTTTTGAATTTTTTTGTATTAATAAGAGTTTCGTGAGTGTGAGTCAACGTAAGTGTGAGTGAAGCTTGCGTGAGTGCACGTGAGTGTGAGTTATATTAAATTTATTCACGTGATTGCGAGTGAGTGTGAGTAAAAAAAATATGCTAGTGAGTGAGTGTGCGTGATTTAAAAATTCCTGTCGTGAGCGTGAGAGAGTGTGAGTCAAAAATCACTTACGCGCCCACCTCTAGTATTAAATACTAGTAGTACTATACAATTTTGTGTTAAAAATGCACTAATAAGGAAGGTATTTTACAGGGCACCCATCGATTGTCTTGAAACTTGAATAGGTGAATAAGGGGGGGGGATAAGAGTTACCTGTGTTTTTAGATGCCCAATCTCAAATTTAAAAAAGGGTTGCCACCTTATGAAAAAATAAGAGCTTAAGAATTTCGCCAAACAAAAAAAATACGGGCCAGCTTAATTTTTATAGAGATTATTATATATGATTTTGGCGGTCGTACGTACATATATACATCTACATATAAACTACCCCAACGATTACGGATTTTTGACAATAACAAACTTAACAAAGCCGAATTTGGACACGACCGACACACCATTGGATAGACCTTAAAAAAACATTTCGGCCTGTATAAAATGTTCATATAGTTTCTTTTGAAGAAACGGGAAAAATCCTCAAAAAACGAAAAAAATACCGTTTTCCCCCTCTATTTTTTACGTGTTTTTAACAAATTTGCTACATTTTAACACATTGGGTAAATTTTATTCATTATACCGGTACGTACCGGTATCGATGTTTCGGTAACGGTTTATCGTTACCGAAATAATCGAAAATACCGTTACCTTTACCGTTACCGATATAAAAAATATGTAATACCAATACCGATACCGTTATTCGTTTCGGTTGCCAACCCTGATTACAATATATAACTTGATACAAACATAATAAATTATATATGATTATACATCCCTGAGATATCTTATAAATTTTTTTAATGCAGTCATATGTTGTAATGTATAATTTAATCATGATTCGGATTAAAAGGTGTACGGTTGATATAATTATATAAAATTATATGAGGGTCAATACAAAATTTCTTTTTCTGTATAATTTAACTTAAAATTATATATAGCTTATGCTGTTCCATATAAACCTATATCGTCCATTCCACCAGACATTTGGTGATTTTAGGCATTTTTTGACCGAGGGTCTTCGGATTTTTGTTATTATTTTCATACATATACTCTATGGAGCCAGTTTCAAATTTCATCCATCAGATCGAAAATATTCGAAAAACTCGCGATTTTATTCACGATTTTCGTTTTTAAAAAAGTCAAAAAAATACAAAATCTGTGTAACTTTGAGCAGCTGTATTTTCTAAACTGCTTATCGCATTTTAACAATCTATAGCGCATACGAATGGTATGTAAGTCTATTTTAATATCTAATAAACTGAAAAAAACATTGGTGGTTTAAAAGTGCATTTTATATGCAAATGCACTTTTGAAGTGCATTTTGCGAAACTTTTACCCCTTTTAATTTTTTTTTAATTAGCATATTTGGAAAATTTAGAATTTTTGCTACAAAAAAATGTTTTCATTACAATGGACCGAGAATGTATGCTATTTTTAATATTTTTTTTTTTAAATACTTCCTTAAGTTTCCCTTATAAATTTTTTTTTTTTAAATTATACCAAAATCATGTAAAAAGACATGTTTTCAAAACGTTATATTTTCGAAAGTACTAATCGTATCGTATTGTTTTTATGCACATTAGAAAGGTATTTATGTCCATTTTTTGCATTTAATAACCGAAAACATGTTGGTGTTTCAAAAATGCATTTTAAATGCAAATGCAGTTTTGAAGTGCATTTTTCAAAACTTTTATCCCTTTGATTTTTTTTTAATTATCATATTCGAAATGTTTACAGTTTTTACTTCAAAATAATGTCCTGCTAATAATGGACCCACTGTGTGTGCTATTTTTAAAGAAATTTTAAAAATTTCCTTGAAAAAAATTTTAATATTTTAAATTAAATCAAAAAAATCTGAAATTACATGATTTTTTTAAAAAATTCTTAAAAATAGCACATACTGTGGGTCCATTATAAGGAGGACATTATTTTGTAGTAAAAATTATAAACTTTTTAAATATGATAATTAAAAAAAAATCAAAGGGGCAAAAGTTTTGAAAAATGCACTTCAAAACTGCATTTGCATTTAAAATGCATTTTCGAAACACCAACATTTTTGTGGTCATTAAATACAAAAAATAGACAAAAATACCTTTCTAATGTGCATAAAAACAATGAGATACGCTTAGTACTTTTGAAAATAAAATGGTTTAAAAACAAGTCTTTTTACATAACTTTGGTATAATTTAATATATAAAATTTTTTATAAAGGAAACTTAAGGAAGTATTTAAAAAAAAAAATATTAAAAATATCACACATTCTCGGTCCATTGTAATGAAAACACTTTTTTGTAGCGAAAATTCTAAATTTTCCAAATATGCTAATTAAAAAAAAATTAAAAGGGGCAAAAGTTTCGCAAAATGCACTTCAAAACTGCATTTGCATATAAAATGCACTTTTAAACCACAAATATTTTTTCAGTTTATTAGGAATTAAAATAGAATTACATACCATTCGTATGCGCTATAGATTGTTAAAATGTGATAAGTAGTTTAGAAAATATAGCTGCTCAAAGTTACACAGATTTTGCATTTTTTTGACTTTTTTAAAAACGAAAATCGTGAATAAAATCGCGAGTTTTTCGAATATTTTCGATCTGATGGATGAAATTTGAAATTGGCTCCATAGAGTATATGTATGAAAAATATTACAAAAATCGGAAGACCCTCGGTCAGATTTTTTAAAATGTATCATGGAATGGACGATATATGTTTACAATTAACCAAAAATTTTCTAAGTTTTTTAGGCAAAGTATAAGAAACTTTTTAAAATGTTCCTAAACATTTCTTGTTAGGGTTATGTATACCTATCTGGTTCGAAGCGTACCCAAGCATTTTTTTTTTTGTTTTTGAAAATTATATGTTTGGTGAATGTATCGTTGACCTGTGGTGTATCTCAACCCAAACCAAAAAACACAAGGATTTTATATGTTTTTGTGCAATTAGATCTAATTAGATCCACCAATATAAGGCAATGTCTGGTCAAAACTCGGATGAAATCAAATCATATTTTATACAAGTAGATCTTTTTTAATGCAAAAACATCCACCATTATTCGGATCAAATTGCGTATTAATATATATTGTGTCATATATCATTATATATTGCATCATATAAACATTTTTACTCGGGAAACGATTTTAAAATACTTACAGCTCATCGGGACAATTAAATGGCTGTGCCAGTCTATAACCATCTCTGAGATAATGTTCCATTTCAAATGGATCGACTTCAGCATATGGCTGCTTAGCTGACGTGCATAATTCCCACATTAGTACACCAAAGGCCCATGAATCACTGGCTTCTGAGAATTGTTTGTGTTGTAGTGCCTCTAAGGACATCCATTTAACGGGACGATTTTCACTATCACCCAAACAGTTATAGTCACCCGGAAATAGATCACGTGATAGAGAGCTATCGGATAGTTTTACGCGTAATTGATCATCAATACTGTAAAGAGAAATAAAAAGAAAATACGAATTGTGATTAAATTTAAATTAATAATTAAAAAAAAATATGTATTCAGGATAATTTTAAAATCTAACTAGTACTGATCATTTCTTCTAGCCAGGAATTGACCACAAGGTAAATCTTATTATAATCGGAAAAACTTCACTGATCGACATTTGAAAAATTCTTGGATGCGTCTTGAATCTAACTACCCGTTTTCAATTAACCTTTTGTTTTGATATTTGAAAATTTGTTATTGCAGTTTTCGAATTTTTAAATCAGGTCTATTGCTCCAAAGGTGGTTCTCAGATGGGTCAATATGAAGACAAACCCCAAATAATGTATATCCCTTAATATTTTTTCCAAACAAGCTATAACTCCTAAGGGGGGTTCCATACAAAATCACATTTTCAAAACTTGCCCTTAACTACCCTTGGCGAGCTCCCACTCAAAATTATATTTTTAAAAATTTGCCCCCATTATAATTTGTAAGAACGCACCATTGGACCGGTAGAAACTAGTGCCTACGGTCAGTACCGTAGTATCGGGAATACCGGTATTCCCTGTTCTCGGTATTACCGGGAAATGGAACCGGTTTCCCGGTTCTTTAATTATTCCCGGTATTCCCGGGAATACCGGTATTCCCGGTTCCGGTTCTGACGGTATTCCCGGGACTACCGGTATGTATATTTTGTAATTAAAATTTATTCTTCGCTTTTACCAAAAAATAACACAAAACATGTGAAAAACACCATTTCCTATTTGTTTATGAATTTAAAGAAAAAAAAATTACTTGATTTTATAATAATTTTACAAACACAACTAAATATTTCTCAAATACTGATTAAATGGTGTAATCTTAATATTTTATAGTATGGTATTTTTTTGTTTTTTGAGAACCGGTACCAGGATCAGAACAGGGAATACCGGTATTCCCGGGAATATATCTAAAACCGGAAAACCGGTACCAGAACCGGGAATACCGGTATTCCCGGGAATACCGAGAACCGGGAAATGGGGGGCACTAGTAGAAACTAATTAAATAACAAAACTTTATAAAAAAAACCCTACAAAAATTAGATGGGTACCGCCTTAAGGGCTAAAGATAGGGTAGGTGTGTTTAGAGAACATGTTTGTAGGTCGGTTATACATTTGACCGCTCCAGGGGCACACTTACAAGGAAGGTCTTTCGCAGGGCACCCACCGATTGTCCTGATACTTGCATATGTGAAAGAGGGAAACAAAGTAAGAGTTACATGTTTTTTTTATAGCTGCCCGATCTTAAATTTAACGGGGCAAAGGGGAGGGGAAAAACGTTTTTTTTTTGTTTTTTAAGATTTTTGCCCATTTCTTTAAAAGAAACTATATGAATATTTTATACAGGTCGAACGGTTTTTTGAAGTCCTATTCTATGGTGTATCGGTCGTGTCCATTCGGCTTCGTTAAGTTCGTTATTGTCAAGAATGTACAACCGTTGAGGTAGTTTATATGGAGATGTATATAAGTACATAAGACCGCCAAAATCATATATAATAATGTCTATCAAAATTAAGCTGACCCGTATTTTTTTGGTTGGCGAAATTCCTGCTAGTTTGGCTTTTATACGGATTTTCCCGAAAGCCCTTATTTTTTCATAAGGTGGCAACCCATTTTATACCCTACACCACTCTGTGGTACAGGGTATAATGAGTTTGTTCTGATGTTTGTAACTACCCGAAATATTGGTCCTAGACCTACCATCAAGTATACCGATCGACTCAGAATTACTTTTTGAGTCGATTTTTAGCGATATCCGTCCGTCCGTCTGTCCATCTATCGGTTTAAGCACGATACAGGTCGCAATTTTCAATCATTTGACTTGAAATATGAAACTTAAGCTTCTTTTGGCCCAACGACGAAGCCCCCATACAAACGCCCCCTTTGAATTCCGCTTAAATGCCTCTGAAAACCATATTATAATAGATATCGTTTTGAAATTTAACAGGTAATAATATTTTATATGCACAAACCATCATACCAAATTTCAAAGGAATCGGTTCAGTCCTTCTGGTAGTCCCCATACAAACCACCCTCCTAATATTCACACAATTCCCTCAAAATTCAAAAAAATTAAAATATTTGATTAAAATTTTATTTGTATGTGTTAAACGTATACTTTGGTAACCTTATCAAATCTGAAAAAAAATTGGGCCGTTTTGGACTTAGGTTAGGTTGTAAGTGGCTGCTGACGTTTTACGACAACACACGTAGACTCATAGGTCCATTGTGATACCACAGGACCGTAATAGGTCTCCCTACTAGTCCCTGTCGTTAATCCATATTGAGCGTCTTATGAAAATCCTTAGATATTGAATTTTGACATTCGACAAATCAGAAAGATCGTACAGCTCCCTAGATCCCAGTGAAGCAAGTCTCTGACCAGAAAGTGCCGGGCAATGGCATATAAAGTGTTCTATAGTTGCCAACTCCTCTTCATCCATGCAACTTCGGCAAAAGTCATTCGACGCCACATTTAACCGCTCTGCGTGCTTCCTAAGACAGTGTCCGGTATTTATAGAAACCACCGTCAAAATATCTCCTCTTGGAAGCGATATCAGCTCAACCAATTTCACTAAAATTTTATCTGTATGTGTTTTCTACACTAAATAAAGATCTAACAGAAGATAGGTCCAATCGGTCCATGTTTGGACTTGAAAAACTGGTGTAGGGTATCATATGGTCGGTCTTGAGCGACTATAAGTTTCTTACTTGTTTAAATTTGAGATTTGGAAGAAAAAAAACAGGTAACTCTTATTTTGCTCCCCTCATTTCCATATTCAAGTTTCAGGACAATCGGTGGATGCCCTGTAAAAGACCTTCCTTGTTAGCGCAGTTTTGCATTTAATTAATAAAATTTAATCATTATTCAAATAAATTTTTTATTCACGCCCACAAAAGAGAGCGGGCCAAAAAAAAAAAAAAATAGATATGTGATTCCCCTGTTTGCAAGTGGACGACTTTGAACTTCATCGGAACATCACCAGAGTATGACCGCAAGACATATTGTTGCCAACCTTCAGAACTCTACACTCAAAGAACTGTAAAACAATTTGTCATAAAAGTTCAACCAATGAAACTTTTTAATGAAGTTTTCATAAATATTCTGAAATTGTTTTATAAATATAATGAAATGTTTCATAAATACTAGGAATATTTATGAAACATTTCATAAATATAATGAAACAGTTTCATTGGACGAACTTTTATGATGAGTTGCATTATATTAATGAAGCTTTTTCTTTGTTTGTAGCTCGATCATTATGAACAGCTTCGTGTCTTTCACAGACGGACAAATTTTAAATATACCCTAGAGTCTATTAAATCTTATAGCTACAATATATATAATTTTATATACTTACACACAATTTCTGGTAGCAATATCCTTATGTACCACTCCATGACTATGCAGATGACTTAATGCTGTTGACAAATGAGAAGACATCATTACGATTTGTATAGTTGTAATAGTACGGGCACACGAAGGATCCAATAAAAACAATTTTAAATTTCTTGTATTATTCATGGCTGGATATAAAACGAATGGTGTAGTATGATCTTCAATAGAAACACCTAAAACTGATAAGATACCAGGGTGTGAAGCACCATACAAAGACATGCCTTCTTGCAGCAGTAAAGAAACTTGCATTTGACTAGCATGTTGAGCGACAGTCTTAACTAAAACATCTTGACTATCATTGTAGGTACCACGATATACCCGACCGAATGTACCCTCTTGCAAAAGACTCGATAAACGTACGCGACACCGTTCAACGGTTAATTCAGAAATACGACGATGTAATTCTTCGGGTTGTTGAGGTTCCATTTTACGCGGAAGTGTAGTGTGAATAGGTGCTATAATGGAAGGTGTTATATAGGAAGCTGTTTGACATTGGGGATTGGTATTAAGTCTTTGGAAACTAGAAGTTCTCATAGGTTGACCATGATTTTGACGTTTTGCCGAACCCCGAACACAATAGGCAGCTAAAAGTAGAATTAATACCAAAGCTAAGGCCAATACACTACCCACAACTAAAGTTATAAGACCCGTCGGTGGTGGTACTACCGTCTCCAATAGTAAAGGATCATCTAAATCAGTTTCATCTTCTTCGGCTAATAAACAAATCTTTTTTCGACGAAATACCAAATGTGTTACATTATTTAATGCTCTATTTAATATGACCTCTATGGATATGGTAATATCGATTTCAGCTGCTCGAATACCCGAACATTTTAAACCAATCGAAAAAGTTTGAACACTTGTGGGTATTTCTCCTATCTGGGAAATATTCAAAGTGGGACGGGGTAAGACAGCCTGATCGGATGTTACTACATTTATGCTATAGGGTAAGGGACGTCCGGCCAGACTTTGCCAAGTAAAACTTATATCTCGTACATTTGCCGGTACAGGCACTATGAAATTTAAGGCATAGTTATTTATGTGGCCATCACGTACATAATAAACTTCAGCGGAAACACCTGAAACAATAAGAAAATAAAAAAATATATTGTTAGTAATATGGACAAAAAATGAGAAAAACAAAAAGAAAAAGTTTTTAACAATTTTT
This sequence comes from Pegoplata infirma, assembly GCA_963921195.1. NCBI lineage: Eukaryota > Metazoa > Arthropoda > Insecta > Diptera > Anthomyiidae > Pegoplata > Pegoplata infirma. The sequence continues at coordinate 164,312,681 of OY992537.1, read as the reverse complement.
TTTCTCCCCAACTCTACAAATGAATCAAAGAAACAACAAGTTTTTTTTTCTAAAAAACAAAGTTTATAAATTCTGACCAAAATATACACAAATTGCTACAAACAAGCAAAAAAAGTTGAGAAAAAAACTTAAATTATGCCATGAATTTCAAGAAAAATTTCATGATTTTATAATGCAAAAAGCTAATTGCAAGATTCGTGTTAAATTTTCCAAAATCATGACATGACATCCTTTTGATAAGACAACTTCCAAAAAAACCAAAAATACAACAAGAAAGAACTTGTAGCCAACTATGATTATTGGCAACCACTAACATTTCAGTATTCATTTGTACATATTTTTGCTGACTGACTGACTGATAGCTTCATTTTGAAGCAACATGATGACTGACTGTTCTTTCTCTTTTTTGTGTGTTCTTTAGGTCATAATGTCGCAAAAGAACATATTATTTTTCAAGAATATTTAAGGTGACCATGGGCGTGGAATTTTATAAAAAATGGGCGCATATAAAGGTAGGCGCATATACAAAACGCATCTGGAAACATTCTATTGTATGAGACCTAAACATGGATAGACTTTAATAGCGATCGACCTAAGGCCAACAAAAACATATATTTCAAAAAAAAAAAAATCCTCATAATTGCGACCTGTAGTTGGATTACACGGAACCGAAAGATAGAACGACATCGCTTAATTGACTCAAAAGGTGATTCAGTGTCGATGGCATGCGAAAAGTTGGGTCTATGTCTAATGGGTCGGGTAGCTATAAACATCATCATAAACTCATTATACTCAATACCACAGCCTGATGTATGGCATAAAAATCATCAGCTATCCCAATTTTTTGAGCCACCCTGATTTCTTGAGATACACTCTAAAAAACGCATGTAAACTTACTATTATGAATTGGGTAAATTTCTGTTGAATAGCACGCATTATGTGTTAATATAAACAATAAATGCGTATAATAAATTCAAACCAATTAAACACAGCAAATTAAAAATATTATCCGTTAATTCAAATATTTTACACACAAATGCGTAAATAGAATTGTCGAACAACAAACACACACACATGTTAAATAACAAAAACGCCAGATAAAAGTATAAGCTTCCGTAGCGTAGTGGTTAAGAAGTGTACTTTCAAATCAGAAGGTGGCGAGTTCGATGCTGGGTGGCGTCGTATGTTTTTTTTTTTTTTTGTTTTTTGTTATATTTTATTCACCTCTTTTTTATTTAAATTGACCACATGTGGTCAATTTATTCAATTTACACATTCAGAGTAAAATTACCCAATTTATAGTAGGAGTCCAGTTTCCTACTATAAATTGGGTAAATTTCAACAAATTTTGATTAGAGTGTAGGTTAGGTTGTAAGTGGCTACTGACGTTTTACGCCCACACACGTAGACTCTGAGTTCCATTGTGATATCACAGGACTTTAATAGGTTTCCCCAATAGTCCCTGTTGTTAAAGCAATTTGAGCTTTTTATGAAACTCCTTAGATATTGAATTTTGACATCCGACAAATCAGAAAGATCGTGTAGCTCCCTTGATCCAAGTGAAGCCAGTTTCTGTCTAGAAAGTACCGGGCAATGGCAGATGTAGTGTTTGATAGTTCCAACTCCTTTTCATCCAGGCAACTCCGGCAAAATTCATTCGACGGTACATTCAAACGTTCTACGTGCTTCTCTATAATACAGTGTCCGGTAATTATAGCAACCACCGTCGAAATCTCTCCTCTTAGAAGCGATATCAGCTCACTTGTGCGCTACTGATTAAGATAGGCCAAATAAGTCGTATTGTCTCACACGTCCATCCATTTGCTCATCGTTGATTAGTCTCCGTCGCGGAACACAGCCGTAGGTTTTGCTTGCAACTTTCTTGAGGCATACCTGCACATTGCAATTATGTAGTTCCCAGTCTTGCAAGTTCATCGGCTTTGCAATTCCCTGGAATGTCTCTGTGCCCTGAGACCCATATGAGTCGTATGCTAAACCGCTTGGCCATTTCATTTAAAGACGTGCGGCAGTTAAGGGCAGATCTTGTTTTCAGAAACACTGATCGCGGCTTGACTGTCAGAATAGATATTGACTGCGGTTGTAGACAAGACATTGCAACTCAACCAGTCAACACCTTCCTTAATTGCCAGCATCTCTGCCTGGTTAACACTGCATTGATCTGGCAATTTTCGAGCTAGGCTCAATCCAAGCTCTTTCGAGGAGACTCCAAAGTCCACTTGTTCGTGCAGCCTCGATCCATTTGTGTAAAAATTTATGGTGGCTTCACTTTCCGGAATGTCCCCCATCCAAGACTCAATGGATGGTATCATAGTGGTAAAGTGGCTCTCAAAGAGGCTCATAGAGGGAGTACAGTCCACATTTTGTGGTATTATTATCTTCCTCAAGATCGCGCTATGGCCACAATCGCTGCTCCTTTATTGCAGCGTGCTATTAAGTCGAATTGCCGACGTGGCCGCATACTGCCTACCCAATATGTCCTATAGTATCAGGTGAAAAAGGATTTCTAATGCAGCCGTAGGTGCACTACGAAGAGCACCAGTGATGCACATCGAAGCCATTCTCTGTACCTTCGTGATAAAGACACAGTTCGCTTTTGTTTCTAAGCCGGCAACCAGACAATGATTCCATATAGCAGATTTGGACGCATCCCTGCTATAAAGATCCAATGAACGACTTGAGGGCTAAAACCCCATCGTTTTTCAATGGCCCTTTTACAGGAATATAAAGCAATCGTTGCTTTTCTCAACCGTTCCTCAATATTAAGCCTGAAATTCAACTTCCTATCTAGAAAAACTTAAAGTTACTTGGCTCCATCTTAGAAGGCGATTTCAATGCCGTTCAGAGAAATAGGATCAAAATCAGGAATCTTTTTCCATGTAAACAAAACAAGCTCTGTTTTACTCGGATTAACTCCTAGAACACAGTTTCTTACCCATTTAGACAGATCTTTGAGAGAACCCTGAAGAATGTCCCTCAATGTTGGCAGATGCTTCCCCTTTACTGCCATCGCGACATCGTCAGCATATGCGACAACTTGACAACCACGTGCTTCTGGAGATAGCAGCATTGAGTTCAGTGCCAGGTTCCAAAGAAAATCGGCGAAAGAACACCTCCCTGTGGTGTGCCCCTATTGACAAATCGAGATATGACGGATGCTTCCAATTTAAACGTTATACGTCTATTGGCAAGTAGGTTTCCACCATTAAAACGGTCCAGGGGATTATAATACCTGAAGTTTTTATCGCCCAGATTGATGTTGGCATATTTACTATCGCCAAAGCAATTTTCATCCGTTTAAAAAATAACTCCTTAAATACGATATCTCGAAAACTACTCGAGTAGAACGAAACGGTTAAAACTTCCAATAAAGAATGTTACGTTAAGAAACAGCTGGAATAGACTAGCTCAACATATCGGGGGACCGCATTGATTTTAATTTTAAACCGGCCAATCGACAAAAAGTCTTCAAACATTTTTGTTGTAAAAGCAACGTGGCTCGAAAGAAACCAAAAACGTTAATCAAAACCCATTCCAACCCCCTTTAGAGACTCAATGGGTCTGGACGCACGAAGTGCGCATCCTAAGGGGATTAGAACCAATGCTGTTCTCAAATCTGATTGAACTAATTTGGAATAAAATATTTCCGATTTTCGTGCTGAAATTGGCATTATATTGTGCTCCTTACTTTTAAGAAAATATGAACTAAAAACGAAAGAAAAAAGTCAGTTGCTCTAAATCATTAGCAAATTTAATGGTCGTGGTGTAATCGGAATCCGTTTATCTAGAGAGTAAAGAAGGGTCCTAAATAGGGCCCTATTAAGTAGATTTAATAATTAAAAAAATAAAATTAAACATTTTACATTTTAAACACTTTAAAATACGGTCACCCCTAAAACTAAGATAGTGCATTAGTAATGAAGTGAAGTTTTGTTTGGTTTGCTAAAAGCAGCAGCAACAATGACTGACTGACAGACTGACTGTCAGTGTAGCAAAACAAAAAAAATCCAAAGAGAAGAAAAAACTTTTATTTGTATCCTGTTCTCAAAAAAATACCAAAATCATATTAAATCAAGTCACGCACACTTCATTAGTATCATAACAAGATGTGTAAATGTGTTTGTGTGCTACCATATGTGTAACATTCCAAACTCCCTTTCTCCCTTAACCATTATCTACAATTCACTGTGCGATGTCTGTAGTTTTTTTTGCCAATAAATTAGCACATAATCAAGTTGCAACATTTAAAGCATACCAAGAGGCAAAGAAAGAAATCTGAAAATTTTCTGATTTTTTAAATATTTGCTACTTAAATATGCAATTTAAATGGCAGTACAGATAGACAGACATACAGTTTACATAAATTTATACTACAATTTGCTTTTCCAGCAAAAAAAAGGATGTTGCCACAAAAAAAAAAACAACTTTTGAATGCTTTGATTTTATTCGATAAAGTTTTATATATTATTTTTCTGAAATTTATTGGTTTTACAAGATTTATATCTTAAACAATTAAATTTCCAAAAACCGAACAAGTAAAATTTATTTGGCCTAGTAAATTGTTGTGGTTTCTGTGGCATAATGTTTTTTTTGTATGTAAACTGAATGTGCAACATGTTTTATTCAGTGGTTGGTTTGCAGGCACAGTGTTTTAAAAGGATGCATAAGTGGGATTTGATTGGATCTTATAACTGTATACCAGAGTAAAAATTTGATGGATCAGTACGAATTTCATCCGAAAATTGGGGTTATCTTTATTTTTTCGGATAAAATTGTACCCGTCTGATTAAAACTGATCTTACCTTAGCGATCTATTTTTCAAATCAGTACTAAACTTTCAAATCTCGGATCACTACTGATCTTTCAAATCTCAGATCAGATGTGATATATAAGAATATATATAAACATTTTTACCCATGTAGACTTAAAATATCTCTAAATATCACTATTATTCTAAATATCAGTATAATTTTATAATTATTCCGCCCTTTTAAAACGTAGCGACCACGTTCCAAACATTTGGACGTCATATTCGATATATTTAATTTAAAATGATAATAGTCAAAATGTCAGCAATTGTGTAATGCGGCATTCACACTTGCTCTTTTGAAGTGTTCAAGGGTGAGATGTTTAAAAAAGAATTTGTTCTGTGTCCACTGCGTTTTTATTCTGTTACTGGTGTTTTGTTGAACAACTTGTTTAAGGTCGCAAGTGTGAATCCCATATTAGTTACTATAGCTTCGCCAGAGAAGGGCCCTGTAGGTTAGTTGGTAGCAGGGATGGAAAATCGGAATTTTGAAATGGTACTAGAGCTAAACCAAAAAAGTAATTTTTCGCACTCGACGGTACTAAAAAAATTAATGCCCAGTATCTGCACGACGAACGTCATTCGACTGCGACGAATTTGCATGAATTTTGTTACAATAACAAAATACATGAAACTTCGTCGCAGACGAATAACGTTCGTCGTACAGAAACTGCGTACAATTCAATATAAAAGTTATTAAATTAAGAACATCCTTACCCATTTATTTAATTTTAAGAGAAAACTCCATTAAAGGTTGACTAAAATCAAAAATTTCATTTATTAGAAGCTTTTGAAGCATTTTTTAAATGAAAATCGGTAGATTTTCTGGAATTCTTTAAGATTTGGTTGAAAAAATGTATGAAATCGTCTTGTATAGAAAAGGTACTAAATCAGTCGCGGGGGTACTACGGTATCTTTGAGAGTGAAAAAGTACTGAAAAAAGTATTAAAGTACTAACTTTTCCATCCCTGGTTGGTAGCGTATTAGTTTTTGAACGTGGGGGTCGTGGGTTCGATTCCCACCAAAACCCTTGGTCTGTTTTGCTGCTACGAAACAACGTTCACTGTTACCAGCTCCCTGTTAAGTTGAAATTATTAAAAATTAGTTTAGAGGCCCTAGATTATAGAGGCCCTTGGCACAGCGATCAGAATGATCCATTTTGCTGCTTGAAATGGGTGCCCTTAATATTCAGCCTTTTTATAGAGCCAAGAATCCTATTTGGCAAAAATTTGTAAACGTCAGACGAAGATATTAAAAGTCGCCCCAGATGTTGAACGTAACGTAGGTTACAATGCCAAGTTGGGTAGGAGGTAAGGATTCGGAGGTCCTTTTTGTCCTAAGGCAGTGGTCGTTTCGTGACCGAGCTAGATGGAGTGATGAATGGCTTTGCCTGCCTGTGGCCAGTGCAAAAGTTCCAGTGCTCTATTAACTTCGGTTCACTCCATATTTTGATTTATTTCTTAAAATGTTGCAACGGCAAAACAAAGAAGGGCCTACTAAGTGTCGTCAGGCATCACGATTTGCGTTTGTATCTCGTATTACCCTCGTAGCCCGTACGAATGTCATGTCGTTATATCATCCTAGTTTGTTAAGTGACTTAATGACCAGACCGGAAGTCTCATAACCTATACGAGCTTTCAGTGCAGTCTGACTTGGACATATCTGACTTGGACATATTGAGTAGGCAGTATGCGGCTACGTCTGCAATTCGACTTAATAGCACACTGCAATGGAGGAGCAGAGATTGTGGCCATAGCGCGATCTTGAAGAAGACAACAATACCCCAATCCAGGGAGTCATGGATGAGGGGAATTCCGGGTAGTGGAGCCTCTATAAATTCTTACACGGCTGGATCGAGACTGCACGAACAAGTGGGCTTTGGAGTGTATTCGGAGGAGCTTGGGTTGAGCCTGGCTCAAAGATTGCCGGATAATTGCAGTGTATACCAGGCAGATATGCTGGTAATAAAGAAAGTGACTGACTGGTTGAGCTCAAATGTATTGTCTACAACATCTATTCTGACAGCCGCGGTCAAATCCCTGAAGTCAAAGTCTCTGAAAACAAGATCTGCCCTTAACGGCCGCACGTCTTTAAATGAGATGGGCAAGCAGTTTAACATACGACTTGTATGGGTTTCAGGGCACAGAGACATTCGAGGGAATTGCAAAGCCGATGAGCTTGCAAGACTAGGAACTACCTTACAGGTTCCAACAGAATTGGAATGTGTTGGTATGCCTCAAGAAACTTGCAAGCAAAACCTACGGCTTTGTTTCGCAACGGAGACTAATAAAAGATGGGCAAATGGATGGACGTATGAGACAACACGCTTGATTTGGCCTTCTCTTAATTAGCGGCGCTCAAGTGAGCTGATATTGTTTCAAATGGGGGGATTTTGACGGTGGTTGCTGTAATTACCGGACTCTGTCTTATAGGGAAGCACGTAGAGCGGGTGAATGTGCTGTCAAATGACTTTTGCAGGAGTTGCATGGATGAAGAGGAGTTGGAAACTATCGAGCACTTTATCGGCCATTGCCCAGCACTTTTTGATCAGAGACTTACTTCACTGGGAAGGGAGGTGCACGATCTTTCTGATTTGTCGGATGCCAAAATTCAATATCTAAGGAGTTTCAGAAAAATCTCAAATTGTTTTAACAACAGGGACAGTAGGGAAACCTATTACAGTCCCCTGATATCACAATGGACCTCAGAGTCTACGTGTGTTGACGTAAAATGTCAGCAGCCACTTAACAGTCTGACTGTCTGAAATAATGTATTTATGGGAACCTTTTGTTCTCTTCATATAACTCCGCCTAACATTTTGGTGGGGTTTTCCCATGGGTAGCGTTAGGGGCGTATACCATATTATGGAATTAGGTACTGAGTACCAGATCATATTTGACATAACGTTCCGTTCGTGTCAAAGTTCCTTATAAATAGTTGTGACGGTAATATTCTTCCATCACCTTTAAGATAGGGTCATCTAAGAAAATCTTCGCAATACTCATATATCCCGAATGTCTCCTCTCCTAAATAAAAATATTTTATTCGGCCTTTAAATTGTGCAATGAAAAAGAGTTTATTTAAGTTCGAGGTCATTTATTTTTCCCATTATTAATGAATATAACAAGTACTTGTGTTCACTTTACATTCTCTTTTAGACTATTTTCTCAACAAATTTTCAAATAGTTTTTGAATCTAATTTTAACGATTTTTTGCATTCTTTTGAAACACTGTAAATGTCTGTTGCAAACTAATTATAATATGTTTTTATGTGTGACATGTGACTTTGGACATTCATACTATATGTATGATATAAATATGTATGTTGACCATGTTAATATTCTTTGGGCAATATAATAGTATAATTGGAAATAAAAATTGTGTATGCAGAGTGTATAATTTAATTGGGATCAAAGTTTATGTATGAGAGAATCTTTTTAAAATGTGGTCAAAAAAATTTGTATAGAGTAATTTTGAAAGGAAATTTTATTACTATACATAACCCAGTAAACAGATAAAGAAAATAATTAATTAGAACAACTTGAATATTAAAGTTTTAGTGAAATTTGATGATCTAGTAAGAAAATTTTTCTTAATTTCAATTTCCAGCAATGTGTTAAGTTTCCGAAGCAAAATAAATATAAGCTTACAGTCGTGGGCTTGCGAAACCTTTCCTATGGAACTAGTCGAGAACCGGTCCTATACTCGTACTTTTACATGAAGGGGACCCAAGAATTTATTATGGCATAACCCTACAACAAGGTTAATTGACACCTAGTGTATTTCCCAGAACTAATCCTTCGTTGATAAATAGCACTAAAACGTCAACGAAGTAAAATAATAAAATAATGGCTATAAAACACAGCTTCAAAAATAATTCGCCAGATTAATAACAGATGGCGATGCAACAACTGTACTAAAAATTATCAACACGCGCAATTACAGTGTTGCCATACTGAAGCCCTTCTATCTTTCAAATCTTTCATCTCTCTTCTATCCCCTTTCCGAAAGAAGTATCACGGTTACATTAGTAATTACATAGGCAGCATTGCCTGAGTGTTGCTTCTTTATTAAAAAAAAAAAAAAAAAAAAAAAAAAAAAAAAAAAAAAAAAAAAAAACACTCAGGAGAGTGTTTTGTGTTGGTATTAAGAAAAAGATTATGAGGAGAAGGAACAAGAGAGTAGTGTTTGTCGACATTTAATTTTTCTAAATTGTAGCCGACTGGGAAGACTTCTGCGGGAGTTTATTCCACATACGTCTAATTCGACCGAGAAACGAATTTTCTCTGTAATGCGTTGTGCGCGACATTGGACAGATGACAACGAACGGATGCGATCTGCTAAAAAGACGAGTACTATGGGCATGTACCCGCGCCTGAGGGTTGAGTTCGCCCATCTCAGATGAACATTTACATAGGTAATGTCGATAGAACAATGACGCGCAAGCCACATTCCGACGATACTCCAATGAGTCAATACAGCTGGATACCCTACTGTCATTGGTGAGGCTCAACACACCTTCTTTGAAGCCTATCCAGAACATTCAAGATAGATCTTGAAGCACCTGTCCAGATATGGGAGTTGTATTCCATTTTCGGGCGGATATATGCGGTTTAAATAGTGGGAGATCAGACGGAATGAATTAATTCTTGCATCGTTTTAAGAAACCAAGACACTTGAATGCTTCTTTCGACACTTGAAAAACATGTTGATTCCAACAAACATCTCATTGGATTTTCATGCCTAGAACATCAATAATTTCTGATTCCTCAATAGCTACACCACCCATGGATGCATATGACGCTGATTCCACAAGGCGTCGCGACGCGTCGGTGGGTCAACATTGGGTCTTCCGAGCTTTAAAATCGATCCTATTCACAAGACTCCACTCAGAGATTGTCGTAAGGTCATGATTGAGTGTTTCATTCATGTTCCACCTCATAGCTTCCACCTCAGCAAGGTTTGCTATATTATTAAAGGAAAATGAATCACAAATGTTGCTGTCGTCTGCAAATGAATAGATATGATTGGAAGTTAGACCCAGAAGGTCGTTAAGAAAAATAAGAAAAAGTGTAGCAGAAAGAACAGAGGCTTGCGGTACCCCTGAATTTTAATGAAACTCATCTGATGCATTCCGTGGAAAGACGATTCTCTATACAATTTTACACTGACCGATTGAAGCTACACGAACAAGTGGGATTTGGAATCGATAAAGGAAAACTTATGTTGAGCCTGTCTTGAAGATTGCCAGAAGCATAGCAGTGCTTCACAGGAATTTAAATGGGATTAATATCAATAAATGAAACCGCTGTTCGATTAAGATTCAATGTCTTGTTTGCGGTAAAGTGTATAGAGACAAATGTTCCCTATAAAAGAAAACCCCCGTTGGTGAGGATTTCTCTCGGTTTATATCGCGTTTTCTCGGAAACAGCACTATACGTGTTGTTATAGATGGGGTATCATTTAACGAGTGTAAGCTTAATTCACAAGATTCTGGTCTTCCTCCTACTCTTTTCCAAATTTTGCTTAACAACCTTCTTGTATTGCAGAAGATAGGAAAAGGAGTGATGTTTTCCATCGATAGGCGAATGAAAAAAACGAAAGAAAATTAAATCAGTAGAGCAAGTCGAACAAGACCTCCAGAGTCTCGGAGTGTGAATCTCCATATCGCACTTTATCAAAATTATCATAACTTTTCAACTCAATTGCTTACTGTGACACTTTAAATAAATATATAGAAAAAACCTTTATATTTCAAAATAAGGTTCTTTAAAATTTTAAAATTTAAATTCATGTCACAGTTTAATAATCTCATTTTCCATTATATTTTCTTTACAACTTCTCACACCCAACACATTTAAATCATTTTAATCCTAAATTACCAAAAGAACTCAAGTACGGATGTATTCATATGACAGATGAAAGAGACAACGACCAAGTTGACAAAAATGAAAAAAAAAAACGGTAATGAAAAATGTTATTATTGTAATAAATGACATTAAAATAAATGACACAAAAAAAAAGAGCAGACACTCTCATACATGTAAAGATTAAAATAATGCACAAAACGACAATTTGCACCTTCGCATTTTTTTTTTTATTTCTTTAAAAATTTTCACAAATGAAAAAAAAAAACTTACACACCTTAACTATTCATAGTATTCATACATGATGACAGTTTATTTGACAGACAGACACACCTTCATCCATAGTGACAGTGATGACAAGATGTAGAAGGAAATATTGAAAAAAAAACTTAAGAGGATTTTCTCAAATAACAATACACTAACAATAACAAAAAATGTTAAATTCTAATAGAATTGTAAGTAATAGGATAAAATTTTAATAGCATACATATAGGGTAAAACTGAAAAATAGAAACATTGTTGAAAAAATTAAAACTTTTTATTAACAACAACAAAAAAAATTTAAACCATTTAAAATACTTAAAAGTAATACGCGCATAAACTATTAACAAGATTATAAATGAATGATGTTAGGAATAATAATGAAACAATTCAAATGTCATAAACTTTTCAAAAACAATTAACAAAACAATAATAAAACAATGTAACATTTTCTAAAGGATAATAATACAATAAATTAATACACTGGAAAAAGAAATAGTAAAATAATGATTTTCCCAATTTTCAAGACCCCATATCTCGAATACTGAAATAAGCAGAAGCCTGAAAATTGGCGCAATCTGTATTTGGTCAAAGTAAAACCCATTACCGGATTTCATAAAATTTAGAGGGGGTGAGGTCAAAATATCAGCGAAAAATTTGTTCAAAACGAGAGGTAGATGCACCCGAGTAAAAAAAAAAACTTTTTAGATCTAATTTGATCTCAAAATTGGCTGTATCAAGTTGGATCAAATTTTGATCTAATTGTATTATTTTAGATACACAAATATAAAAAATGATAAAATTAGATCCGAATTTTGGTCACATCCAATTAAATCCACTTGATCTTATTTTATATAAATTAATATAGATTTATATAGTTACATAAAGTCAGAAATAAAGTCAGATATATAGAAAATGGAGCCTCAATAAATCTTATATAAAATTAGATCTGAACATATAAAAAGTCCTATATAATTTAATATCATTGTATCAAATTATATATCAATATATCAAAACTTTTTTACTAGGGCAACCAACAATTTCACAAATGTCGGCCAGATTTGTTTTACGAAGAGGAAGAAGTGATTTCTAGGGCAACAGAAAATTAGCAGTTATGAATTTATTTTGAGGCCTAAATCTATGCTAAGCAAAATAAATGTATCGTAAAATTAATAAATGAAAGCAAGTATTTTAAGTCTATGTACTGCATCCTAAAACCTTCAAGGGGAGGAAATCAGAACAATCCTTAATAATTCTTTATTGTTTTAAATCAAATTTCCATAAAAATATGTTCGATTTCTAACTACTGTTTCAAATACGTTGTTGCATAATTTAAGACATCAAAATAAATTCATAATTGCTAGTTTTCTGTTGCCTTAGTTATTTCTTAACAACCCTAGTAAAAAAGTTTTGATATAATAATATATAATACAATCATATTAAAATATATACGAGTTTTTATATGTTCAGTTCAAATTATATGAAAGATTTAATATGGCTCCATTTTCTTATCTGAGGTTATACATAAATATATATGACTTCATATAATCATATAAATCTACATTTATTTATATAAAATAAGATCAACTGGATTTATTTGGATGTGACCAAAATTCGGATCTAATTGTATCATTTTTTGTATTTGTGTATCTAAAATAATACAATTAGATAATTATTTGATACAACTTGATACAGCCAATTTTGAGATCAAATTGGATCTTAAAAAGTTTTTTTTTTACTCGGGAAGTGAAAAAAATTAATGTAATGCTTCTCCAGCCCAAACATTGACCTATTGCAATGGTTCCCAACCTTTGATTCTCGCCCCACTGGGGGGCAATATGAATGCTTCAGGGGAGGCAATGAGCAAATTTTTAAGATATTTTTATGTTAAATAAACTAAAAATATATATATTCGATTAGAGTTTTATTCTAGTTCGAGGCCCAAAAATATTTCTATTTATGATATTGTCATAATAGAGTATTTTTAATTTATTGCTTTAAAAAAGTTACTATCTCATAGTATGTCTGTACTGATCAGTTTCATCCCCACTAAGGAATCTTCAGCAGACTTTAGAGAATCATCGTTGTCTATTATGACAATATCATAAATAGAAATATTTTTGGGCCTCGAACTAGAATAAAACTCTAATCGAATATATATACATATATAAAGGCCGAATAAATACATTTTATTTTTATGTACCTTTTGGTACTAAAAATAAAAAAACAACATTTAACACAAAGTTTAGTACGACTTATCCTACCAACACTATTGTTTGGTTAGGCACTGTTGTTATTGTAAAATAACAGCAACACATATATTAATAGTTACCGACGGTGATTTAATATATACAATTTTTGCTTTAAAAGAGTTATTTTTGTTGGAAAACAGATTTCGGACCTTCATAATAGTACTTCTCATATAACTTGGGAAATATATCAAATATTATGTCTGGTTTGATGTTTGATTGACCAACGATGATTCTCTAAAGTCTGCTGAAGATTCCTTAGTGGGGATGAAACTGATCAGTACAGACATACTATGAGATAGTAACTTTTTTAAAGCAATAAATTAAAAATACTCTATTATGACAATATCATAAATAGAAATATTTTTGGGCCTCGAACTAGAATAAAACTCTAATCGAATATATATACATATATAAAGGCCGAATAAATACATTTTATTTTTATGTACCTTTTGGTACTAAAAATAAAAAAACAACAATAAACTAAAAATATATTATTTTATTTAAATTATTCAGTTGATTGTTGAAAAATTTTTCTAAAAAACGTTGTTTAAACAATGATTTTAACAAAAATTTTGCTTAACCACAAGTATTTTTCGAATTTTAACACAAATTTGAATAATTTACAAATTTTTCTTGAGTGTAGGGGGGACATAGTAGTTTTTTAACTTAAAAGTGGGGCATGGCTCAAAAAAGGTTGGGAACCATTGACCTATTGGATCCATATTTAGTCATATCATTAACACACTCAGAAAAAAAAACTAATAAAAAATGGGAAAACTAACTAAATTCAAGGAAAATTGATAATAATTTAGCTCCATTGCCATGTTTTCCTACTTTTAAGTTCATGTTTTTCTTAAAAATATGGGAAGAAAATTTTCTTTAATATTAGCCCAATTCGAACTAAACAATGCACTAAAAATAATAACTCTGTAAAATACTCTGTAAAATGACTATTATCTCAATTCAATAGATATTTGACAGAGTTTTCTGTCAAAATACAGATTTAAAGAAAATACTTTGTATTTTGTTGTGAAAAAAAAACAAAGTTTCCTCTGTTATATTACTTTTTTCTTTGTAATCTTAATTTTACAGATAATTAACAGAGTTTTCTGCTAAAATACAGATTTAAGCAAAATACTTCGTATTTTTTATAACCAAAAAAGTTTTCTGTTTTGATTAGTTTTTGTTACCAAACATCAAAATTTTATTTGTAAATTTTTTTTTGTGAAAAAGTTGAAAAAGTAGCAAAAAAAGTTATTAAAAAAAATCTTTTTTTTTCAGAATAACATGCATTTAACTAAACTCTGTAAATTAACAGAGTTTTTTCTGTATTTTTTTTTTGCATCAAATGCATTTTACAATTATATGTGAATTTACATAGTTTTCTTTCCTAAATGGTGTCTTTTTTAACCAATATTTTACTAGAAACTCTGTAAATTAACAGTTTCTTTTGTCCAAATTATTTTACAGAGTTTTAAATTACAGAGTTTTCTCTGTCAAAAAGCTTTAATATTTAACTAATATTTTACTATTAACTCTGTAAATTAACAGTTTTTTTTGTCAAAATCATTTTACAGAGTTTTTTAGCAAAATTACCAAGAAATATTGTTAGCTGGAAAAGTATGATGTACTCTGTTAAATTAGCAGAGTTTTTCTGTAATTTAACACAGTTATTATTTTGAGTGTGGCAAAACTTTCAATTTAGTTTAAACACATTTGAGGACCCGATTAGGTTCGGTCCCGATAGGTTCAGAATCGTTCCTTAAGAATCGTCATAGTTTTTGATCCAACATTTTTGTTCGTTTCGCTCTAACTTGCTTAGTTTTTGAGATACGTGAATTTAGGGGACCACTGGGGTCTTGAGAATTTTAAAAATTCAATAACTTTAAAACTATTGCTCGGAAAGCTTTTGCGATCTTGTTCTACGTGTTAAGAGCTACAAAAATGATTTTGCATTTTTTGTTGTGTTGGCAATATTTACACCAAGATATGAGCATTTAAAAATTTTGGGAATGCCAACATTTTTAAATCCAAAGTTAGGACCCATTAGGGTCTACGCAAGTGAAGAGGACGGGCGAGATTATGTACATCCTAAGAACCAAAAATGACCTCCATTTTGCTATATCTGGCTTAGTTTTCTAGATATCGCCATTTTAAGTTTTTGAAAAAAAAAAAAAAATAACTCTTTTAAAGCAATGCATACTATGAGATGAGTAACTTTTTTAAAGCAATAAGTTAAAAATACTCTATTATGACAATATCATATATAGAAATATTTTTGGGCCTCGAACTAGAATAAAACTCTAATCGAATATATATACATATATAAAGGCCGAATAAATACATTTTATTTTTATGTACCTTTTGTTACTAAAAATAAAAAAACAACATTTTTGAAAAAAAGTTATAAAAACTTTACTAAAATAGGTGAAAAACCTTCATCAAATCTAAGAAGATGAACTAATTGGTAGAAAATTACGTCCTAAAACTAAAGAAGAGGAAAATGTCTTAAAAATAAAGATTTTTTTCATATATTTGTGGAAAATTTCTTTGGCGGTAAGAATATCTTTCCTGTATTAGGGAATTCCATTTAAGGAAAATAATGGACTAAATAACAGTACATGAACTAAATTTTTTCCTAACAGTTAAGAAAATTTCCCAACTTTTAGTTAAATTTAACTAAATTGTGGGGAAAATTATAAAATATTTTGAAGAAAATTTTTTCGAAGATTAAGTTAAGTCCTTTTTGAGTGCAAGTGTAGAAAATATATACAAACTAAATTTTAGTGAAATGGACTTTCCAATAGTCAAATTAAGGTGAATAATGCACTTAAGCTTCACATTTTTTTCAATTTCATCAGGCTTCGTTCAAGTGCCAAGTTTCAAATTTCAACCACATAGATTGATAATAGCGAACTGTTTAATTCCAGTAATTTTTTTTTTCTTATTAACTTCTGATCTATTTGGCTGATTTACAAAAAAAAAAAAAAAACTGATGTGGAAAATAACACAGTTTTTGGTACATAAATCAATCTAGTATTGTCGAAGAAACAGCATTTCTACTGCACTCAAAAAAAAAAAAACTGTAAAGTTAACAAAAAATTTAGTTAAATTTAACTAAAAAAGCACCTGATTTTGGGCCAACTAAATTTTTAGTTAATTTAACTAAAAATATTTAGTTAACTTTTCGTAGAATGAATGTAGCAAAAAAAACCGTAACTTTAACTAAAAATTTAGCTGAAATTTCGTAATGTTTTTATGTACATATATTAACAAAAAAATTAGTTGAATTCAGCTAAACTTTTTGTTACTTTTCGTAAACTAAAATTTAGAAAATATTTTGTAAAAAATTAAAAGTTTTTTTTTTCTATTTTTTCATCAGCTTAAGTAGAACTTATGAGATTTGCATAGGAGGCTTCACAAAAAATTCCACTTAACAAATTTGTTACGAAAAATCAGCAAATTAATTAGTAAAAATTCGTAAACTCAGTTTTGAAGTCAACAAAAAAAATTAATTCAAAATTTGTTCAAAATTAGTATTTTCGTAAATTGAACTTAACTAAAAAAAGTAGTTAAAACGCTGATTTTAACTAAAAATTTGCTAAAAAGCCAGTAAACTCGAGTTAACAAAAAAAAATTAGTTAACTTTACAGTTTTATTTTTTTGAGTGTGACAGTCAGACGGACAGACGGACGGACATCGATAGATTGACTTAAAATCGATCAAGGATCTCAGCTATCAAGTTAAAAATGAAAACATTTTATTCTCATTACATTTTCTCTCAATCTCACACTGCTTTCATTTTTATGCCATATTTTTGCAAATATTTCGATTATTTTTGATAAAAAAGGCATAAAACAAGTGATGCCAACTTAATGATGTCTTTACAGAAATAATAATTTGAAAATAACGACTATAAGTCGCCCTACGTGGCAATAATCAGTATCTTTGGAAAAATGGCAACACCTAACATTTGTGTCTAAAATATAGACCATGTCTGGCAATGTTTGCAAAATAAGTACTAAGATCAGAATTGACGAAGGAGAGGAAGAAGAATACACACAAAAAAAGTTTTACCAAGTACTTGGGAGGATATGCGTTTTTAAAGTTTTTTGCATAAATTATGAAAAAAATGGCATCCTTTTACCAAGTTTTTGCTTGTTTCTGATAAAAGATTGGAAAATATTCATAAGAGTATTTAACCTTATGTAATTTTACAAAATTTAACCAAAATTATGCAAAAACTTGGTAAAATTTAAAAAAATTTTTCATAATTAATGTAAAAAACTTTAAAAACGCATATCCTCCCAAGTTATTGGTAAAATATTTTTTTGTGTGTAATAATTACTAAAAATAAAAGTTTGTTTACACAAAAATGACAATAACAACTCTTCTGTTAGAAAAAACAACAGCAACAACCACACTCGAATTGAAAAAATCAGATTTAGTTGATACTCGCTTAACAGCCTACTTGGCGTATCGGTCTAGAGTGATTGTACGTTACAAGCAGTTAATAGCAAAGTATTACAGATGATGGGTTCAATCCTTGTCGGCTGCGATCTGTTAATAATTTTCACATATAGAGTTCTATTGACTATTAACTAAATAAATTTGACATTAAAAGTTTTTCTGAAGATTATTATAACTGGATAATATGAAACTAGTAAGAAACAAACCAGGATGTCTTAAATTTTTAGAAAAATTTAAATTTTTCTTTCACACTTTTCTCAATTCAAAACCATATATAATTAATGATATTGATACAAGAATGATTGTTATTTGCCGGCCACCGTCATTGTAGCCGTGGAATATGGTACCATTATCTAAATCAATCACCCATGTAATAAATCCCTACTGCATGAACCAATGAACTGTTGCTACATTATAAATCAAATGAAACCTTATTGAACACATATATTCTTTGAGTGTATAACTATGTTAAACAAAACTGAATTTCAAAGCAAATATTTTCTACCAGTTTAGTGAACACAAAATATTAAAAAATAAAAAAATAAAAAATTGAAAATAACAATAAATGCGGAAGCACTCAAGAAAGTAAATGTTATACAAAAAGAAATAAATTTTATACAAAAATAAAAAAAAAAAAAAAAAAAGAATTATAAAAAAATATCTAAAAAGCCAATGAGAATAAAATGTAAAAAAAGGAACTAAATACACTTAAATTGTGACACAGGAGGCACACGCACACATACAGAGGAGTTACACAAAAAAAGTTTAAAAGTTTTTGTAAATACAACTTAGGGAAGGAGCACTGTCACTACTTTTACTTCACAACACAGTACATTAGTAGTATGCAATCACGGTTGCATTGAATGTGTACAAGTATTAGTGACAGCAAACGGTGTAACTTTTGATGTTTCGTATAAACAACACAACAAAAAGAAGAACAAAAAAAGAAATTAGCAAAGCAAAGGAATTACAAAAAAGTTTTTAAACTATAAATTGTGCTTATTTGCTATAGAAAACGCTAAATAAAGCAAAATAAACTAAACATTTAATTAAAGATTAGTAACGTTTTTTAATAAACAATTTATATTAACACTGAAAAAAATCCTTCGCGACATAAATGAAACGGATTTATTAGTAATTTTTTACTACTTTCATAAATTTTTTGTTTATTTTTTAACAAAAAACTTACATTTCGTACGTGTGAAAATCTAAAAGAAGCTTATTTGCGGTTTGGAAAATACCTCGAATGCAACCCTGTTTGCATACTACTTATATATACTGTGCTTCATACACACAAAACAGGAGCAGTTCAAGGAATGAAAGGAAAACAATGCACATCATCATCGTCATCCACCTCGCTGTTGCCATCATCATTGTTATTGTCGCCGTCAACATCATCATCATCGTCAGCATCACAACTTTATCGTTTTAAAAACGTTTTGTTGTAGTCAACAACAATAGACCTTCATAAAAAAGTGTCAAATATCCTTTTATTTCAAACAATTTTTTTTCGCTGTTTTTTGTCATCTTTTCTAAAGGCATTTTTCTATACATACTATTTTTTTCTCAGTTTTTTATTATTTTTTTTTTTTGGTTTTTATTGAGAATTTTAAAATAATACTATTTGATTCCTTTTAGAACATAAGAAGATGAAAAAGGAACAATGTGAAGCGAGAATAACTGTCAGTTGAAGAAGAAAGAAAATGATTTTAAATGGCATTACGAACGGCATTGAGATGTAAATAAAAATTTCATTTCATACGAATATAGCATGTAGTACCAGAAATCATTTAAGTTTTTTTTATTATTTTTTATTTATTCAATTCAAACTAAGAAAATCAAATTTAAAATTCTAAACCATAAAAAAATTTTTTTCAACTATAAAATAAAATTATATATGAACGTGCTAAATATCAAAAGACTTTTATAGGATCGAACAAAAATAAAGAAAGGAAATTTAATCTGGACAAACTATTAAATTTGATAGACAATAGACTATAGACAATAATAATATTACATACAAAAAGACAAGACAACATAATAATGTACCAAAAAAACACAAAAAATAAATAAATAGTCCCAAAATAACCAAATAAAATATCCTAACTTGGCTTTAGTTTATTATCACCGGAAATATGATGTAGGCTTTATTTCTTTTATTTAAGGACAAAAAAAAGTAGTCGAAAATACAGTAAAATGAGCTACGGTTCATATAAAACTAAGGTAACTAAAGGTTGGTTAAGTTTTCCGATTTCTTCCCCTTGGTCCGTTTTTGCCCATTTACGAACTTGACCTGTCTCTGACTGTTAGACACATTTTTGTGCCAAACTTTAGGATTCTAGCTCTTTTAGTTTGGACTGAATCGTGATACCTACAGACACCGTGTTTTTGTTAATTTGTCATAGCACCTGTCAACATTGAGGACATTCTTCAGGGTTCTCTGAAAGATCTGTCTAAATGGGCAAGAGACTGTTGTCTAGGAGTTAATCCAAGTAAAACAGAGCTTGTTTTGTTTTCAAGGAAAAATAAACATATTGGGTAGGCAGTATGCGGCTGCGTCGGCAATTCGACTTAATAGCACGCTGCAATGGAGGAGCAGCGATTGTGGCCATAGCGCGATCTTGAAGAAGATAACAATTCCACAAAATGTGGACTCTGCTCCCTCTTTGAGCGCCACTTTACCACTATGATACCATACAGGGAGTCTTGGATGGGGGACATCCCGGGTAGTGGAGCCACCATAAATTTTTACACAGATGGATCGAAGCTGCACGAACAAGTGGGCTTTGGAGTCTATTCGGAAGAGCTTGGATTGAGCCTGGCTCGAAGATTTCCAGATCATTGCAGTGTTTACCAGGCAGAGATGCTGGCAATAAAGGAAGTGGCTGGCTGGTTGATCTGGAATGTCTTGTCTACAACCGCAGTCAACATCTATACTGACAGTCAAGCCGCAGTAAAGTCCCTGGATTCAATGTTTCTGAAAACAAGATCTGGCCTTAGATCTACCAAGCAGTTTAACATACGACTCATAAGGGTCCCAGGGCACAGAGACATTCCAGGGAATTGCAAAGCCGATGAGCTTGCAAGACTATGAACTACCTTACAGGTTCCAACAGAATTGCAAGCAAAACCTACGGCTTTGTTCTGCGGCGGAGACCAATCAAAGATGGGCAAATGGATGGACGTGTGAGACAACACGACTGATTTGGCCTTCTATTAATCAGGGGCGCACAAGCGAGCTGATATCGCTTCCAAGAGGAGAGATTTTGACGGTGGTTTCTATAATTACCGGACACTGTCTTATAGGGAAGCACGCAGAGCGGTCGAATGACTTTTGCCGAAGTTGCATGGATGAAGAGGAGTTGGAAACTATCGAACACTTTATTTGCCATTGCCCGGCACTTTTTGGTCAGAGACTTGCTTCACTGGGATCTAGGGAGCTGTACGATCTTTCTGATTTGTCGGATGTCAAAATTCCACATCTAAGGAGTTTCATAAGAAGCTCAAACTGGTTTAACGACTGGGGCTAGTAGGGAAACCTATTACGGTCCCGTGGTATCACAATGGACCTCAAAGTCTACGTGTGTGGACGTAAAACGTCAGCAGCCACTTACAACCTAACCTAACCAAATTTGTCATAAGTCCTTAAAATACTCAAAATGGCGATATCTAAAAAACTAACCAAGATTGGACAAAACTTTGAGTAAAAAAAATCTTAAATATCATTTCCTGTTCCATTCGCTTTCGCTCCCCGTTCTAATCCATTTCGGTCTGAGGTCCATTTAATTTTTTTCTATATCCCAGCAGAATTTTTGCTGAACTGGCAGCAGCTTTTGGAAAGGAAACTTGAGTCAAGCAAACTTGAGTCAAGATTTTCAAAAATTGTGGAAATGCATTCTTGTGAAAGTTAAGAACACCAAATAAAGGTAAAAATTCAGAACTTTAAAAATGTGTAAAAAAGTAATTAAAAATCATGAGAACCCAGCAGAAATTTTGCTGAACTGGCAGCAGGTTTTGGAAAGGAAACTCGAGTGAAGGAGCGCATCTAAACCTGCTGAATTCAAGCATGATTCTCTATGGCGATGTCACACTTTAGAGCGCTAGTTATACACCGCAAAAGCGCTCTTAAGATGCTCTGAAATCACGTGTCTTTAGAGCACTGATTAAAGCATTCATAACGATTTTGTAATTTACTTGTATTTTCTTGTTTTAACATGGCGAATGAGTATTGAATATTTGCATAAATATTACGCTACGCTACGAAAATTACAAAATTAAAATGCATGTCTTTATTTTTTGTGTGGATAGACAAACATCTAAACTTTCAAAAAAAAATTGAAAAAAAAGTGGCCGGATTTTTGATAAATTGACTTTTTTAAAAAAAATGGAAAATTTCAGAACGGGTTTAGAAAATTTTCCAAAAAAAAAATTTTAATCGATAGCCCATACAAAACTAGAGATTTTTGATTTTTGAGATTGTGGTGCATTCCGTTTTAATTTGACAAATATTTAAACAAGGCAACTCGACACAAATTTGACCATTTTTCCAATATTTGCCCACGCCTCCTAAGCCCAGTGTTTGAAAAATTGAAAAACTAAAAACGCAATTTTTTTAGTTCCATATAGGATTATTCACACAACCTATTCCGAAATTTACGGTACACATGTTTTTTTTTTCGCTGGACATTTGGTGTGGAATGCCTCATATGGGTATATGTATATCCTAAATAAAAAATCTTAAAAAAAATCTGAAAATTAATTTTTTTTTGAAACATTAATTTATTTTTTGAAAAATTAATTTTAAAAAAATATCGACTTCCAAATTTTAGGTGAACCATAATCTCATTCGAAAACAACCAAGTGAGAGCTCATATTTCTTGCATTGGACTTTTTTTTGGTATTGTTTGTTGTTTTTTTTAATACAATAAACGACATTAAGACGACATAAGGATATGATTTTGAAGTCAATCTTCTTTGCTAAAGATGTTTATAAATATTCCATAGATTTTTCACTACATAAATCCTCTTTTATTTAAAATAGAGTAGGGTTTTAAATTGTTTTGATGAGCATATTGACTAAGGCAACAACTTCATTATCATCTACAATATACGAAAAACAGAACATCTGATACTTTACAAAACATTGATGGGATTATGTTTTAAAAAAAATAAAAATCTTTTTATGTCGTTTTCAGAAAATTTACATTTTATTTAAGTTTTTTTTGTTGGGTCTTAAAACTGGTGTTAAGTTGTTTTCTTGTAATTTAATTTAATTTTTTTTAATAATGTCCATATGTTTTTCGACATGTTTTTATCAAAATATTTATTTTCTTAAAATAAACTTTTCTTTAAAGTCTACTTATGTTAATTTAATATATTTGTTTTTATTAAAGTTTTGCTGTATTTTGCTACACCCAACTTTAAAATGTTTGTGGAAATAATAAAATATTATAAAAATATTGGAAGAGTGAATCTTCAAAAATTATTGGTAAAGCGTGTTTAAAAAATTTAAATGGTAAATTTAACAAAAAAAAAATAAATTGAAATCTAAGGAATTTTTCAGCGATTTTATAAAAGTCTACTTAAAAAAGTGTTTAAATGTTTTACAAAAATATTTTTATGAGTGTAGTTGTAAGTATTATATGCAAATTTATATTGTTAATTTAATATAAACCTACTTACTTATATTTCTTGGCATTTAATATTGTTGCTATTTTTTTTTTTTTTTTTTGGGATTTAAATATATTTAATACTTTTGGCCCAATTTCATAAATAGCAACACTTTGTTGGTTTTTTTTTTGTTGCTCCTGAACGGGATTAACTTATGACAGTGGGACGAAAAATAAAAAATTATGGAAAACACATTTTTTAATGAAATGCACATAAACTTCGTTATAGTCTAACTTACGACTACCATTTTCAATTTATTTAAAATTGAAAAACAGGACAACGGCTGCACCGATGAAAAATTTTCCCAGCCCACTTTTTCTCAATTTATTCAAAATCGGAGAACAGCTGGATATATTTGTATTTTTTTTAATGTTCGTCAAAGTCCAACTCAGGTTTTTACGGAAATAAAATTTGGTAACTCCCACTTCCACGTTCACTTTATTCAATATATCTAAATTCACAGAACGGCTGGATAAATTCGGCTATTATTTAATAATTGTCACAGGCCAATAGGTTTTTAAGAAAACAAAAACTTTCACGCCCACTTTTTTCGATACTTTTACATATCTAAAATCGCAGAACGACTGGATCTGTTAGGATATTTTTTAAAATGTTCAACATAGTCCAAATAAGGATTTTACGGAAGGGTAAGCTATCCATGGCCACTTTTTTTTTATTTATACAGTGGGCGACAATACATTGGAAACTTTTCTATAGTAGATGCAATTTTTTAAGGACAAAGTTAACAATTCCAAACGTTATTATTATCAAAAGACTATAATTTTAAAAACTGTTATGTAAGTAATTTAAAAAGCTTTAATTTAAGCTTAATGGCGCCCAGATTGAGTAAATAATAAATGTGCTACGAGGGTCGATCTGGAAAATGAAATTATTTATAGAAATTTTTTAGACAATTTTGAAAAATATTTCCAAGTCGATTTTTTCCAAGTTCAAACATTAAAAATTTAATAAAGGTCCAATAATTTTTATTCCATGATCAAATAATTTTTCCAACAACCCAAACATATTTACAGTCAAAATTTTGAAGTACAGTAGAAAAAATGCACATTTTTTTACCTCCAATTCTTTTGACCTCCAATTCTTTTGACCACCAATTATTAGTAAACAAAGATATTATTGTTTATTAATTTTAGGTGTACCTAAGCAGTGCTGCCAACTTTTTTTTGGAGAAATCGTCAAAAAATTTGTCGTCAAAAAATCGTCATGATACAAATACGCTAATAAATACTAAAAATGTTAATACCCCAGACCTCTCCACACTCAAAAAAAAAGTGAACTAAAATCTGGGAAAATTAACTAAATTTTGAGAAAAAGAGGGAATGATATGGCTCCAAAGATTTTTTTTCTTAGTTTTAGTTCATAATTTTCCCAAAAATAAGGAAAACAAAGTTATTTAATTTTAAGCCAATTTTAACTAGAAAATGGGAAAAATTATATTTCACATTTTAGAAATAGATTGGGTCTAGACCCTGGACCCACGGGTTCGGACCCCATTTAACTCGAGACCCCGTTGGGTCCTTTAAGGGTCCCCATAGATTTTGAACCAAAATTTGTGTCCGTTTCGCTCTAACTTGCTTAGTTTTTGAGATACGGTAATAAGGGGCCTGATAGGGTCTTGAGAATCTTAAAAACCGGATAACTCAAAAACTATTGATCGGAGGGCTTTCGAGTATTTTGCGGAAGTGTTCTATGAGTCAAGGGCTACAAAAATGCCGTTGGACCTTTTCTTGTGTTGGCAGTATTTACCGAGATATGTGCATATATAAAATCTCGGGAATTTCAAATTTTAGATCTAAAATTAGGGTCTTGAGACCCCGACAGATATGCAGAGCTAGGCTATTCCATACTTTTCTTTGTAGTCTTTCTTTTGAAAATTTCATCCGTTTCGCTCTATCTCGCTTAGTTTTCGAGATATCGCCATTTTGAATTTTTAACTAAATTCTAAGAAGTTATTTACTAAATTCTCAGAAGTCATTAACTAAATTCTAAGAAGTACACTTCCTCAATTCAAAGAAGAGAAATACGATGATGTTTTTTTTAGTAAATTTTAACTAAACTTGAACTAAATTGTTTTTTAAGAAATATGTCTTAAAAATAAAGATACGATTCTTAGATTTGTGGAAAATTTCTTTGGCAGTAAGAATTTTTTCCCTAATATTAAAAAAATCCATTTAAAGAAAACTATGAACTAATTATAAGTAAATGAACTAAAATTTTTTCCTCATAGTTAAGAAAATTTCTCATTTTTTAGTTAAATTTTACTAAATTTTAGGAAATTTCATGATAAATTTTTAAAGACATTTTTTCCTTAATTTTAGTTATGTCTTTTTTTTCAGTGCATGGTCCAGAGTGTAATGAGTTTCCGTTAATGTTTGTAACTATCCAAAATATTGGTCCTCCACCTTTTTCAAGTCCCAATTATCAATTAATTGACCTGAAATTTAAAACTTAAGAAAAGCTTATTCATCCCGATATTGGAGCGTTGTAAATTTAACGCACCAATTAATTTTTATTGACCACTTCCTTTAACAAGTTTATTTTTCAACTAAAAAACTATTTTTTAAGGTTTTTTCTGGTGAATTTTTAACTTTTCCTGTCTTTTCCCGAAATTGTTAAGATTTTTTCTTAAAAGTAACTATCTTTTTAAAAAAATATCGGTTTTTCTCTTTTCTTTTCAAAATATAAAGTGAACTTCAAAGAATTTGCTTACAAAATTTGAATTTTTTTTGTCGTAATTTTTGTTCCTGGCGAAAATGAAAAATCGTCAATCGTCATTTTAGTAAAATTGACTTCAAAAATCGTCAAAATGACGATAAATCGTCAAAGTTGGCAGCGCTGCACCTAAGTGTATATTATTAAATTTAAATTTTTCTTTGTTTCCAAAAATTGGTGGTCAAAATAATTGGAGTTCAATGTGGATTTTACTGCTTGTTTGGGTTGTTGGAAAAATTATTTGATCACGGCATAAAAATTATTGGGCCTTTTTTCCGTTTGTAACACCTTAAAATATTGGTCTAGGACCCCATAAAGTATATATGTTCAAGATCCTTGATCGATTTTAGGACGATCTAGCGATGTCCGTCCGTCTGTCTGTTGAAAACACGCTAACTTTTGAAAGACTTTACGGAGGCTCCTGAAGTTTGGCATATATGTTGGGCATTTACCTGGTCAGGTTGGTATTGCAATCCAGCGAAATCGGTCCAGTGGTTCAAAAGTTATGAGCAAAAGACTGAATTTCGGCAAAGGTTTTTCGTGAATTTACGGGACAAAAACACGCTCATTTTCGAAAGGTAATTCTGAGGATGCTAAAGCTTGGCATATATTTGTATTTGTCCTTCCCCAGGTCTGGTTCGTATCGAATTTCAGACAAATCGGTCCAGTGGTTTAAAAGTTATTAGCAACCGTGAATATCAAATTTGTTTCACCTTAAATTCACGTATTGAAAACTTGTTAAACATGTTAAGTTGGTAAGTCACAAAAATATTTAACAACGTATTTTTGTCACTTAAAAATATTCTTACACTAAGAAAAAATACAATGGAAAAAAATTTTACACTCCAAAAAAATTTTGCACTCAAAAAAATTTAGTAAATTATTTTTTTTTTTTCAAAAATTACTTAAAAAAAAAGTTTTTTACACAAAATAAATATTTCTAATCAAAAATTTTATTTTTTTACGTTAGAAAATTTAAAAAGGGCATTGTGGAGGGTATTCATAGATTCCACTAACAATAAGTCGAATTTATCTTACCTTCCACTCTAGTGCTAGAGGGTAAATATAAGTTTGTCATTCCGTTTGTAACACCTCGAAATATTGGCATAGGACTTCATAAAGTATATTTATTCATGATCCTCGATCGATTTTAAGACGATCTAGAGATGTCCGTCCGTCTGTCTGTTGAAAACACGCTAACTTTTGAAAGACTTTTTACCTGTCAGGTTGATATTGCAATCCAGAAAAATCGGTTCAGTAGTTCAAAAGTTATAAGCAAAAAATGAATTTCAGCAAGGGGATTTCGCGACTTTGCGAAATAAAATAACATGCTAACTTTCGAAAGCTTGGCATATATATTTTTTGTTTCCCTGGTCTGGTTCGTATTCAATTTCAGCTAAATCAGTCCAGTGGTTCAAAAGTTATTAGTAAGACCGTAAATTTCAGATTGGTTTCACCTTAAATTTACGTGTTAAAAAAACTGCCATGTGGAGGGTATTCATAGATTGGGCCAAGACGAATTTAACTTTTATACTTGTTTTTATTTCGCTTTACATAAAAAAGGGTTTTCTTTATAAAGCCCTCTAAAAGCTGGTACAAATGATTTTAAATCGTCGGGTGATGTTATATACAAGTTTAACTGCCCACGCAAATTTTTACGCCCACTTTTATACTTATTTTGGCTGATTTCTTTATGTTAGTAACAATATTTTAAATAAAATAAAGTTTTAAGGAAAGCAAAATTAGAAAAGTGCCCGGAGAACTGGAAAATTGGGAAAAAAAAACTAAAAGTTTTTTTGTATGAACTCAAGTTGATGCCACTGAAACAATCAGTTGGAAACTTTTTTTGTGTGTGACAATGGAAGATCACCAATTGTGAAAGTGAATTAACTGGGCATTGAAGTTGATTATTGTTGGATTATTCTGTGTTCGCTTTTACTCTCAAAGACATTCTAAGCACACATCACAGTCAAATCTTGCTTTTCAGTAAAATCCATCAAATGAATCTAATATTATGTGACCAAGTGAAATGTAAAGAAAACACCCCAAGTAGAAATTCATGACGGTTATAAAAATAAAGCGTCTTTAAAGCACTCTTAAGTAGAAATTCGTGACGGTAATAAGAAAAAGCGTTTTTAAAACACCCCCAAGTATAAATTCATGATGGTTATAAAATAAAATCAAGACATCAAAAATAAATCAATTTTAAAGCATAACTTCATAACGCTTTTCGAACGATTCGTAAAAGCGTTTTGAGAATACTTTTTAACAAAACCGATGATTTTTTTTAAATAATTTTTATTTTACACAACCTGTAAAATATGGTTTTAAACGATCGATTTAAAATACCGTTTTTGCAGTACTTTGCAATTTATGATTTTTCATAACAAAAATCATGTATTTTCTTATTTTAAATAAGCTTAAGTATTACAATCATTACATAAACGAGTTATAGCAATTGTTTAGTTACAAAATTTAGAAATATTACCCTTTACTTCTGCTATATTAAGATTTCTTTCAATTACAATTTTCACTAAAATTTTTATTTCACTGTTATTCAAAATATAATAACTGTCAAAATTGTTTTTGACTTGATTTGAGCAAAAAATTGGGTTTGCTATCATAATTTTCCCATTACAAAGTATTTTCAACATTATATCTTATTATGTCCTATATCTATCTATTGATATAATTGGGTTATAAAATTTTGTTCATTTCAATACTATCAGATTTATAACTTTGTGATAAAAATTTGATTTACAATCATGGTTTTTGCATTTCAAATTGGGCACAGGATGAGAGGCAGCCATAAGAAAACACCAATTTTTTTGCATTGGAGTCCATTCTATTCTTGTAGAGTGGGTATAATAAAAAATGGCGTTTTATTTTGACAATTTGTATGAAGCATTTACAATTGATTTTAAGAAACTGGTTTCAAAATCGAAGTCAGAATACTGGGATATTGTAGCTTCCATATTAGCTACATCATCTGCGATGTGAATAAGTTTGTGAAAATTCATTGTTTCTAATAATTTTCTTAAAATTGTCCTCACATTAACCGCTTTTGAAGTATCTATTTTTCTGGATGGAAAAATACGAAAAACTGTGTAAAGAATTTAAAGTGCTAGTTCTGCTTAAATTTCACTACATTTTTTAGAATAATTGCTCAACCACATAACCAAAATTTCTAATTTTCCAATTTTCAATATCCATTAAAACGAAAGATTTCCTCTGAAACTCTTAAAGTTATTTCTTCAGATATATTATTAAAATTTTGTTGCAATATTACATTTTCTTGCAAACTTTACCATTTTTAAAACTAATTTTTGCAGCAATTTCTTGCCTATACCAAGATACAACTTATCTCGTCCAGTACGACAAAGTTGACAAAAATTTTGAAATTGCTATATTTTTTGCTTTTTAACGCTTTAATAATGCTTTAACGAAGCGTTCTCAAATCACCATTATAAATGCCTTTAAAAACACTTTATATAAACCGTTTAACGGTGTTATCATTATGATTATCTGAAAGCGCTCTGAGGATGGTTTTCCGTATGGTCTGAAAGCATTCGTACTACCATGTAGAGCGCTTTAAAAGCGTTTTGACGGTTGTATTTTTCTACCTGGGACATTGGGATTTATTGTGATTTTAATAGTAAATCCAAACAAAATTCACATAACGATCACAATCAAATTTATTTAAATTTGGACAGGACAAGATCTGTCGGAACCGCCAGTTTTTAAATATTATTGAGTATCTAGATTTTGAATTTGGTTTAGGAGGTATTTCGATTTTAATGGCTTAGCGCCCAAATAAATATGAGCTGATGCGATTAATATATAAGCAGGGATGAGATTTCCATGCAAATGCATGTTTTTTGTCGAAAGTCTAAGAACGACATCGACCAATTATCTTTCCGAAACAAAAAATTTGCGTTAAAATGGCATCGATTTGTTTTTGCATATGTTTGCATATTTTGGTGAAAATACATATTGTTGCATATTTTGATTTTAAATGCATATTTTGTGCATATTTCTAACTTTTAAGTGCATATTTTGGCATAAATTAGCAAAAACACAAATTAAAATTTATTTTTTTAAAAACAATTTTAAATTTTAAAAAATTATTTTGAAAATACGAAAAATAATTTTTTTGTGTTTCTAATTTTTTTTATAGATTTTCTTAATTTCTAAAAACTCTTGCTTCTATAAAGTTTTAAATGTTACTATTTCAAGCCAGCGTTATTTTTTACCTTATGAAAAGTTTTTCCTATAAAAACAAGATTTTTATTGTACACAATTTATTTTTTAGCGCATATTTTTAGGTTCTTTAGTGCACATTTTGAATTTTATAGCGCATATTTTAAGCGCATATTTTCGACTTTTTAGTGCATGAAAATCTCATCCCTATATATAAGTTATAAAAAATGTTCATAAAATCCAATTTAAATTTTCTATTCACGAATTTAATGAAACCTTTCATTTTTTTAATTTCAATGATACATGTTGCATTGATTCAATGAGACCATACATAGCACAGTGGTTTCCCTTATATGGACAAGCGGTCAAAAATCAATATCTCCAAAACTAAAAAAACTAGGGTCTTCAAAATTTTTCAGCTCATAGTATGCCCGAAGAACTTAAAGTTTGCAATTTTTTAGGAAAAAATATTAACAACTGTGGCCATAGTAGTCATTTGATATTTGAAGGGTTAATTGGCTTATAGATCTGTTTTAAGAATGTTTGAAATAAAGTATTTCAATATGAAAATTAGTTTTTTTTAATTTCCATATTGATATTTTCGAAACTTCTAAATCTATCGCGAAAACAATTTATTATAAGAACTAAAGTTTGACCTTTGTGTTGACACTTTTTAAATGCAATGAGTAAGCTACACTTAACCCATTAACGACAACAGGCAAGTACTCTTGCCAAAGTGTTTTTGGCGATTATTATCGTTCAAGTTAAAGATATGGTAAATGTATTAAAAGATGAATTGAAGAGTATGGTTTCCGCAACAAAGTCTACTTTACAGTAAGTCTCTAATTTTATGCACTTACTCACTGTAAGCCCTCAAAGTTTGTAAAATAGTTTTCTATATTTTAGGGACAAAAGAATCTTTACTTGTTGAGCAAAATCGAAAGCAAGAAGGGGGTAGAGTTCCAAATTCTTGTAGGGTAACTATTAGTGTCTGACCGAATCGCCTGCTTCGGTTTCAGCCAAAAAGCACTGGTAGGTCACTATTCGGCTTCGGCCACATTTTTGGCCGAATATAGCCGAATACCAAATAATTGTATTAAATTTGTACTCACGAGTTGAATAAACACACTAAAAACACTTTGAATCACATTAGTAAGCCACAAAAACATTTTACAAAGCGTTTTTGCAGCTAAAACAAGATTTTACACTCAAAAAAATTGTCCGATCGAAAAAAATTTACACTCAAAATAATTTTATTTACAAAAATGTCTGAGAACAGGTTTTTGTTCAAAATAAATCATTCTAGACAAAATTTTTGTACATTTGTGTATTCCGCCAAATCGAGTTTTAATCTTTTTCTTGTTTTTACTACAAAAATATATATATTTTTTTGAATATTTGGCTTCTGCTTTGGTTTCGGCCGAATAGTGAAAATTTGGCTGAATATTCGGCTTCGGCCAAAAAAGGTGTATTCGGTCGGACACTAGTAAATATTATTGAGTTGCAGATCTTAAAAATCACAGCCAGAAGCAAATAGCTTTTGCCAGAACTGGGGAATCGTCAAAGGGCAAACTTTTTCACCAAGAAAAATAAGGGGAAGGAGAGAGGTTAGGGGTTCAATTTTTTGTTTCTAAACTATTAGTTATTATGTCACAGATCACGACCATTAGAAGAAATTCAAAATCGCTTCGACAGAAAATGTCGTCAAAGGGCTATACCGAAAATCAAATACCTTAATATTGTAATATAAAGTTTAAAACAACAATTAAAAAAAATACCTTAAAACTGCAATATAAAGTTTAAAATAACAACAACTAAAAACAAAATATTTCTGTTTACTTATATTCTTAAAAAGAAATAGTACAAAACAAACTGTAATTTTTCACCATTTTTCGTTGGATGACTATGTAAATCACATCGATATGCGAAAATATGCAAAAACCCGCGGCCACAATATTTTTTAATTTAAAGAGGGGTAAATAATCTTTAATTTGATGTATAAAAAGTTGTGGGCAGATGTGGGCCAAATAACTAAAAGTCTATGTGAAAAAGTAGTATTTAAAAAACGTGTGTTTTGAAAAGGTCAAAAAAGTATTGTTCAGGGATTTTTTAATGGGCTTATATTTTTGCAGCTTTTATTATTTAATTTAGTAGAAAATAGGTTAAAATTTAATGTTTGTAGGGTTTTTTGAAACTTCTGCCACAATATCGCGTAAAACTTTTTAGATAAACTTAAGTATTATTTTATGACTATGCAACCACAATATATGCAATATCAACATTCCCCCACTTTCAACGAACACAAACATTAAATCCCGTAAATAAAACAAGAAAATTGGTTAGATTCATAAAATTTAGAGTGTTATCAATAAATTTAGTGCAGTAAAGCTTAGAAAAAAACATATTTTTTTTTTTATTTTTGGCCAATGGGGGAAACCACTGTGCATAGGTTCCTTTTAAATGGAATTTTTTCATAAGAATAATGTGGAATTTTCATTCTTGTCATGTACAAATTTCTATCAGTGTCGACCGGTTTGATTTAAATTAAGATCAAAAATCAGTTTGTCTAAGAAGACCAAATTTTGATTTTATTGTTTTTAACAGAACGATCGGTGTGATCGTTCTTAAAATATTTTCATTTTCGTGTTCAACTCATCAAAAATAGAATTCACATAATTTCCCAAGTAAATTATTCCTTGTCCCACTGTATTATTTTGTTGGCATTATTATACATTCTCTCGTTTAATATAAGCGTATCTAATTAAGTTTTATGCTGCATTTAACGCCTTAAAAATTACAATATAAAAGAGCAAAAAAACACAACAGAGTTTTATTCCACGAATGTGTTTATTAAAGTACACAAAAAAAAGGAAAATACTTCCGTTGGCCAAAATAAAAAGCCTTTAGTAGTTTAAATATTAAAATTTCTTTTTCATTTTTTTTTTCAAGGATTACATTTTTTTTTTTTTTGTTTATTATTATTTTTTGTTTTCTGGGGGGTTTGCATGATTCCGTACTACAATGAGTGAGATTTTTTGTAGTTTTACAATTTTTGGTAGGATTTTCCACTTAGATTTAAGGTCAAATAAACACACGGTGGGTTATTTAAAATTAAAAAGAAACCAGAAATAGTCAACAACAAAACTAAAAACATAATTCCACAAAAACCTAAATATTGTTATAGCACTCTGCAGAGGAATTACCCAGAAGATTATATATATTTTAAAACTGCAAAGATTTGTAAAGTCATAGTTTTTATTGGCTTTTTGACAAATGGTGTGACCTACAAAGAAATAAATATATTTGCCTGACTAATAAAACTGTGTTTTATGGAGGGGATTAAATGATTTTTTTTCCAAAGAAAATTTACGGAACAAGAAGATTTTAAAAATATGGTAATTAAATTTTGTCATAGAGTTTTGTAAAATGTGTTCAAGGATATAGTGAAGGTAATAGTTAACAACAAAAAAATTCTTAGGCTGTTACTTTGAGAGATGATGACGACGACAGCGCCAGTATTTCTTTTTTCCTAAAATTTGAGAGATTTTTATGAAAAGCTGGTCCGATTCTTTAAAATTTAAAATGGAGATTTGTCAATAGAAAACACGTTTACCTGCAAAATTTCGAAAGGATATCTTTTATAACGGTTATTAGACTTATTTGTCAAAACATGAACCGATTTTCTCCAATTTCAATAGCGTTCGTCCTTTGGTCAAAAGAATCTTAAGTTTCAAATTTCAGACAAATCGTTTAAAAATAAGTGATATCGGCTCAACGGTTCAAAATATTTGAACGGAAATGTAAGGACACCTCGAAAATTTTGGTGCATTCAACATAACCTAAAAATACAAAATGCGTAAATTCGGCTGCTGGTTGACATATGTGAACAGATTGAACACCGAATGGTATTTAATCAAGTACAAACATATTTTTTTACAAATAAAGAAAAAAATCGCGAATTTTCTTTTCACAAAATTTTTTTTTTCGCGGGAATTTTTTTAATTATTTTTCTTAAAAGTAATTTTAGACCTACACTCAAAAAAATAACTTAGTCAAAATATTAGTAAAAGGTGTTGTAATTTACTTCAACCAAACTTTAGCAAAAAAAATTTTAAAAATTTAACTTTTACAGATTTTTTTGGCAATTTACTATTGGTAAAATACAAATATTTTTTGGTAGTTTTACTATATTTTCTTGCTAGTTTTTTTTTTTATTTTACTATAATTTTAGCAAAAATATTAGTATTTTCCTTAAAGAAATGGTAATACTATTTATTTTTTTTTTGGTTTTAAGAAAAAAAAATGTTTAAAGTGTTCTAGTGTGAAAAAAAATCATTGCAGATTCTGCTGCTGTTGAAAGTCCAGCTGCCGAGAAGAAGGTAAAAGATGATGCAACACCATAGCAAAGTAGCCATCCATCAACTGAAATAATGGTTGATGATGCTATTAGTTTGAAAGTGGCGCTCAAAAATAGGCTACACAATTTTTAGTATTTTTTACCATATTTTTTGCTAATTTTACCATATTTTTTGCTAATTTTATATGAAATTTTTTTAAAATTTGCCACCTAAATTGTTAATAAAAAGTTGATAATTTAGAAAAATTAATTTTTTAAAATTTTAACACATACTTAAATATCTATTCTTCAATATCCAAAAGTTTTTTTATATTTTTTTATAAATGTGAAAAAAATTAAAAATTCGAAAAAATTTTTTTCATTTTTTACAAATTTTACGTGAAAATGTAAGAAATTTCTTGTGTAGACTACTACGCAATTATCATTTGTTCTACTTAAGCTAAAAAAAAAACGAAGCAAAAAAATAAAAAAAGTGAAGTGTTGTTCTTTAAATTTTTTGTTTAAAGTGTTTAAGTGAAAAAAAAAAATCATTTTGGATTTTGATGTTGTTGGAAGTCCAGTTACTGCAACTACAGCTGCTGAGAAGAAGGCACAAGAAGATGCCATCAAGCCGAAGAAACCATCCAACAACTGAAATAATTGTTGATGCTGCTATTACTACATTTAAAGAACGTGGTGCCCAAAACCAGGCTAAATTTTTTTTGTATATTCACCAAATTTTAAATCAACTAATAATCAGAAAAAAAAAAATACTAAATAAATCAGTTTTTTTTACCAAATTACAATTTTTTTTATCTATTTAAATTTTACCATTTTTTTTGGTAATTTTACCATATTTTTTGATAATTTTACAAGGTTGATTTTTTACAAAAATAAAATGGTATTCTTGTAATTTTACCATTTTTTTCGTAATTTTTTGATTAGCAAAATGGTTTTGCTAATATTACCAAAATTTTTGCAACGTCCAAAACTACAGTTTTTTTTGCTAATTTTAACCATTTTTTTTGCTAGTTTTACAATATTTTTTTTTTGAGTGTAGGAAAAAAACTTTGCCCAAACGTTCAAAATCGCAAGAAAAACTTTTTTGTTTTACATATGCCAGTTTTATTTTGTTGTGCTTTCTGCATTGGAATTTTAATTAAATTTTATTGTCTAAAATTTAAAATTTTTTTTTCATAAAATATTTAAAAATTGTAAAATTGTAAAAAATCCCACCATACAATACCATAACTATAAATTTTATTAAAAAAAACTCACACACAAAAAATAAAGAAACCCATTAATGACATCGATGAAAGGCTGCAAATTATGATTAAAAATAAAATTGAAATAAATACATGTGGCAACATGATCATAAAACATTTTACCAGATTAAAATAAAATGTGTTAATAGAAATCTTTATTTGTTACATGCTAATAATGTGTGGGTTGCTTTTAATTTTTCTGTTTTCTACAGTTTTCGTTGATTTTTTCAATGAATTTCCCATGAATTTTTCGGAAATAAAAAATTAACAAACATTTCTAAATAAAACATAAAAAAAATTATAAAACGAAAGAATTTATAATAAAAAAATAAAACAGAACAGACAGAATAAACGTCTGATCACGTATGAATTTATTTATAAGAAATAAAAAACAAACTATTGTGATTTAAATCAGATTATTAGATTAATATTAACAGTTTTTTTTTGTATAGTTTTGAAAAATTCTATGAAAAAAAAATTAACATTTACAAAAGCAAAAAAAAAAAGAATATTCAAAGAAATTGTCATATCTAACTAGAGGTTTAGATTACCTGTGGATAATGTCTGTGTCTGGGAATTAGGGTACACTCAAAAAAATATATATCATATGCAAAATTTAAAAACAAGTCAGGTAATTTACTGAAAATAAATAATACGTTTAGGTAGAAAAACAAAAAAAAAATAATTTCTATATTCGGAGGTGCCAAATCATAATTTTTTTATTTTTTATAACCTCCACTTAGTGATAGAGGGTGAATATAAGTTTGTCATTCCGTTTGTAACTCATCGAAATATCGGTCTGAGCCCCATTTAGTATTTATATTCATGATCCCCGATCGATTTTAAGACATTCTAGCGATGTCCGTCTGTCTTTGGAAATGGTGATCACGGCCAAAATGTTACACGGAGATGACTAAAGCTTAACATATTTATTGGAAGTTCTCCCGAGAAGTTTGGTATTGCATTTGAGCGATATCGGTTCAGCGGTTCAAAAGTTATGAACGAAAATGTAAGGACACCTCAAAAATTTTAGTACATTCAACATAACCTAAAAATACAAAATGTTTTAATTCGGCTGCTGGTTGACACATGTCAACATAATTGAACACTTAATGGTATTTAAACAAGTACGAACATATTTTTTGACAAAAAAAGAAAAACATCGCGGATTTTTTTTTACCAATTTTTTTTTCCCGAACATTTTTTTTCAAATTTTTTTTTTTTTAGTAATTTCCTTTTAAATAAAGTTTTTTGCAATAATCTTTTAGAAACTGTGGAGGGTATTACTACATTCGGCAAGGCCGAATTTAACTTTTTTACTTGTTTTGTTTTCGAAGTGTAATTATTAGACTGTAATGTGCTATCGTTAATGAAGTGCAACTATTGGAATTCAATCGTATTCGGCCCATTTCTTATTTTGTTTATTAATTTGAATTATTGTTGTTGTGAATCGTCCATAATGGCATGCTATTAGCGCAACTTTTTCGGGTGTTTTTGGTTCTTCCGTCAGTCCAAATGAACGGTTGTAACGCGATACAAATCGCAATTATCAATTACTTTGACTGAAATTTAAAATATAAGCTTCTTTTGTCCCAAAGACAAACCCTATTAAATTTGGAAAAAATCGGTTCATGTTTACCTCTAGTTCCCATATGTTATGTTGTAAGTGGCTTCTGACGTTTTACGGTCCTTATGAAACTCCTAAGATATTGAATTTTGACATTCGACAAATCAGAAAGATCGTGCAGCTTCCTAGATTACAGTGATGCAAGTCTTGGACCAGAAAGTGCCGGGCAATGTCATTTGACGGCACATTTAAACACTCTGCGTGCTTCCCAATAGGACTGTGTCCTGTAATAACAGCAACCACCATCGAAATCTCTCCTCTTGGATGCGATATCAGCTCACTTGTGTGCTTCTGATTAAGAGAATCCTGTGGTGTAGCCTCACTAGTGTTTGGAAATTCTCGGACTTTTCAATTTCCCGGGAAACGGGAAATATAAAATTAATTTCCCGGGATTCCCGGGAAAACTGTTTTATTAGAAATAAACAATATGTGTGCAACTAATTAAAACAGAAAAAAAAACAACTAAAAAGTAAAATAAAAGTAAGAGAAGTAAGAATGAAAAATTAAAAAAAAATTATTCTTCAATTTTTTGCGTTTTGAAGCAAAAGACTATCCAAGACCTTCCAAGCTCCATACAGCCCATTAACAAATGAGTAAAAAAACTTTTGCCGTTTGTTATTATTTTCAGCGAGTTTTTTCAAATTCCCGTATAAAGCGTCTTTTTTGTACACTCAAAATAAATTCTCTGTCCAATCAGCAGAAAAATCTGCTGAAAATACACCCATTTTGAGCCATATGAGAAATCTGCTGATTTTAGCAGACACGGTTTGCCAAATATCTGTCATAAGAGGTGAATAAATATAACAAGAAAAAAAAAAAACATACGCCGCCAGCCAGCATCGAACTCGCCACCTTCCGATTTGAAAGTACACTTCTTAACTACTACGCTACGGGAGCTTATACTTTTATCTGGCGTTTTAGTTATTAAACATGTGTGTTGTTCGAAAGCAGAGAAATCTGATTTTAGCAGAAATATCTGATGATTTTAGCAGAAAAATCTGCTGATTTTAGAAGAACAATCTGCTGATTTGAGCAGAATAATCTGCTGATTTCAGCAGAAAAATCTGCTGATTTCAGCAGAGCAATCTATCCTTCTCAGCAGAACAATATGCTAAAAGATTGCTAATTCAAATTGAAAGTCGTTTTACAGATTTTTTGACAGAGTTTTTCTTTTGAGTGTAGTGTCTTTGTTTTGGAGTAAAGAATTTCACTAATATGTAATGAATTTAAAATACATTTTTTGCACAAATTTTAAACATTTTTTTTGAAAGTCTCACCAAACAAAAATTTTTCGCATTTTTTTTTTGCGTTTTGGATTAAACATTTTTATTAAAAGTGCTTTTAGGAAAAAAAGAAATAAAATTGCAAAAATTTCCAAGTACCGAAAAATGTTATAAAATTTTCTAGGTGCCGGAACAAAATTTTTCATTAAAAACTTTAAGTCCCGAAAAACTTTTTTAAAAAATTCCTCTAAACCCCGGTTAAAATATTTGTTTTGCGTTTTGGAATAAAGAATTTCAAGACAATTTATTAAAAAAAAGTTAACGTTTTTTTTTTATTTTAAAAATTATTGAATTATAGTCCACCTAGTTCTCTTTCCTAAACTCTTCTTTTGAATATTTTTCAAAAGATGCTTTTTTTGAATGAACAGTTTTTAAACAATTTAACAATTTTTCTGGTACAATATATTCAAAATTAAATTAAAATAAGCGTTTTCCTTCAATTGACTTGAAATTTAAAACTTAAGCATCTTTTGGCCCAAGGACGAAGCCTATTGAAATTGGAGAAAATCGGTCCATGTTAAGACCTAGCCCCATACAAACGCCCCCATTGGATTCGGCTTAAATGACTCTAATAACCGTATTAAAATAGATATCGCTTTTAAATTCAACAGGTAATCAATTTTTGTATGCACAAATCACCATTCCAAATTTCAAGGAATCGGGTCAGTCCTTCTGGTAGTCCCCATACAAACCACCTTCCCGATATTCACATAATTCCCTCAAAATTAATAAAAATGGAAATATTTGATAAACATTTTATTTTTAGGTGTTAACGGTGTAATTCAGTAACCTAGCCAAATCGGAATATAATTAGACCATTTTTGGACATAGTCCCCCATATAAAAATTTCGACCGATATTCAGTTAAATTGGTTTATTGACAAAAAAATAAACCAATTTCACTAAAATTTGATTTGTGTGTGTTTTCTGCACTAAATAAAAATCTAACAAAGGACAGATACAATCGGTCCATGTTTCGACTTGGGACCCATTTTTCGGAAAACACTGGTGTATGGTATCATATGGTCGGTCCTGATATGCAGTCGTGTAAGGGAGAGATTTTTTGGCTTACTCACCTGCATACCAGTTGGAATAAAGTATGGAATACTACAAATATTTAAAAAAAGGCATGATTTCAATTCGTATTCACTGCGCCGATATAAGTGCTCGGAAGAAATGCTCTTAAGAGGGACATTGCGAACAAATATCATGCCATAAGTAAGCAGGTTTGCAAGCAAACTACAAATATCACTCCCTTACAAGCCTGCTCATAAGCAAGCAGTATTTTTTGGTGGTATATTCCTTGCTAACAAAGGGGCCTAAAATGCCACGCCCCGTGGTATTGAATTGAAAGTTTTTTCGGCCTGTTCCGCAATCACCCAAAAAACGTCTGTTCTGTTTTTAATGAGATTCTCACTACAAATATTGCTAGAATCGATTAGATATGAGCATTAGCCTATCCCAAAAAATAAAATGTTAGGTAATAGCAAAAAAAAAACGACGAGACCTGATGGTGGGACAAATGATCCAAAAAAAATTGGAGTCTGTTTTTGCCTCCCTACAACCGGTTAAAGTTCGCAATCGTAGTGTATTTCGTAAAAAAAAAAAGTATTTTTAGTTTTAGCCAAAATTGGTGTCCAAATTTGCGGAATGTGGACTACATTAAGGGAAAAATATTTGCATGACAAAATTTAGTCCACACATTAAATTTTTGTTGCAAAAACAAGTAATAAAATATTTTTTTTTTACTTTTAGTTTCTTACATACAAAAAAAAACTTTTTCAAATTACTAGAAAAGGTCTCGTAATCCTATTTTACCGGACAGTTTTCTTGTTTTTGTAACAACAATTTTAAATTATTTTTTGTAATTTTACAAATTTTAAAATTTTTTTTACAAAAATCTAGTAGTCACGAGATTTCCTTGTAAGGTTTATTGCGCTAAAAAAGTTGTAAATTTACAATTTTATTGGTAAAAATCTTGTAAAATTACAAAAGAGCTCGAAATTTTTACTAGGAATTCTAGAAAAATAGAAGGTAGCAAAAAACCTAGTAAAAACACGAAATCTCCTTGTAAGTTTCATGGCGTCAAAAAATTTGTAAATTTACAATTTTATTGGTAAAAAGCTTGTAAAATTACAAAATTATTGGTAAAAAGCTTGTAAAATTACAAGGAATTGTTGTCAAAAGGAGGTAGCAAAAAAACCTCGTTAAAAAAACTTTTCTTGTCGTTTTACAGTGTTTTTTTTCGAGTGAAAAATGGTACTAAAAGAACATAAACGACTTAAAGTACCCTTTTGAACTTGTTTGGGTAACATCCGCGTCAATATAAAAATTTAAAGTTCAATTTTGCTAAAACCTCGATTTTTTTTTTTCTCAAAATGCAATGGTTGACGAAAATTACACTGTGCTACACCAAAAAAATGCAGGGGTTCTCATATGAAAATTCGGGTTGGTTGGAGTCCATAGAGTACTGATATACTCATAGTTTTCCTGGATCACTTCGTTAAGTACGTTTTTTATTGGCAAATGTGTTGAAAAACGGCAATTCTTAAATTACAACTTTAAAAAATTATTACTTTGTTAGTTTGCAACCGATTTTCGATTTTATGGATTTTTTTGAAAGGTATAAGTCTTACCTTTTAAACAAAACCAAAATATTAAAAATCGATCAAGAATTGGCTGAGCTACGATCGTTTAAGTTAAAAAAAATCAATTTTTTTGAAAAATTTGTCATGTTCTTTATACTCTAAGTTGAAAGTGCATCATTAAACAATTTTTGTTTAATTTTTGTATAAAATTATAGTAAAGTAGCTTTCCAAAACACCAAAAAACATAACAATCGGTTAAAAAATGAATGAGTTATGCTAAGTTTTGTGATAGGACATTTTTAGTTTTTTTCAGAAATGCTTGTAATTCAGGTATTATTCATAAATCTTATTGCTAGTAGTAATTTTATGTGCCTATGCATATAAACAAGAGATTGTAACATAATTAGATTTGTGCGTGATTGACACATGATCACAAGTGAGCGTGATTGAAAATCAATTTTACTCACGTCGTTGTGAGTGAGTGTCAGTGGAATAAAAAAGTGTGAGTGAAATAAAAAAAAATTTCAGAACCCGTTCTGAAATTTTCCATTTTTTAAAAAAGTCAATTTATAAAAAATCCGGCCACATTTGTTTTTTTTTTAATTTTTTTTTTAAAGATTAGATGTTTGTCTAAGAGATGGTCACGTGAGTGAATTTTAACTTTTACTCAATCACGAGCATAATTTTTCTTCTAACACTCACTCACAATCACGTGTGTAAATTTAGTACAACTCACACTCACGTACGCCGATGCAAGAGTCACTCACGCTAACTTTGACTCACACTCACGATATTCTTATTTATACTAAAAATAATTTCAAAAATCTTTCAAAATTTTCAGCAAAATCTAAAATTTTACATTTGTTTTGATTTTTTCGGGACGAAATCTGAAGTTACGCAAAATTTTACATTTTTTTTGTTGCTTTTTTTGGAATGAAAGGAAATATGAAGAGAAAATAAATCACGCAAACTCACGCAAAAAAATCAACTCACGCTCACTCTTTCACGCAATAATCTTTCTCACACTCACTCACAATCACGTGAGTAAAATTGAATTCAGTCACACTCACGCTCTTATCTGCTCATGTTCCCATCTCTGTTTGTCTATCCACACAAAAAAATTGTAATGTGTTTTTTTCGTTATTTTCGAGAAATCGCATTTGAATTTTGAATTTCATGACAATTTGGTAATTAGCTTGGTTCAACGTAGCGTATGACTAATGCAAATATTTAATAGTCATTCGCTACGTTGAAACAAGAAAATACAAGCAAATTACAAAATTGTTATGAAAATTAATATTCAAATGCGATTTTCTCTCAAAAACATATGTCTGAATTTATTTGTGTGGATAGACAATCATCTAAGATTACAACAAGTAAAAAGTTAAATTCGGCCTTGCCGAATGTAGTGATACCCTCCACAATTTCAAAAAGATTATTGCAAAAAACTTTATTTAAAAGGAAATTACTTTTGAAAAAAAAAAAAATTTTGAAAAAAAAATTTCCGCGAAAAAAAATTTTGGTAAAAAAAATGCGCGATTTTTTTCTTTTTTTGTGTTCGTACTTTTTTAAATACCATTTGGTGTTCAATTAAAGCATTTTGTGTATTTAGGTTATGTTGAATGTACTGAAATTTTTGAGGTGTGCTTACATTTTCGTTCA
Organism: Pegoplata infirma; assembly: GCA_963921195.1. NCBI lineage: Eukaryota > Metazoa > Arthropoda > Insecta > Diptera > Anthomyiidae > Pegoplata > Pegoplata infirma. The sequence continues at coordinate 164,269,643 of OY992537.1, read as the reverse complement.
TAACTTTTGAACCGCTGAACCGATATCACTCAAATGCAATACCAAACTTCTCGGGAGAACTTCCAATAAATATGTTAAGTTTCAGTCATCTCTGTGCAATATTTTGTCCGCGACAGCATTTTCCACAGACAGACGGACAGACGGACATCGCTAGAATGTCTTAAAATCGATCGGGCATCATGAATATATATACTTTATGGGGTCCCAGATCGATATTTCGATGAGTTACAAACAGAATGACAAACTTATATATACCCTCTATCACTAAGTGGAGGGTATAAAAAAAAGTGGCCGGGTTTTTGATTAATTGACTTTTTTTTAAAAATGAAAAAATTTCAGAACTAAAATGAAAAAATTTCAAAACTAATAAACAAAAAAAAAAAAAATTTAATCGATGTTTGAGATTGTGCTGCATTCCGTTTTAATTTAATAAATATTTAAACAAGGTAACTCAACACAAATTTGACCATTTTTCCAATATTTGACCTCCTAAGTCAAGTTTTTGAAAAATTTTAAAACCAAAAACGCAATTTTCTTAGCTCCATATAGGGCTATTCATACAACCTGTTCAGAAATTTACGGTAAACATGTTTTTTTTTGCTGGATATTTGGTGTGGAATGCCTCATGCGTTTATTTATAAATAGGTAAAATTTCCATCAAATGATCCTACAATTTTACCAATTTCGTTTCAAAAATGTTTGCGAACGTACAACTTTTTCTGTCATAAAAATGTTGCAGGTATTACTTTTCAAAAAAGATTTTTTACTTAAACGAGCCTATTTTCAATCTATTCTCAATATTTTTGTTTTTAAGAAGTATAACTCATATTTTTCAAACAAAACCAAAAAATTATAAATGGGATTTAGAAGCAACTGACACGCCCATTTTTTTTATTCCACTCACTCACAACCACGTGAGTAAAATTGATTTTCAATCACGCTCACTTATGATCATGTGTCAATCACGCACAAATTTAATTATGTTACCATCTCTTGTTTATATGCATAGGCACATAAAATTACTACTAGCAATAAGATTTATGAATAATACCTGAATTACAAGCATTTCTGAAAAAAATTAAAAATGTCCTATCACAAAACTTAGCATAACTCATTCATTTTTTAACCGATTGTTATGTTTTTTGGTGTTTTGGAAAGCTACTTTACTATAATTTTATACAAAAATAAAACAAAAATTGTTTAATGATGCACTTTTAACTTAGAGTATAAAGAACATGAAAAATTTTTTAAAAAATTGGATTTTTTTTAACTTAAACGATCGTAGCTCAGCCAATTCTTGATCGATTTTTATTATTTTTGTTTTGTTTAAAAGATAAGACTTATACCTTTCAAAAGAATCCATAAAATCGAAAATCGGTTGCAAACTAACAAAGTAATAATTTTTTAAAGTTGTAATTTAAGAATTGCCGTTTTTCAACACATTTGCCAATAAAAAACGTACTTAACGAAGTGATCCAGAAAAACTATGAGTATATCAGTACTCTATGGACTCCAGCCAACCCGAATTTTCATATGAGAACCCCTGCATATTTTATTTTTGGTCATTTGTAGCACAGTGTTATTTAATGAAAATTTTTAAATATTTTTACCGTAATGGAAACATCCCGCGAATTTTGACATCAATAGCGGTCAAAACAAAAAAAAAAACAAGTAAAAAAGTTAAATTCGGCCTTGCCGAATGTAGTGATACCCTCCACAATTTCAAAAAGATTATTGCAAACAACTTTATTTAAAATGAAATTACTTTTTTTTTAAGTGTTTTTATCGGCGCATGCCATATTCTGTTTTGTTATTAAGGGTTTGTGATTGAAGAAGAAAACATTGTATTTCTAAAGATTATTTTTAATGTGGATTTATTCCAGACCATGGTTTCTGTAGCCACCTCTACGTCATCAGTGGAGAAAATTACATTAGATAAATTGTTTGATTATTTGTAAGACTGTTTTTTCTATATGTTTTTTCATCAACAGACTTAACTCTGAGTGGAATAGAACCCACGTTCTTCAAATTTTCCATCAGTTTGCAAAGCAAGTACTCTACCATCTGAGCTATCGCCCTGCTTGACAAACTAACAAAAAAATTTTGGTAAAAAAAAAATCCGCGATTTTTTTTCTTTTTTTGTCAAAAAATATGTTCGTACCATTTGGTGTTCAATTATGTTGACATATGTCAACCAGAAGCCGAATTAAAGCATTTTGTATTTTTAGGTTACGTTGAATGTACTGAAATTTTTGAGGTGTGCTTACATTTTCGTTCATAACTTTTGAACCGCTGAACCGATATCGCTCAAATGCAATACCAAACTTCTCGGGAGAACTTCCAATATATAAGTTTCAGTCATCTCTGTGCAATATTTTGTCCGCGAGAGCATTTTTCACAGACAGACAGACAGACGGACAGACGGACATCGCTAGAATGTCTTAAAATCGATTGGGCATCATGAATATATATACTTTATGGGGTCCCAGACCGATATTTCGATGAGTTACAAACGGAATGACAAACTTATATATACCCTCTATCACTAAGTGGAGGGTATAATTACAAAATACACCACAAGTGCGAACTTTAACTGGTTGTAGGGAGGCGAAGACAGACTCCAAATATTTTTTGGATTGTTTTTCCCAATATCAGCTCTGTAAAACGCATCATTTTTTTGCTATTACCAAGCAAAATTCCAAAAAGAGGTAATTTTCGGGACAGGCTAATGAGCATATCAGACCACATCTAATCATCAGACCACATCAAAACATTGGTTAGTGGAGGTTATATAAAATCTATAGTAACTTTTTACTAAAATATTTCTTTGAGTGTATTTACTAAGAATATTTATTTTCAGGGTCTAACTGTATTCTTATAGTTTATTTGTAAAATAAAACGACAGTTAATCTTAAAACATTCAGGCAATTAACACATGCGTAAACCTTTTTTTGAGTTTAGCCTTATAGTCAGCCATTCAATTTTATCATTTTTCATTTTTCACCTGAAAAAAAAAAATATTTCGAATGTTGGTTACCCGCTGTGACTATTTTACCTTTAACTTGTATTTCAGTTTTTCTGTTATTTTGTGTTCTGTGTTTTTTTTAGAAGAAGAACAACAGGAGTACATTTACATTTTTAAAACATTTATATATTTTGTATGTGTTGCATGATTTTTTTTTTCCTAGATCTATTGTTCAATATTGTGTTTTTCTCGATAGAAGAAGAACAGCCCTTTTTCCCAGATTTGTTTTTAACAACACCAACAATAATCCAATTTCCTGACAACAACAAACAGCAACGAAAAATGGTGAAGAATGAATTGAGAGAAAAATCGTACAATATTTTTCCAACAACATAGTTTGACAGTTTTATGGATAATGTCGCTAGAACAGACAATACGCCCCGCGGTCTATAGTCAATATAAGTCAAAATGAAATACAAACACAATCCAATACATAAAGTACACACAATTCCATACTCTGGTATCGTGGAAAATATACAAAAAAATAAGAAATGGTGACGGGTTTTTACAAAAAAAAATATTTTACATAAAACAAAAAGTTTAATATTTCAAAAATATATAAAATACAAAACCATGTTAGAAATGTAATTTCCTTTATAAAAAATTTTACACACATAAAATTTTAAACTAAATTAAGTCATCTTTAGTTTTAAAGAATGATTTCATTTTGGAATTATTTTTTTTTTTTTGAGATAAACCTATAGGTAGGATAGGTTAATACAAGTCTCCTTGGCTCCCCTCTGTGTATTTTCCTAATCCGGGGCCAATACCGCCAGAGAAGGCCTGATTAGGGAGTCTGAATCTAGGGGATACCAGTTAGTAGTGTGCTGTCTGCTAATGCACACGATTCACTATAGGGAAGTACAGACACAAACGATAGTGGCGAGTATCTTATGGAGTTTTTGTTAAGCACTAACCTGTAGTGTCCGACCGAACCGTTCGGCCAAAAAAGGGTATTGGCCAAAAATTAATATTTACAAGCATTTTTAACAGCTTTTACAGATGGCAGTTTGTTTGTTTAGGCGATAGAAGACTATTCTGACTTTCAAATTTAATGGCGAGGACGAAGTTAAGCACCAATTTAGATGTTCGGTAACCGAACGTACTCGTTCTTAAATTTTATAAACAGAATCGTCTTCCATCGCCTCAACAATTCTACCCCATATAGAAAAAGTTGTTAAAAGTACTCCCTAATACCAAATTTTTGATTAAACGACATTTTTTGGCCGAACTGTTCGGTCGGACACTACTAACCTGTAGGGGCTGCGAACCAACTTTCGTTACAAGTAGGTGGAAAGAGGTTCTTGATGTAACGCCTGTATCAGATACAATATCTGGAAGAATTTAGAGAGTTTTGGAAGAACATTATTTCTCAGATCATCGTGACATTGAGTTTGCACTCAGGTAGCGTGGCCCGGTTGTGTCAGTCTCTAGAAATCTGAAGAGAACAAACAAATGTGGGGAGACTTTTTCTTTGCTTTTTGATGAAGTACCCTTATCTGAACCGCATAGTTTGGCGGTAATTGATTGTCTGGATGACCATATAACAAATCTTTTTAATAGGTCCCTGGATGCGTCTTGCCCTTCTGCAAAGCCTAGGGGCAAAAAAAGCCACCTTGGTGGTGAAATGTGTTATAGACGAGCAGAGATTACTGCAGAAAGCTCTTTAATAAGGCTAAATCTTCAAGAGCGGATGAGGACTGGTCTGCATACAGGCTGCAACTCAAGAGTTATAAGAAGATGATCGGAATTGCAAAATGTGACTCTTGGTAAAACTTATGTGGAAACATAAAAGACGTTCTGAGGCAAGACGCATCCAGGCACCTATTACAAACATTTGTTATATGGTCAACCAGACAGTCAATTTCCGCTAAACTATGCGGTTCAGATAGGGGTACTTCATCCAAAAGCAAAGAAAAAGTCTCCCTATATTTCACCCAGTTTGTTCTTCTCAGATTTCTAGAGACTGTCTCAACCGGGGCACGCTCCCTGAGTAAAAACTCAATGTAGCGATGATCTGAGAAAGAATGCTCTTCCAAAACTCTCCAGTCATCAATTCTATCAGACAATGTATCTGATACAAGTGTTACGTCAAGAACCTCTTGCCGCGTACTTGTAACGAAAGTTGGTTCACTACCCTTGTTACAAATATACAGGTTAGTGCTTAACAAAAACTCCAAAAGTGATTCGCCTCTATCATTTGTGTCTGTACTACCCCATATCGCTGCGAAAAGTTATCCTTGCACCCTGGGATACCTGAAGGATGTAGTCTACCTACATTAGGGAGTCGCTAGATCGCTAGATCATCTAAAATTGCTTTAGAAATAATAAATATTCTACCATTAATATGGTGACCTAAAAGCTTCAGGCCCTATAAATCCACTGGATCTGATGGTAAAGCGTTCGATAAGGTAAATCAAATTTGTTTAAGTTAGATCGTATGGGCTTTAGTGTCTCGCTACTAAACTGGATCAGTTCCTATTTGAAAAACAGAAAACAGCATGTTTTATTCCGCAATACCAAATCTCATGCTATAAACGTGTTATCAGGGGTACCACAGGGTAGCCATTTAGGACCCCTGTTATTTACCCTTTTTATAAACGATCTGCCTTCTGTTATTCGGTATGCCAAGTCCTTAATGTATGCAGATGATGTAAAATTATTCCTTTCTTTCAACATCTTTGATGATCAAGCCCTTCTTCAATACGATATTTTAAATTTTACCACCTGGTGTGAAGCCAATTTAATGGAACTCAATATCAAAAAATGCAAATACATGATTTTCACTAGATCCACTCCATTAAATGGTTCATATTTAATGAATAATGAACTTTTGGAACTGGCTGATACAATTAATGATCTTGGTATATTATTGGATAAACAACTTGATTTTAGAGCGCATATAACATCAACAATTAACAAAGCAACTGGCGTTCTTGGGTTTATTAAACATTGGGCCAAAGAATTTTTAGATCCGTATACAATAAAACAGCTATTTACCACGTTAGTTAGACCAATCCTATGAAACTCATTCCACTTCTATTGAATCAGTTCAAAAACAATTTTTGTTATTTTGTCTCCGTTGTCTTGGCTGGAATACAAATGTTAATCTTCCTTCTTATGAGAATCGTTTACTGCTTATTAGACTACCTACACTGAAGAGTCGAAGACGAATGCTGAATGTAACATTTCTCTTGAAATTAATGAACGGTTCTCTAAACTCCGAATATCTACTGGAAAGACTCAACCTTAATATACCTGTCTACTCAACAAGGAACTACGAGATCTTGCGTTTAAAAACATTTCGAACAAATTATGCTAACTCAGATCCATTGCGACGTATTTGTTCTGACTTTAACCAGCTCTATCACGTCATTGATTTTAACAAAAACTTGGATACCATAAAGTGCGATATTATTGTATTTTTAAATGAAACTAGATAGTACTGTATTTTTATACCCTCCAACCACAGTATGGGGGTATACTCACTTTGTCATTCCGTGTGTAACGCATCGAAATATCGGTCTAGGACCCCATAAAGTATATATATTATTGATCAGTGATCGATTCTAAGACATTCTAGCGATGTCCGTCCGTCCGTCCGTCCGTCTGTCCGTCTGTAGAGGACACGATACAGTCCAAAATAAAAGAGCTAGACTTCCGAAGTTTGGCACGAATATGTCTTATATTCCTAGGCAGGTTAAGTTCGGAAATGGGCAAAATCGGACCAAGGGGAAAAAAGTTCCCCCTTGGAGAACTAAACCAACCCAAGAAAAACCGCATTTTTTGCAGGGTTTTTTGTACTTTTGCTAAGCAAATGCAACATTCTTATATCAGATGAAGTTCAAAATCGCAAGGGGAAGGTGCCAACTAACGTCTCCCACCAACCCCCCCCCCCCCCCCAAAAAAAAAAAGACGCCCCTGGATTTTTTTTTTATATTTTTTTACATTTTGGAGGGTATAAAAGATTCGGCACAGCCGAATTTAACACTCTCACTTGTTTTTATTATTATGAAACACACTTATTAAAATTGTATCAAAATTGTATCAAAATTGTACCATCAGTAGTCTGTAAGGTTTATCTATAGACTTAATAAATAAATAAATGTAAATAAATAACTCCGGCTAAGATGCAGCAAGTTACGGAACTATTGGCTGTATAAACTCTTCACAGCATGCATAATTTGCTGGTATATTCCTTTAAAATGGAGGAATACTAGAGTCGTTTTTATCTCGAAGGCTGGGGAAAATTCCCACAGCTTCGAAACATTTCAGACCAATTAGTCTGTCTTCTTTTTTGTTAAAAACAATGGAAGAAATGAAAGACTCATATTTTCGTAGAGTGATAGAGACACAGGGTTGATTTCGACAAGGAAACATGTATACAGCAAGGATAGATCAAGGGAAATCGCTCTTCATGAACTCGTTGGTAACATCGAGAGTTCGCTTTTGGTAAAGGAGTATACTATTGTGAGCTTTCTTGATATATAGGAGGCTCTTAATATGTACTCCCAGAACCTGGGAGCCTGGGAGTGAAGCGTGAAATAGTTTTAATGGCAAAAATTATACAAACTTATAACGTTTGAACTGGGAGCGTCTGTCATTTATCGATTTGGCAATAGGGGCACACTACAGGGACGTTTCTTTGGAACCTTTCAATGAATTCAACGCTGCTTTCCTTAGAACCACGAGACTGTCATGTTATCGCGTATGTTAACGATGCCGCGATAGTGGTAAAGGGAAAGCACATACCCACAATGAGGGAAAATCTTCAGGGTACTCTAAAGGATCTATCTAAATGGACAAGAGGCTGTGGTATGGGAGTTAATTCAATAGAAACATAACTTTTCTTCTTTACAAGGAAAAATAATATTCCTGCTTTTGATCCTATTTCTTTTAACGGCTCTGAAATCGCCTTCTCGGATGGAGCCAAGTATCTTGGAATATTTTTTAGATAGGAAGTTGAATATTAGGTGTAATATTGAGGAACGGGTGAGAAAAACAACGGTTGCTATATATTGCTGTACGTGGGCCATTGAAAAACGATAGGGCTTTAGCCCTAAAGTCGTTTATTGGACACAGCGGATACAGCGGTGGTGCGTCCAATTCTGTTGTATGGAATCTTTTTCTGGTGGCCTGCTTTAGAGACAGACGGGAACTGTGTCTTCATCACAAAGGTACAGAGAATGGCGTCGATGTGCACCACTGGTGCTGTTCTTACTACACCTACGACTGCATTGGAAATCCTCCTTCACCTGAAACCATTGGACGTATTGGGTAGAAAGTATGCGGCAACGTCGGCAATTCGACTTAGCACACTGCAGTGGAGGAGCAGCGATTGTGGCCATATCGCGATCTTGAATAAGATAACGATACCACAAAACGTGGACTGCGCTCCCTCTATGAGCATTTTTGAGCGCCACTTTACCACTTTGATACCATCCAGGAGATTTGGATGAGGGGAATTTCGGGTAGTGGAGCCTCCATAAATTTTTACACGAATGGATCGAGGCTGCACTAACTAAGCCCACTTTGGAGTCTATTCGGTGGAGCTTGGGTTGGAGCCTGGCTCGAAGATTGCCGGATCATTGTAGTGTTTACTAGGCAGAGATGCTGGTAATAAAAGAAGTAGCTGACTAGTTGAGCTACAATCTATTGTCTACAATTTCTTTTTTCGATGAGATGTCCAAGCAGTTTGACATACGACTCATATCGGTCCCAGAACATTCCAGGGAATTTCCAAGCCGATGAGCTTACAAGACTGGGAACTACCTTACAGGTTCCAACAGGAATGGAATGTGTTAGTATGCCTCTAGAAACTTGCAAGCAATACCTACGGCTTTGTTTCGCGACGGAGACTAATCAAAGATGGGCAAATGGAAGGACGTGTGAGACAACATGACTGATTTGGCCTTCTCTTAATCAAAGGCGCAAGTAAGCTGATATTTTCTCAAAGAGAAGAGATTTCGACGGTAGTTGCTATAATTACCGGACACTGTCTTATAGGGAAGCACGCAGAGCGGTTAAATGTGCCGTCGAATGACTTTGCCGGAGTTGCATTGATGAAGAGGAGTTGGAAGGTATCGAACACTTCATCTGCCATTGCCCGGCACTTTCTGGTCAGAGACTTGCTTCACTGGGATCTAGGGAGCTGCACGATCTTTCTTATTGCCGGATGTCCAAATTCAATATCTAAGGAGTTTCATAAGAAGCTGAAATTGGTTTAACGATAGGGACTAGTAGGGATACCTATTACAGTCCCGTGGTATCACAATGGACCTCAGAGTCTATGTGGGCTGACGTAAAACGCCAGTAGCCACTTACAACCTAACCTAAGGAAGTTAGAGCGAAATGGACCAAAAATTTGGATCTTTGAATAGATTTATAAAAACTAATTTCAATTATAAAAGAACCATTCATTCTTTTGTAGTTCTGGTCAGCTTCCACAATTTTTTTCTTAACGACAAACATACACATTTTAAGAGAGGTACAATTTTTTTTTTTTTTTAATTAATGTCAGCCATACATGTCACACATTTTCACCGCTGACATTGTCACTAAATAACGCCCTCTACGTTAAATGTATTTTACTATTATAAAGGTACAGTAAAGGGCAGGCATCACTCACTCACTCAATTCAATACTTTTTATTCTATGGTAGGAACAACAAGAACCGTATATCATTTTGATCGGATGTGAATTGTTATACGGTGTTGTACTATAATGGAGCAAAAAAAACAACCATCTACCATTCATTCTATTTTAAATGAATTACTTTTTAGGTGGTTTTGTTTGATTTTGAATTTTCATTAAAAATCTACCAAAAATTGTTGTTTTGGTTTTATTTATTTTTTTATATTTTTTGGGGGGAAAAGTTTAACATGACATAGGCGGGTTAAAGTATTACCATATGTCTTGTATTTTTTTTTATAAAAAAAAAAAATATTTAATTTTTATTCCCCGTAAAAAAAAAATTAAATAAATAAACAGATTTTCCCCTTTTTTTCTTAGGATTTTGAAACAAAATATATTAGGTAATATTTCTAATTGGTTTATAGACAGTTTTTATTTGTTTTAAGAATAACACATGTAAATAATGAAATTTGAAACTGATTTATAGGAAAATTTAAATTTTAAAATATAAACGCACAAAAAAAATATATTTAAATATGTTTTTCATTAAAAAAAATTAATGAAAAACATGCAGTTTTCATAACAAGTTTTTTAAAACTCTTTTAAAAAAAGTTGAGCAATTATAAAAACGAAAAGTGGTTTTTAAAAGTCGAACAAATTTTGTTTAATTTTTTACTAAAAAAAAAAATAGTTTTATTTAAGTTTTTGACTACTTCACTATTTAAATTTAATATAATAAATAAAATTTTTATTAAAAATTGTTTTATTTAAATTTTTGTCGACCATTTAATAATTTTATTTTTGGTTTATTTAGAAAATTCTTATTTGGGTAATGCATTCTATGCAAATTAAAGATAATTTCATAATTTTTTCGACGTTTTTGTTAATTGCAAGACTTAAAAGTTACGTTTTTCAATAATTGTCAGATAACATTGTCAAGACTATTTTGCAAATATAAAAACCTTGTACTGCAAGCATATTGCATTTAAATGACAATCGTTGGAGACCAAACAAATAATCTTTTTTTTATTTAATCAGCTTCTACCGGTCCAATGGTGCGTCCATGAGGGGTCATTAGTGAGACCGACCCCCATTTATTTTTACCCTACAACATTTTTTTAAAACATACCTACGGCCTATCTCCACTCCCTAAGTAGGCTTCCATTCAAAATTACATTTTTATAAAATTTGCTCCAACTGTTATTTGTATGGGAGCCTACTTAGGGAGTGGAGATGGGGCGTAGGTATGTTTTAAAAAAATGTTATAGGGTAAAAATAAATGGGGGTCGGTCTCACTACTGACCCCTCTCGGACGCACCATTGGACCGGTAGAAGCTGATTAAATAAAAAAAATTACAAAAAATAAAAAAAATTGTATGGGGACCGCCTTAACAGTTAAAGATAGAGGGTAGGTGTGTTCAGAGAAAATGTTTGGACTAAAAAAATTTTGTGGGTCGGTCAAATATTTTGTTGCTCTAAGGGCACTATTAGGGCAGTTAGAGCGGTCGGAGCAACTTTAAAAAAATGTCGTTTTGTGTGGGAGCCGACTTAGAAATTGGAGATACGATATTAGTTTGTTCCAAAGAAATGTTAAGACGTAAAAATTATTGGGGGTCGGTCTTATAAATGACCCCTCTATGACGCACCATTGGAGCAGTATAAATGATTTTAAGATTGGAAAATTACAATAAATTTTTTTCAAAAAATTTTAAAAAATAGTAGTAATCGTTATCCCACGATCCTCCTGGGCAAAAAATTTGTAGAATCGATAGAAATTTTACACAAAAAAATTTCAAAAAAATCGAAGAGTACAAAAATTTTCAAAAATGAGATTTAAATTTTAAAACTTAAAAATCACATACTAGACCACTTTTAAGAGTTTTTTGGGATTTTTTTTTTTTTTAAGTACGTAAAAAAACAAAAATTTTGAAAAAAAGTTGAAATTTGGACCATTATTGAAGAAATTATGAGTAAAAGAAGTTTGAGTAAAGGAACAAACTACCAATTTTTAAAAATTCGATATCTTTTGAACGGGTCATCGAAAAAATCTGAAAATTTACCACGAAGGAGTTTTCGAAGGGTACTAAAAACTTTAAACAAATTGGAAAAATCTAAAAAATTTTTTTTTTCAAATTGTCCGATTTGACATGGAATGCCCCATACACATATACTTTTTTTTGTTTACTTTTCGAATAAAACATAAATCTTTTCACTGATTTCAAATGTACTCTTTATGCTGCATTTTCACTACTTTCTTTTGTTACTTTTTCGAGCATCCTGTTCCCTTGAGTTCTTCGATGATCTGAAGATTGTTTGGTGAAGATTTTGCTTTTCAAATAAACCTAAAAAATAAGTCCGGAGCGGTCAAATCTGCAGATGAGGACCAGTTATTGTCGCCCTTTGCTGACAGCGCACGTCATGGGAATTTTAACTGGCCACCTAGATTTCCCGATTTGACCACTTCGACTTATTTTTGTGAGTTTATTTGAAAAGAAAAATCTACGCTAACAATCCTTGGACCACTGACGAGCTCAACATCAACATTTCGAGATGATTGAATATGTAGTAGAAATGCTTAAAAACACTGAAAAAAAAGACATAACTAAAATTAAGGAAAAAATGTCTTATAAAATTTATCATGAATTTTCCTAAAATTTAGTAAAATTTAACTAAAAAATGAGAAATTTTCTTAACTATGAGGAAAAAAGTTTAGTTCATTTACTTATAAGTAGTTCATAGTTTTCTTTAAATGGAATTTTTAAATATTAGGAAAAAAATTCTTACTGCCAAAGAAATTCTCCACAAATCTAAGAAACGTATCTTTATTTTTAAGCCATATTTCTTAAATAACAATTTAGTTCAAGTTTAGTTAAAATTTACTAAAAAAACATCATCGTATTTCTCTTCTTTGAATTGAGGAAGTGTACTTCTTAGAATTTAGTTAATAACTTCTGAGAATTTAGTAAATAACTTCTTAAAATTTAGTTAAAAATTCAAAATGGCGATATCTCGAAAACTAAGCGAGATAGAGCGAAACTGATGAAATTTTCAAAAGAAAGACTACAAAATATGGAATAGCCTAGCTCTGCATATCTGTCGGGGTTTCAAGACCCTAATTTTAGATCTAAAATTAGAAATTCCCGAGATTTTATATATGCACATATCTCGGTTAATACTGCCAACACGAGAAAAGGTCCAACGGCATTTTTGTAGCTCTTGACTCGTAGAACACTTCCGCAAAATACCCGAAAGCCATCCGATCAATAGTTTTAGAGTTATCCCGTTTTTAAGATTCTCAAGACCCTATCAGGCCCCTTATTACCGTATCTCAAAAACTAAGCAAGTTAGAGCGAAACGGACACAAGTTTTGGTTCAAAATCTACGGGGACCCTTAAAGGACCTAACAGGGTCTCGAGTTTAATGGGGTCCGAACCCATGGGACCAGGGTCTAGACCCAATTTATTTCTAAAATGTGTAGTATAATTTTTCCCATTTTCTAGTTAAAATTGGCTTAAAATTAATTAACTTTGTTTTCCTTATTTTTGGGAAAATTATGAACTAAAACCAAGAAAAAAAAACTTTGGAGCCAAATCATTTCCTCTTTTTCTCATAATTGAGTTAATTTTCCCAGATTTTAGTTCACTTTTTTTTTTGAGTGTGTCTGGGCCAGAATTATCCTTTGTATCAGCACTTTTCAAAAAAGTTACCCGCTTGTGCACGTTTTCAAAAATTGAATTGAAATAAGAGCTTATAAAAATTTAATTTTTTTTTTAAACCCCCTTTTTAAACTTATCGTCATAAAAAGTTCCACGCCCTTTCAAAAAACTGTCTGGGCCAGAATTACCCTTTGTATTAGCACTTTCCAAAAAAGTTTCCCGCTTGTGCCCGTTTTCAAAAATTTAATTCTAATAAGAGCTTAAAAAAAATTGGAAAAAATGAATTCTTTTTTGAAAACTCCCTTTTTAAACTCATCAAAAGTTCTATGCTCTTTCAAAAAACTGTCTGGGCCAAAATTATTGGAAAAATGGCAACACCTAACATTTGTGTCTAAAATATAGACCATGTCTGGCAATGTTTGCAAAAATAAGTACTTAGATCAGAATTAATGAAGGAGAGGAAGAAGAATAATGATTACTAAAAATAAGTTTGTTTACATATAATTACAATAACAAACTCTTCTGTTAGAAAAAACAACAGCAACAACGACACTCGAATTGAAAAAATCAGATTTAGTTGATACTTGCTTAACAGCCTACTTGGCGTATCGGTCTAGAGTGATTGTACGTTACAAGCAGTTAATAGCAAAGTATTACAGATGATGATGAGTTCAATCCTTGTCGGCTGCGATCTGTAAATAATTTTCACATATAGATTTTTATTGACTATTAACTAAATAAATTTGACATTAAAAGTTTTTCTGAAGATTATTATAACTGGATAATATGAAACTAGTAAGACACAAACCAGGATGTCTAAATTTTTAGAAAAATTAAAATTTTTCTTTCACACTTTTCTCAATTCAAAACCATATATGCCAGAATTATTATTTTTATCCCAACTTTCCAAAAAACTTTCCCGCTTGTGCCCATTTTCAAAAATTGGATTGAAATAAGAGTTTATAAAAAATTGGAAAAAATTAGTTTATTTTTGAAAACCCTTTTTTAAACTTTTCGTCATCAAAAGTTCCACGTCCTTTCAAAAAACTGTCTGGGCCAGAAATAGCCTTCCTATTCACACTTTTCATAATAGTTGCCCGCTTGTGCCCGTTTTAAAAAATGGTATTGAAATAAAATTTATAAAAATATTAGAAAAAATATTTTTTTTTTGAAAACCCCCTTTTAAAAACTCATCGTTATAGAAAGTTCCACGCCCTTTCTAAAAACTGTCTGGCCCAGAATTATCCTTTTTATTCCTACTTTACAAAAAATTTGCCCGTTTACACAAATGGAATTGAAATACCAAAAATTGAAAAAAAAATCGAAAAAACATTTTGTGAAAACCCAATTTTTCGTGTAACCGGGTTTTTCTCGTAACCGGTTTTTTGTGTATTCGGGTTTTTGGGTAACCGGGTTTCATTTTATCCCGTATTAATATAGAAAAACACTATGTATGTACTTTAGGAAAAACTTGAAAATTGTTAATTTATAAAATTAATTTAATTCAATGAAAAGAGGCTCATTTTAACATCTTTAGATTTGTTTAACTTCCTTTCTATTGATATTTTATGCGCAGATAAAAAAAGCGGGCAGGTCAGTCTGAAAGCTAGTAAACCAACGAACATTTTGGAATCCTAACTTTTGGATTATGTCGCGGAACATTTTGGAAAAACTATTTCAAATGGAACAATTTTTCAAAATTTACATTAAAATATCAAAAAATCATAAAAAAATAGGAAAAAAGAGCTGTTCATACCCATTTACATGTTTTACTTCCCTTTGTCAAATAAATTAATCCCAAAAAAAAAACAAGGTCCCACCTTAATAATGTATAAATTTGTTAGCTTTTTTGATTACGGTATATGGAGATTTAAACATACATATTTTATCTTTGATGGATCATTCTAAGAGAATGGGTGTACCGATTTTTACAAAAATTACAGACAAAGTGCAGCAAGTGCATTCACTTTTTTTAATTTAATAATTTTGTTTTTTTAGTTTTGGCCAAAAAAACTACCATCTCGGCCCAGTGTGCAGTGGAGCTAAATCATTATGAATTTCATAGAGTAAAAATAGTAAGAGGATTAATGGGTGAAAACCCTTTCCTTTTCGAAATTTGATTTTTAGCCGTAAACTCTGATTATCTCGGGAGTGAAAACCAGAATACACACAAAAGGAAATCGAAGAAAAAAGGAAAAAAAAACGAATACTTTCAAAAGGAATTGAAGGAAAAAACGAATACATTCAAAAGGAACCGAAAAAAAACAAAAAGATAAATAAACGAATACATTCAAAAGGAACTGAAGAAAAAAAGTGTTCTTCCGTGAGATAATCGGAGTTCATAACAAGGTTTTCACAATACTTTTTCCCATTAAGTCTCTTACTATTTTTAATCTATGTCAATTTTCATGAATTCAGTTAATTTTCCTATTTTTTAGTTAATTTTTTTTAAGTACGTTATAATTCTGTTTCACCTTTAATTACAATTCCCATGTTAGTAAAATTTAAAAAAATGCATTTAAATCTCTCATTTAAAATTTTTTATGTTATGAATATTTAATAAACCTCATTTTAATTTAATAATTGTATAAATTTGAAACAATAATAATTTTACACATAAATATTTAAAATAATTTCATGTCAATAAATTAACTTTATTTATAATCTAATTTATAACTTTTTTTTTTTTTTTTAATATTTAAAACAAAAATTCATATTGTTTTTAGTAAAAATAATTTCAATAGAAAATATAGCACTGGTGATTGTTAATTGCATTTTTATTTCATTTTAAATTAGATATAATGTAATTAATTATGTTGAAAATGACAAGCGGACATATAGAATGACACAGCAAATGGTTGCAAATAATAAATGTATTATTTTGCATAATTTATTGGCCACTGATAATTAAAATAAACATACAAAAATTAATATACTGTAACTATAACTTCAATTGGCACAAAAGTCCAAACATTCAAAAAAAAAATATTTATGGAAACAAAAAAAAACAAGAAAGATGACAAGTAGACAGTGGTAAAAGAGTACATTATTAAAATAACACCTATTCCTTGATGAACACACTCAGAAAAGAGATATGATTGTGGCAACCATAATTTAAGAGTGTCATATTATAATTGAAAATTGTATCATAATAAGTTTATAGCAATCATATTATGATGCTAAATTATAATTTTTCGATTATTTACGATTATAACATGATTGCCACAAAAAGGTTATGGTTGCTACAAACAAGTTTAATTAAAATCTTCAATCGTAATATGACACTCTTAAATTATGGTTGCCACAATCATATCTTTTCTCTGCGTGAACGATAGTTTTGTAACATAAAAACATTTGACGTGGAATTTTTATAATAAAACCTAAAACTCTGAGAAATTGTTTTAGGAACTTGTTTAACACGTTAATCGTGGGATATGTGTAAACGACAATCTATCGTTTACAACAATTAACAAGGCAATCATGTAAAACAGAAGAACACAAGCAGTATTCAAACAAATATGGTAACACTGGAAAAGTTAAGCAAAGAAAAAGACAACTCTATTAAGCAGAGTTTCTCACACTAAATTTTCGGACACAATTTCCCAAAATATATTTAATAAATTTTTTCACAATTTAGATAAATTTAACTAAAATTTTGGCAAAATTTCCCTAATACATGAAAAAAATTCACTGAAACTACAAAGTGGAGGAGCTGACAAGAACAAGTCATTCTCTTCGGTTCCTATGGAACTGTGTAAATGTGTTCCGTAAACTTTTTTCAAAATTTTTGTCCGTCCGCATCAACAATTTTAGGTATTTATTCATTTTGCAGTATAGTTGTTTTGCGAAAAATTTTAAGTACCAATAGACTCCGAAAATGCTGAAGATGTCGCGATAGTGGTTAAGGGAAAGCATCTGCCAACATTGAGGAGCATTCTTCAGGGTTCTCTGAAAGATCTGTCTTAGAGTAGAAACAGAACAAGCACGGCACGGGGGACGGTTGCCGTTGCCGGAAAAAATAGGCCCAAAACAATGATGGGGGGCGGCGACGGCATAAAATGTCATTTGTTTGTTCAGTGGTGCTAACTTTTAATAAAATAAGCGTAATTTTACGGGAAAAAATCGCTTACCACATAGTCAATGTGGTAAAGTTGGCACTACTGTACGTTCGTTACACCATTGTGAATGAAAAGATAAAAATTTGTTATGAAAATGCGGCAACCCTGGAGTGTGAGTAGGGTTACCAGATTTGAAATAGGGAATAACAGTACATTTGGTCTCAAAAAACAGTACATTGCAAATAAAAACAGTACTTTTTTAAAAGTCATATTTTATATCAAACTAAAAAAACTTAGCCCTTTTACCCTGATTTCAAACCGATTTCAGCCAAAACGATCACAAAAGATTGTTTACAGAACGAGGGAACATTTTAGGTAAACCGTCTTAAAATGCTTTTTGGAGCATTTGTCTTAGTTACCGCGATATCGTACTTGTAAAGCTTTTGTATTCTATGCTTTCGCTTAACTACACTCAAAAAAAAACTGTAAAGTTAGCAAAAAATTTTGTTAAGTTTAACTAAACAACGCCTGATTTTGAGCCTACTAAATTTCTAGTTAATTTAACAAAAAGTATTTAGTTGACTTTTCGTAAAATGAATGTAGCAAAAAAGACTAACTAAAAATTTAGCTGAAAATTTCGTAACATTTTTATGTACATATTTACAAAAAAATTAGTTGAACTCAGCTAAACTTTTTGTTACTTTTCGTAAACTAAAATTAACAAAATATTTTGTAAATTTTTTTTTTACATTTTCAGGTTGAAATTTTGTTTTTATTTTACCGAACACTTGAAACACTAACACTTCTCTTATTTTTTTTCTATTTTTTCACAGCATTAAGTTCAGCTTATGTAGAACTTATGAGATTTGCATAGGAGGCTACACAAGAAATTTCTTAAATAGTACTCACTCTTTACACTTAACAAATGTGTTACGAAAAATCAGCAAATTAATTAGTAAAAATTCGTAAACTCAGTTTTAAAGTTAACAAAAAAAATTAATTCAAAATTTGTTCAAAACTTGTATTTTCGTAAATTGGACTTAACTAAAAAAAGTAGTTACAACGCTGATTTTAACTAAAAATTTGCTAAAAAACCAGTTAACTCAACTTAACTAAAAAAAAATTGTTAACTTTACAGTTTTATTTTTTTGAGTGTAAAACACCGATATTCCTATCAAAAACATATGAAAAAACCCATAAAACAGTTTTTTTACTTAAAACACGACTTTAAAAAGCAAACACGAAAACGATATTATTGCACTCAAACAAAGGCCTAACTAAATTTTGGGAAATATTTTTTTTTTCACATTTAGTAAAATTTAATAAAAATTTTGGAAATTTCTTTGACATAATTTGCAACCAATTAGTTCACCATATTTATCTTCTTAGAATTGATGAAGTTTTTTCTTCAGGTTTAGTAAATTTTACGCAATTTGAGAAAAAATTTTGAATCAAAATCTATCAAGATCCTTAATAGACCCAATGGGACTGGGTCTAAGGTGGTCTGGGCCCATGGGTTCCTAACCCAATGGGGTCTGCCCACAATCGGAACTTTAAATGAGATGAACTCAATAAAAAAATTTTTTTCCTATTTTCTAGTTTTTCTTTTTCTTATTTTTCAGAAAAAAATTGGATAAAAAGAAGGAAAACATTGCAATGGAACTAAATCATTATTGAATTTAGTTAAGTTTCCCATTTTTAAATAATTTTTCTTTTTGAGTATGGCATAAAATTTAATTGCATTTAGCTCCTTTTTAAAAATTGGAATAAAATTTTGTCAAATATTAAACATTTTTCGAAAAATGGTACACTTTGGTGACGAGTATAAAAAAACAGTACAAAAACAGTACACGCTTTAAAAAACAGTACTTTTGCGTACTGTTTTAGGTTGTGTGCTTAAAACAGTACTTTTTATAAAAAACAGTACATGTACTGTTTAAAACAGTACGAATGGCAACCCTAAGTGTGAGAGGAAGGGAGAATGAGAGAACCCGGAGAAAAAATAAAATAAGTTTTAATTTTTTGCCGCGCCGGTCACGGTTTTTAACTGTCAAATCGAATGGAAAAAGTCGTGCCGGGCTTGTTCTGTTCCTACCATTAATGGGCAAAAGGTTGTAGCCGGGAGTTGATACAAATAAACCAAAGCTTTCCGTGTAAAAATCAATTAGACCTTGTTAGATCTGCTTTGAAATGATAATATATGATTGTATCTAATTGTATATAATTATATCTGCTCAGATATAATAAAAATTAATTTTATGTTAATGTTGATCACATCCGATATTGGTCATTTCAGATATTATTATATGCAATCAGATACGATCATATATAAATATATATAAACAGTTCAGATAAGATCTAATACATTTTTAGACGGGTTGGCTTGTTTACAAGGAAAAATAAGATTCCTGCTTTTGATCATATTTCTCTGGACGCCACTGAAATCACCTTCTCAGAAGAAGACAACTATCTTGGAGAATTTCTAGATAGGAAATTGAATTTCAGGCGTAATATTCAGGAGAAAAGCAACGATTGCTTTATATTTCTGTAAAAGGGCCATTGAAAAACGATGGGGCATTAGCACAAAAAGCTCTTCATTGGATTTATACAGCGGTGTTGCGTCCAATTCTGCTGTATGGAATCATTGTCTAGTGGCCTGCTTTAGAGACAAAAGGGAACTGTATCTCCATTACGAAGGTACAGAGAATGGCGTCGATGTGCATCTCTGGTGCTCTTCGTACTACACTTACGGTTGCATTAGAAATCCTCAATCACCTGATACCATTGGATATATTGGGTAGGCAGTATGCGGCTACATCGGAAATTCGACTCAATAGCACACTGCGCGATCTTGAAGAAAATAACAATACCACAAAGTGTGGACTGTACCCCCTCTGTGGGCCTCTCTTTACCACTATGATACCATCCAGGGTGTCTTGGATGAAGGAAATTCCGGTTAGTCGAGCCTCCATAAATTTTTACACGGAAAGATAGAGGCTGCACAAACAAGTGGGCTTTGGAGTTCAAAGATTGCATGATCATTGCAGTGTTTACCAGGCAGAGATGCTGACAATAAAGGAAGTGGCTGACTGGTTGAGCTGGAATGTATTGTCTACAACTGCAGTCAACCAGTCAAGCCGCGGTCAAGTTCTTGGAGTCAATGTTTCTGAAAACAAGATCTGCCCTTAACTGCCGCACATCTTTAAATGAGATGACCAAGCAGTCTAACATACGAATCTAATGGATCCCAGGGCACAGAGACATTCCAGGAAATTACAAAGCCGATGAGCTTGCAAGACTGGGAACTACCTTACAGGTTCTAACAGAATTGGAATGTGTTGATATGCCTCTGGAAACTTGCAAACAAATCCTAAGGCTTTGTTCCGCTACGGATACTCATCAGAGATGGGCAAATAGATGGACGTGTGAGAAAACATGACCGATTTGGCCTTCTAGTAATCAGAGGAGCACAAGTGATATCGCTTCAAAGTCGAGAGATTAAGATGATGATTGCTATAATTACCGGGCACTGTCTTATAGGAATCACGCAGAGCGGTTAATGTGCCGTCGAATGACTTTTGCCGGAGTTGTATGGATGAAGAGGAGTTGGAATCTATCGAACACTTCATCTGCCATTGCACGGCAATTTCTGGTCAGAGACTTGCTTCATTGGGATCTGGGGAGCTGCACGATCTTTCTGATTTGTCGGATGTTAAAATTCGATATCTAAGGAGTTTTATAAGAAGCTCAAATTGGTGTAGCGACAGGGACTAGTAGGGAAACCTATTACAGTACCGTGGTATCACAATGGATCTGAGAGTATGCGTGTATTGACGTAAAACGTCTGCAAACACTTAAAACCTAACCTATTACAGAACCGTGGTATCACAATGAACCTGAGAGTCTACGTGTATTGACGTAAAACGTCTGCAAAGACTTAAAACCTAACCGAACCTGACTCTGAAAATTCTTCGTCCCATATATCAAATCTGCTACCCATTAGATCTGGTTGTTTATTCTATCTAAAAAATTTCAAAATCAGGAATCGAATATCAGATCCAATCACACACATAATCGTATTAAAAGTTTTGATTTCGAACTTCGATTTACCAAATGAGAAGCCCTGCTTATGGCAATACACTGCTAAACAAAATCATAATTTATTTTACAAAGTGTAGGTGCAATGACATTTACAAATTTGTTTTCTTTTTTTTTTTCAATAGCATGGCAAAGGAAATAAGCAAACCAACCTTTTTAAAACTGTGGAAGAAAAAATGTCTTTAAAAGATGTGTGATGCGC
Organism: Pegoplata infirma; assembly: GCA_963921195.1. Taxonomy (NCBI): domain Eukaryota; kingdom Metazoa; phylum Arthropoda; class Insecta; order Diptera; family Anthomyiidae; genus Pegoplata; species Pegoplata infirma. The sequence continues at coordinate 164,247,971 of OY992537.1, read as the reverse complement.
GTGTTTAAAATGCAAAAATAACAACAAAAAATCATAAAATTGTTCTCTAGTAATTGAATAACTTGAGCTGCCGTTTAAAATTTTATGTGTACGTTTGAGAAATAAAATATTTAAAACAAAATAATATGAGGAGATTCTTCAGATACTCCTGCTGTTATAACTTGAGGCTTTAGTTTTACACAGCAACCCAAACTACATACATATATTGCAACAGTAACGGCAACAGCTCCAAAGGCAACAACAAAAACGTGCCAATATTAAGAAACAGGCAAGGAAAAAAAAAACGCACTTGCCCGCTTGCTGTGCATATTTTTGTAATGCTACTTTTTCCCCAACGTCTTCAACACAAGTTTCCAGTCAAAATGCATAATCATCTCAAGTGTCTCCTGTATGTGTCTGTTTTTATACTCTACACTTTGTGATGGAGGGTATGATAGTTGATCATTCTGTTTGTAGTTTTGAGAACGATTGGTCAGGACCTCACTAGGTTGCTACTGGGAACCTCGATCCATTTAAAGTAGATTTAGCGATATCCGTTCAGTAAGATTTTTTGGACGTTCGTCAAGTCTGTGCAATTGCCCGACTATACCGACTCTTTTAAAAAACGACCAAATGTTCACTGAACCAGTTGGTAAAACTAACCGGCAATTAACCATGGCCGCACTTCTTACCGTGCAGAAGTCTTCACTTGTCGGAAGGTTGCCAGTGACAGCAAATCCCTAAAAAGGGTGCGGCAAATCCTCCTTCAACTGATTCCTTTGGACATATTGCTTAGGCAGTATGCGGCTATGTCGGAAATTCGACTTATTAGCACACTGCAACGGAGGAGTAGCGATTGTAGCCATAGCGAGATCTTGAAGACGATAACAATACCACAACATGTGGACTGTGCTCCCTCTATAAGCCTTTTTGAGCGCCACTTTACCACTATGATACCATCCAGGGAGTCTTGGATTAGGGAAATTCCGTGTAGTGGAGCCTACATAAATTTTTGTACGGATGGTTAGAGGCTGCACAAACAAGTGGGCTTTCGAGTCTATTCGGAGGAGCTTCGGTTGAGCCAGGCTCGAAGATTGCCGGATCATTGCAGTGCTTACCAGGCAGAGATGCTGCCAACAAAGGAGGTGGCTGACTGGTTTAGCTGCAATGTATTGTCTACAAATGCAGTCAACATTTATTCTGACAGTCAAGCCGCGGTCAAGTCCATGAAGTCAATGTTTCTGAAAACAAGATAATTGCCGCACGTCTTTAAATGAGATGGCCAAGTAGTTTGACATACGACACATATGGGTCCCAGGGCACAGAGACATTCCAGGGAATTGCAAAGCCGATGAGCCTGCAAGACTGGGAACTACCTTGCAGGTTCTAATAGAATTTGAATGTGTTAGTATGCCTCTAGAAACTTGCAAGCAATATCTACGGCTTTGTTCCGAGACGTAGACTAATCAAAGATGTGCCGTCGAATGACTTTTGCCGGAGTTGCATGGATGAAGAGGAGCTGGAAACTATCCAACACTTCATCTTCTATTGCCCGGCATTTCTGGTCAGAGACTTTTTTCACTGGGATCTAGGGAGCTGCACGATATTTGTGATTTGTCAGATGTAAAAATTCCATATCTAAGAAGTTTCATAAGAAGCTCAAATTGTTTTAATGCCAGGGACTAATAGGGAAACTTTTTACAGTCCCGTGGTATTACAATGGACCTCAGAGTCTACATGTGTTGATGTAAAACGTCAGCACCCACTTACAACCTAACCAACCGCCCAATCTCAGTAAACTCTGCGCTTTTAAAGGTAATGGAGAAAAGGGAAAATTGTCATTTTGCGAGGTATCTGGAGGCTAACTTACTTTTAAACGATCGACATTATTTTTGCCGCAGAACTCGTCCTGCAAGGAGTCATGTTGGCGATCTTTTTGGAACATTGGAGTTGTTTTATTCATCATTTTGAAAAAGTAAAGTAGTTGCACTGGATTTTTCTAATTTGTTTGATTGTGTTAGGCTGGGAGCACACCGTGTCTAAGCTTAATTCCTTTGGAGTCTATAATGACTTCTCTCGATCTACTTCGAGCTTCCGTACAGATCGTTCTACACGTGTCGTTATAGATCTGTTCTTATCGAACGAGATTTAGCTTTAGTCAGGGATACAACTATCTATTCTTTTACAGATGATAGCAAGATTTGCCAATAATTTTTCTTTGATCGTAGGCCAAGCCTTGTTGAGGTTGAAGGCGAGAGGTAGATTATAAATAACACACACTCAAGACCTGTTGACTATCTCTTAGTGGGGTCTTGCGAATAAGTCGCAGGTTGCGTTCATCTGTTCATATGGGTGGTATAAATATCGAAAAATCGGAAACTCTTGATGTTCTGAGCATGAAAATCGGTGTGATGTCCGTTCAAGTGTCTCGGTTTTTTAAACCGGTGCAAAAAGTTCTTCACCTCATCTGATCTCTAAAGGTGGAATACAATCCTCATATGTCAGCAAGGGCTTCAAAGTCTTTTTTGAGCTCATGGACCGTGTCCAAAGAAGGGCATTGATGTTTATCAGTGACAATAGGGTATCCAAATCTATTGACTTGTTGGAGCTTCGTCGGGATGTGGGTAGTGTGACTCTATTCTATTAATATTACCATGGAAAATGTTCAGATGAGATAAGTGAACTTATCCTAGAGCCTGAGTTTTTGTTCGCAGCACTCGGTTGTCTAGCAGTTCACATACATTTATTGTGGATTGTCCAGTTGATTGCACATCGCGTTAAAAAGTTGGAATACAATCCCCATATAATGACTTCAAAATGTTTTTTGTCGCTCTTGGACCGTGTCCTAAGGAGGACGTTGATGCTTATCTGTGACAATGGGGTATTTAACCCTTTTAACTGATTGGAGCTTCGTGAGGATGTGGGTTGTGTGACTATGTTCTATCGATATTACCATGGAAAATTTTCAGTTGAGATAAGTGAACTTATCCCTAGAGCCCGAGTTTTTGTTCGCAGCACACGATTGTCTAGCAGTTCACATCCATTTATTGTCGATTGTCCAGTTGATGGCACACATCGTATAAAAAAAGGTATTCGACATATTGAAGGGTATTCATGGATTCGACTAAGCCAAATTCAACTTTTTTGCTTGTTTTTTTTTTATTTCTCCATTCCCAATTTTCTGTAGTGTGCTGTATTTTATTTAACAAGTCTTGTAATAAATTAACAAGCGTTTGCAAATTTTTGACATATGTATTTGCATCACAAAACTCTATGGGCGCACAAGTACGATGGAGAAAAAAAAAATAACACGAAAAAAGATATATGCATGTGCATATCATTTTTATGCCAAGTCAGCGTGAATCGGGCAAAAAAATAAAATAAAAACACTCTGAATACAATATAAAGAAAAAAGCAACAATTTGGTTAAAACCATGGACAACCAAGAGCAGCAAAACACTAATACAGCGCCATCTTCTTGTTAGTGGCATCACCCTTTCTTCGCAAACCCGTGTGGCAGTGGTACTAAGACAAGAGTTTTTACACAAAAAAAAAAAAAAAATTTGCAACGCTTATTTTCTGCTTATACGCCTCGTCATCATCATCTTGTTGAATGGAATAAGTAATATTTCATATTGTACCACCATACAGACAGACAGACGAACAAATCTTTATGCTTCCAACACGAGTAGAAGAGTTTATGGCATGAAAGTACTTACTTAGTTATGACTTTTCCATATAGTTTTGTTTTTTATTTATTTTCTCGTGCTGTGGCATGGCGTTACCGCCTATTTGCCTACTTACATTATTTTTTTACTTGGTGTAACCGAAAAAATTTGTTTTAACATTCATAAATTGCTTTACTGACTGCCGCTGTTGCTGTTACTGTTGCTGCTCTTTTGATTTTCAAGTAATTTTAGCACAGTTAAATTTTATTTAACTTAGTTGCTTTTACCATACTGTGGATATTGCCATACATTACTCATTCCCTTAATGTGTTTTGGTGGGCATCGGAAGAGCTTTTGTGGCATTTTGTTAAGGTTTATTGTAAAGTAAATGAGTTTTTGGTTAGAGATTTTAAGTGGTTTAAAACAAGGTGTGATCAGTGTTGCCAAAATGTAGAAAACTAGTAGCTCTACGTGAGAGATCTGAGTGTGCAGGAGAACTTACAATTAGTTGTGAAACAAATTGTAAGTTATTCTGCTCTTTGCGGTAGCAAGAGCTTTTAGTCGGTTGTTTAAAGAGTTAAGAAAAATTATCGACTCTTTTAAAGGCGACAAAGTGTTCACTGAACCGGTTAATAAAGAGAACCTGTTTGCTGGTTTCTTTGCAAGAAAGTTTTCTTGCAGAAAGTTTTCTTGCAATCAACAACTGCCCGAACTCGGGAAGGTATACCATACTATGCCTAAAATATTCTTAAGAGCTCGAGCAGTTAAACGGGTTCTTGTAAATCTTAACGTAAATAAGTCACCGGAGTCGTGTGATACAGTATTCTTCGACCTTCTGAAACAGTATTCTTCGAACTTAAGACGCTCACTGGGTAACCTTTTCATTTCTACGTACCGTGGGAAAGTCTCTCCCTCAAGTTGGCAGGATACCAAGGTACAGACAGCCTCTTAAAGGATACGATTGTAAACCCTGACAATTACCTTCCAAAAGCATTAAGCTCTGCGCTCTCGAAGTTTATAAAGAGTATGGGAACTTGCTATCTTGGTAAGTATCTGGCGTCTAACTTGCTTTAAAACGATTGACAGTAGGGTATTCGTAGAACTCGTTCTACGTTCGACCTTTTAGCGTTTCTTTCGAAATATTGGAGTCGGTCGTTTCTCCATTTTGGAAAAAGTTGCTCTGAATATTTCAAAGGCGTTTGATTGTGTGTGAGATGGTGCGATGAAAACTAAACTTAACGCCTTTGAGGTTTTCAATGACTTCTCTCGATTTATTTCGAGCTTATTCAAAGATCGTTTTACACGGATTGTTATTGATGGGGTCACGCAAACAAAACTGCCCTTCATGAGCTCGTTGGTACCATCGAGAGATCACTTTCAGTAAGGGAGTATACTATTGTGGTCTTTCTTGAAATAGAGAAGGGGTTTTAATAATTTATAATAATGTCATCCCAGAATCGATAACAGTGGAATTGTCTGGTCTGGGAGTAAAGCGTGGGATCTTTTTAATGGTGGAAAATCTACTTCCCAATAGACGAATAACGTCTGACTTGGGATCGGCTGTCATGTCTCGATTTGTCAATAGGGGCGCACCACAGGAAGGTGTTCTTTCGCCGCTTCTTTGGTACCTGGCACTAAGTTCAATGCTGCTCTCTTTCTGGAAGCACATGTTGTCATGTTATCGCATATGCTGACGATGTCGCGAGAGAAAGCACCTGCCAACATTGAGGGGCATTCTTCAGGGTTCTCTGAAAAGTCGGTCTAAATGGGCAAGAGATTTGTCAGGGAGTAAACCTAACCTAAATCCATGTAAAACAGCTTTTGATCCAATTTCTATGCACGTCACTGAAATCGCCTTCTCAAATGGAGCCAAGTATCTGGGAGTATTTCTAGATAGGAAGTTCAATATTTAGGAACGGGTGAGAAAATCAACGATTGCTTTATATTCCTGTAAAATGGCCATTAGAAAATGATGGGACCTACTGTCGTTTACTGGATTTATACAGCAGTTGTGCGTCCATTTCTGCTGTATGGAATCATTGTTTGGTGGCCTGCTTTGGAGACAAAAGGGAACTGTGTCTTTATTATGAAGGAACAGAGAATTGCGTCTACGGCTGCATTGGAAATCCTCCTTTACCTGATACCATTGTACATATTGCTTAGGCAGTATGCGGCGACGTCTACAGTTCGACTGACTTGCACTCCGCAATGGAAGAGCAGTGAGTGTGGTCAAAGCGAAATCTTCTAGAAGATAACAATACCACAAATTATGTGCGGCGCTCATTCTATGAGCCTTTTTGAGCACCGCTTTACCCTATTGTACCATTTAGGAAGTCTTGGATGAGGGACATTCCGGGTAGTGGAGCCTTTATAAATTTTTACAAAGATGAATTTTGGCTGCACGAACAAGTGGGCTATGTAATCTATTCGAAAGAGCTTAAGTTGAGTATTGCTCGAAGATTGCTAGATCATTGCAGTGCTAACCAGGCAGATATGCGGACAATAAAGAAGGTAGTTGACTGGTGCAGTTGCAATGTCTTGTCTACAACCGCAGTCTTAATCTATTTTGAAAATCAAGCCGTGGTCAAGTCCATGGAGTCAATGTTTCTGAAAACAATATCTGCCCTTAACTACCACAAGTCTTTAATAAGATAGTCAAGTAGTTTGACATACGACATACGACTCATATGGTCCCAGGGCATAGAGACATTACAGGGAATTGCAAAGCCGATACGTCTTTGTTTCGCGACGGAGACTAATCAAAGATGGGCAAATGGATGCGCCTTCTCTTAATCAGAGGCGCACAACTGAACTGATATCGCTTTCAAGAGGAGAGATGTCGAAAGTGGTTGCTGTATCTACCGGATATTGCCTTATAGGAAAGCACGCTGAAATGTGCCGCCAAATGACTTTTGCGGAGTTGGATAGATGAGGAGGAGTTGGAAACTATCGAACACATTATCTGCCACTGCTCAGCACATTCTGGTTAGAAACTTGCTTCACTAGATTAAAGGGAGCTGCACAATCTTTGTGATTTTGCGGATGTCAAAATTCAATATCTTTGGAGTTTCATAAGGAGCTCAAATTGGTTTAACGGCAGGTACTAGTAAGCTGTGAGAACTAAAGAGGAATCACATTACTAAACACACCGTACAAAATACTGTCGAATGTCATTAACAACAGACTTAAAGAAGTTGCGGAATCTATCATTGGAGAATACCAGTGCGGTTTCAGGCCTAACCGATCCACTGTTGATCAAATTTTCCTATTAAGGCAAACAATGGAGAAAGGCTTTGAGTACAAAAAAGATTTACACATGCTCATGGTTGACTTTAAGCAAGCCTTCGACTCTATAAATAGAAACATTTTGGAACCAATTTTCATTAACATGGGGATACCAAACAAATTAACAAGAATGGTGATACTCACACTTAAAAAAACAACTTGTAAGGTCGCTGTACAGAACAATCTTAGTGCAGAATTTAATATTACATCAGGTGTAACAATTTTTAATCTTACACAAAACCATGCAATATCATCGCTTGATAGAGGAGGACACATTTTCGCGCGGTCAACAATAATGTGTGCATATGCAGACGATATAGCGCTCATATCACACAGTGTGCGCGAATTAGAACAAAATTTTGCAATCTTAGAAAATGAAACGAAAAAGCTTGGTTTATTAATAAATGAGAATAAGACCAAGTACATTCACATGTCGCGTACTCAACCCATAAACGCACAGCAATCTATAAAGTTTCTCAACTACACATTCGAAAAAGTCACGAGTTTCAAATACCTAGGTGCATTAATCAACAGCTCTAACGATATGCATCTATCGATAAACGATCGAATTCAAGCTGCCCAAAAAGCATTTTATGCGCAACTCAAACTTTTTAAGTCCCGACTAATAGCTCGGTCACTTAAGGTACGGCTGTATAAAACAGTAGTGCTGCCGGTACTAACATACGGTTGTGAAACTTGGGCCTTGACACTCTCAGATGAAGAAAAGCTTCGGGTTTTTGAAAGAAAAATAATAAGAAAAATATATGGCCCAAAAATAAATGACGACGGTAGTTACCAAAGACGAAATAACCTTGAGATCGATAATATAATCGAAGGTAAAGATGTTGTAAAATTTATAAAAGCGCAAAGACTGAGCTGGGCAGGACATGTAGCAAGAATGCCTCCGAATAGAGCTCAACAAAGAATAATGAATGCCATGCCCTACAACACAAGAGCGAGAGGAAAGCCGAGGTCAAGATGGCTAGATGGAGTTGAAGAAGATTGTAGAAAAGTTAGCATTAACAACTGAAAACACTCTGCGCAAGATAGATCCGAATGGAAGAAGAAAGTGGACAAGGTTAAGGCCCACCCCGGGCTGTAACACCAAAAGATGATGATGATGATGACTAGTAAGGGAACGCAACTCAGAGTCAATGTGGGCTAGATTTTCTTGCTCTTATTGATTCTTTATTTACTCTGCTGGCAACACTGAAATCTTGTGTTTGTTTTTGCTAAGCTGTCATGTTACCAACACATCAGGCGTCGCGTCGAGCCTAAATGACACTTTTTTTGACATTAATCGCAAACATGCCACAAATGTATTTTTAACCTCTAAAACTTACATGTTCTTATGTTAACCCCTTTTTAACAAAAAAAAAAATAAATAAAAAGGAGATAAAAACATGTTCTTTTCATTTTAAATCAATTTTTTTGAAATTTATTTGTTTATAACTAAGATGATTTACAGTTTATTATAGGATAATTTAACCAATTACAAATAACTAATTTGGTTTTTCTACTTACAGCAAAACTTGAAAAATCAAAACCATAATTTATCTTTTTTGGAAAAAAAAACTTATTTGTCATTTTCATAAGAAAATCACATGAATTAAACCCCCATGCTGAGCCACAAAAAAGATAAAGAAAAGCAATAAGTAAAACCCACAGAATTTCACATGAAGTATGAACACTTATACACTAAAAAAAACATAATTATGAAATTAGCAAAACAAAATTTGGTTGTGCAAATAAATAATTTGTAGTGACAGGATCAAACCCAAGACAATTTCTGGTAACAAAACAAATTTATTTGCTAAAATTTAAATTAATTTTTAAAATTTTTGATAAATTTTTGTTAAAAAAAATCACGTTGTCAAAATTCTCGGAAATTTTTTGTAAATTTAAAAACAAGATGATTTACCGACTTTTTTAAATTTTTTCTTGTGAGTGTACATTAATTTTATGTAAGACAAGAAATTCTAAATAAATATAAAAAAAAAAATATTTATATTTTATTGGTTTTGTGCAAAAAATATATATATAAACAAACATAACCATAAGATCATATTGTAAATAAAATATTTAAAATGAACATTAAATTATTTTGTGTGGCATACATAAACTAACTTCATACAAAGTATTCTACAAAACGAAAAATTTGTAGCAGCAAAAGAGGCTGTCTGTAGTAAAAATGGGTTGCCAGACTTTTAACGGAATTTTCAATATCTACTTTTACTTCTACAGACAAATGGTAAGAACATAATTTTAGTTACTGAATTATGTTGAAATTAGGAAACGGTGTCGGTAACGGTGCAGGAAAGTTCCGAGAACCTTTGCAACAACAACAACTATAAACCGGGGATGGGAAAAAATAGAAAATAATTTTGTTGGCTACTTTTAAATAACACGTTGTCATAGTAACAAAAAAGTTAATTGTATTGACAAATAAAATAATTGAGTTTTTATATAACAACGCAGTTTGTCACTTCAATTAAATAATATGTTAATATCATTAATTTTAATTGAAAATTGAGCCAACAGTTCAAATCTTTGTTTCTGTCTAAACAGGAAGCCGCTCAACTGTTATTCATCGATTTGCCTAAAACTGCACTGAAAAAAAGCTTAAAAAAAGTAATGAAAATGGACATAAGCTTTATGAAAAATTAATCATGTTTCAAACAAAGACAGGTTTCATTTGATCAATGAAACTGGTGTCATTTAAGTTCCTTTTTATGAAAAACATGGAAATAATAAAAATATTCGTAGAACTTGTTTAAAACGTTGTATGCAGTTTTTCATGAAATGAATGAAAGTATTCATTGATAGCTACATCGATAGCTACAGATGACAATGTTAATTCCACAGCGCGTCTGTGGGTTAACATACAACATTGGGTCTTGCGCGCATTAAAATCGACCTTATTCACTCGACCCCACTCGGAGATTGTAGAAAGGTCGTGGTTGAGTGTGTCATTCATGTTCTGCCGCATGCCCTCAATCTCCAGAGAGCTTGGCCTGTGACCGAATGAAAATGAATGGAAAATGTTGCTGTCATCTGCAAAAGAGTAGATAGGATTAAAGGTCTGACCTAGAAGGTCATTAATAAAAATAAGGAATAGAGTAGGAGAAAGAACAGAACCTTGCGGTACCCCTGAGTTTAGCTGAAACTCGTTTGATGAGACCCCATCTAAAACAACACGTATAGTGAGGTCTCTGAGAAAACTCGTTCTAAAACGAGAGAAGTCATTACCGACACCAAAAGCAACTAGCTTATACACGAGTGCCCCGTGCCACACACGGTCGAACGCCTTAGAAATATCTAGAGCAACCACTTTGCTCTCACCAAAATGGTGATTTCAACGTTCCGATAGAAACGCCAACCGATACTGTCGATCATTTAAAAGTGAATTGGTCTCTAAATACTTCACAAGATGGTAGTTAACCATGCTCTCCATCACTTTGGAGAGCGCAGAGCAAATTGCAATTGGGCGGTAATTTTCAGGGTTGTTAGCCGCGCCCTTTTTAGGGATTGGCTGGACATTGGCCACCTTCCAATATGAGGGGAAGACTCCCGCACGGTAAGAAGAGCTGAAAAGGTTAGACAATGGACGTGCCTACGTAGAAGAGCACTGTTTCAGCACAAATGCTGATATGCCATCCGGCCCCGGTGACTTGTTTACGTTGAGGTTCCCAAGAACCCTTTTGACTGCTCGGGCTCGAAAGAAAATCGAAGGCATAGTATAGGATACCCTTTCGAGAACGGACAGGTGATTGTTTACAATTTCAAACGATTGCCGATTTTACAGTGTTTGGTGCTAAGGCCTTCAGAGCTGAAAGAATATCATTTGTTATCTGCGCGGCTTTATCAATTGCAAGTACCTTAGCCTAAAAAACACTACACTTACCCGGATTTTCTCAATCGGGCTCCGATTTCGAGGCATTCAGAGTATTCTCCTGATTCCCATACCCATCTTCATATTTGATCCGTCCGCCCAGTTTTCCCTAGTCGGTATTTAAACTTCGAAGGTTCTGTCTAAGTTCGTCTGTGGTAAGATATAGTCAGTTATCTGTTCCCGCTTGTTAAGGGATACAGTTCATGACCAGTCCACATGGCACATCGTTAGTTTTAAGAGGTTTCAATGCAGTGTGACTGTCAGACATTATGAATATACGTGAATCTTTTGCCCTTCTACAAAGACAATCGGTCACCCATATGTGAATGGCATATAGTTCTGACTAAAATATTGATGGGGATTTCCCCATGGGCAAAGCACGACAAAAGTTTGGTTTGAAGGTACCTGTGCCTGTATCCTTATTGGCTTGCTTGGACCCGTCCGTATATCATAATGTGGAATTTGGTTCAGAGTCCCTCGTCAAGGACCTTTGTTTCAAAGTTCCTAGTACAAACTTATGGTAATAATTTGTCTTGACCTTTATTAAAGAGTCATTAAAGCAAAGCTCTGCAATTTTTATGTCCTTGTAAGTCACCCTCTTTCAAATTAGCAAGTTTTGTCAAACTAATGGCGCTCTTGCAAGCATTCTCCATTACAGAGATATATAATGACGGAGTGCTACGCAAGGCCCTAATGGCGTAGGACGAGGACTCCTTATGGAGTCCTTTCGAAGCGTTACACGCGGAATGACAAAGTGAGTAAGCCCCAATACTGGGGTTGGAGGGTATAAATATGTTTGGACAATTTTTATGTTTGTTAAAACTTTACTACTACTTAACTTAACTTGATTTAATACATTTTTGGGCATAAGAAATTCATTTAAAGTGCTTTTAGAAGTTTTTAATGAACTAAGATAATTTTGGACTTAAAGTGTAAAAAGCTTTTGGGACAAACTGTTACACCACTCTGTAGTACAGGTTATAATGAGACTATGTGTACCCTTTATTTCAACTAAAATTTTCTGGCAACACTATTACTAACACATTACTGTAAGACACTAAAGTTCAGACTTGTCTGTCCTACTGTCGCTGATTGCTTGCCTGCCTATATGTTTGTTTTGTTGCTTGGAAATCTGTCTGTCTGATTGTTTAACTTGGCAATATGTTTGAGTTTTGTTCTGTATGTGTCTGTGTTTTGGAAGAAGTTATCTGCTACGTCTTCTCAGTTGCTGGCAGTGGCAGCCGAAAAAAAAAATCAGTCCTAAATGATTTGCAGCTAAGGCGGCATTTATTTCGATTTTTTTATTAAATTTTTGTATTTTTTTTTAAATCGTGGTGTATATTTATTATTTTTTTATTTTCTTCTTCGACAAGTTAACAAGACAAAAAAGTCAAGTTGTTTGAATTATGTTCTTACACCACACAAACCATATGCATGTATGAGTATAAAAAAAATCGGATTAAAATGCTTTAGTTAAAAGGCAGTGAGTCTTAACGTTTTTATATCCTACACTTAGGGATTCTATTAAGTATATATTACTATTCAGTGATCGATTCTAAGACATTGTAGAAATGTCCGTCTGGCTGTTCGTCATTCTAGCGATGTCCATCTCTTTGTCTGTCTGTTGAAATGGCGATCACGGCCAAAATACTACACAGATTTGACTGTAACTTAACATATTTACTTGTTGTTGATTCAAAAAGATTAGTATTGCATTTGAGCGATATAGGTTCAGTGGTTTAAAAGTTATTAACGAAAATGTAAGGACAATTCGAAAATATTGGTACATTCTTTAAACATACAATGCTTAAATTCGGTATTACTCGTAGTAACATCTACCACTCCATTTAAGAAACCCTGTTTAAAAGGATGATTCCAAAAAATAAAAAAAATCATTCACTCATACACAACAGTAGGAATCCTAAATACAACATTTAACATAATACTTTTTGCTGTTTTATGTATGGATGGATTTTTTTTGTGTAATAAAACACCATCATTTACTAAAGCGAATTTTCAAGCGAACTCCAACCAAAAAAAAAATCCAGAAGGAAATAAAAAACCAACAACATGCCAAAAAAAAAACTTAACAAGCTAAGAAGACATGGGATGGAAAAAAGTCACGAAAATATGGTGTTAAAGGAAAAAAAAATATATATAAATGATTTAAGGAAGGATTTTTGTTGTTTTTGCTTTTATACAAGTAACATTTTTCAGAAGAACGCGCACCGAATTTTTGTGGAATTTTTTTTCCATCTCTTGATTTTTGTTGGTTTTTAGTTTTGCTAATATTCTTGCAAAAATTATGAGCCACACATAATTAAGCCAAACACCTGTTGATTTTGCTAAATGGCATTTAAACACGATAAATATTTACGTTAAATTATGATAGTTATTTAAACAAACGAAAAAAGGGAGGGGCAACATTGGAATTTGAGTTAAAGTTAAACGTTACAGATATTTTAGAGGTGTAGTTAAATAATATCCATGAAGTTCTCGTATTCGCTATACGAGGATGCGAAATTTTATAAGCTACAATGCGAAATTTTTATAAGCAGAAACAAAAATAATTAAAATCGTTTAAGGAATGAAGGCTGCAGAGTAATTCTGACACAAAAATTTCATCTCTCTCCACTGTGTGGTGGGTGGGACGGAACTGGTACAGAAAACCGATTATATCTAACCTCAGATGAACTTTGAAAGAACCTCCGAAGTCCAAGTAACAACTAGGGAAGACTGGTGAGTAACTCTGTTATGACAGAGAATGCGATCTCAATTTTTACGAACGGATCGAAGATGGAGATTGTTACGAGTGTATATTCTGAAAGCATTGAAATCAGGCCTCTTTTAGACTTCCGGATAGGCCTCAGGACTTTTTTCGACTTCCAGACTTCCCTGCGCCATAAACATTTTCGTGAATAGTCACGCAGCTTTGAAGGCATTGGAATCGAACACTGTAAAATCGAGAATCGTTAGGAAATGTGTACAGTCCGATCTAAAATCTGCCAGCACACAGTCAAGGTTATATGAGCTCTGTGGTTATATGCCAGGTTAAACCTGGCATGAATGAAATTAGCATACATAGATGGATATCACTAACTATGTGTAGAATATGGCGTACCATAAGGTCACTACTAAATCCTAAGAAGACAGAAAGTCTTCTTACTTTTGGCATACGGACGGTGAGCCTATTAGTGGGAGTACTGACAGGTTATTATATAATCGACCAAATGGCCGTGTATATAGGAATCTCTTACGAATACTATTTTAAGAGTTGTAGGGAAGTTAAGGAGGGATGTTTTTTACAATTTGTTAGAAAAGTGCCAAAAAGACCGTTATGAGACGGCGTTAAAGGGTCTGTATGTTCCACAAAAATATTTGCCATATTATTTTCTACAAAGTTTCTGAACACCTCATATATAAAGAAAACATAGTTTTATATACCGATATGCTGCAAAAACAGGTCAAAGCTGGGAAACTTTAACCTTAAAATAAAATTCCAATGTGATCTCTCGAAACGCCGACACATGTATCGTTTTTTTATCTCCTCTACCAGAATCAATCGTCGGAGCCCAGTATTTTTTTTTAGTGATGTACTGTGTAATTGATCCGTGATCGATTCTAAGACGTTCTATGAATGTCCGTCCTGTCTGTTGATAGTACGATGCAGCCTTAACTAAAACAGAAAGACTGTGACATCGCCCACAGGAATCATGCAAGAATTCAAGTGGTTAGGAAGTGCTCTTTGACTCGTGATTCCTTTTGAAAAGCTGCTTCCAGTTCAGAAAAACTTCTTCTAAGTAGATTTAAGTTCGACAAAAACACCACTAAAAACAAACTGTCGTTCATCTGAATCACAAAAATTTCATTTAAGTAAATACCAGACATGTGCACGAATGCATTTAAAAGTCTTTTAGAGACATTCTAAAAATTTAGAATGAAAAACAGAATTCTGCTCTTTTAGTTCGAAACGATGGTAAGTGTATTCTATGCTTGCAATGAAAAGAAAAAACGAACAAAACGAGTACAGTAATTTAGAATTAGAAATATTCTAAAATACTGTACTCTGAAGTGAATAAATCAAAAAGGTTTTAAGGGTTCGAGTTGAAAAATGTAGAAGAAAAATTTTAATTTCTAAAAGCTATAGACATTTCTGGTATTCCTTTACCGATTTCGGACAGTTCCAGTTTAACCTCCAACCACAATATGGGGGTATACTCACTTTGTCATTCCGTTTGTAACGCATCGAAATATCGGTCGGGGACCCCATAAAGTATATATATTATTGATCCATGATCGATTCTAAGACATTCTGTGAATGTCTGTCCGTCCGTCTGTCTGTAGATGGCACGATTCAGTCCAAAATAAAAGAGCTAGCCTCCTGGAATTTGGCAAGAATATATCTTATGGTCCTAGGCAGGTTAAGTTCGTAAATGGAAAAATCGGCCCAGGGGGAAGAACCAACCTCTGAAAAAATACACTTTTTTTACATGATTTTTGTATTTTTGTTAAATAAATGAATCATGGTATATTTATCCGTATGGGAAGGTGCTCCCAACGTCGCCCACTGACTCCCATCACAATCCCCCCCAAAAAAAAACAAATGCCCCTGAAAATTTTTTTAACTTTTTTTACTTTTTGGAGGGTATACAAGATTCGGTACGGCCGAATTTAACACTCTCACTTCTTATTAATATCAATTCCAGTCTGGAATCGAACCAAGAATATTTTTTTGATACCATTAGCAATACTGGTAGGACATCACTGCCACTGCATTGTTTTTTTTTTGACAATTTTTTTTAACTTTTGTTTTTTGGACATTTTTTTTAAATAAAATTTAATAGAAGAATTTTTTGGACAATTTTTTTTTATTCGGATCAAAATCGTGGGCGACCCTAAAGGTAAAGTTGTTTTCTTCACATGTGTGGACCCTATTGGGTTCTAACTTTGAATAAAAAAAATACGAATTCATGGAAATTTTAAAATCCTCATATCTCGGTAACTACCACCGACACGACAAAAAGTTGAAAAGAAATTGTGTAGCTCTTGGATTGTAGAACAAGACCCGAAAGCAATTCGAGCAATAGTTTTCGAGTTATTTAAGTTTCAAATGTGTTAAACTTATTAATAAAAATAGAGCAAAACGGAGCAAAATTTCGGATAAAAATCGATGGCAGCCTAAAGGGGAAGGTTAACCTATTCACATGTGTGAACCCAATCGGGTCCTTATTTTACATAGAAAAATTCGAATTCGAACTACCGCAAAACACGACAAAACACCCGAAAGCAATTCGAATAGGTTTTGAGTTATTTCAGTTTTTAGGACCTAAGTAATAGGTTAAACACACTTCAAACTAAAAACACCCAAAAACTATTGCTCGGATTGTTTTCAGGTATTCGGTGGTCTTGTTCTACGATCCAAGATCTAAATTGATTCACACCTTTTTTCGTGTAGGCGGTAGTTACCGAGATATGAACATTTTAAAATTTCCGGAAACTTTCAATTCATAATCGCCATCAATTTTGATCCGAAATTTTGCTCCGTTTTGCTCTATCTTCCTTAGTTTTTGAGATATTGTAATTGGAATTCGAAAACACTGTACTCTAAAAGTGATGTAAGAATCGAATATATCCGTGCACATGTCTGGTATATACTTAGTTCAATTGAACTAGCTCACTCATGGACAAAATTTCATTTATTTCCGTTATTTTTTTGAGAAAAATTCTGAAAGGGCCATAATCTGATAAATGCTATTTTAAAAAGTAAAACACTTTAATACTTTAAAAACAATAATCCCAATTTGTGCTATAAAGAAACCGGAAATGTTAGAAATTTAATCATTCCTAAGATCACAAACTGTATACATCTAATTGCAATGAAAACTAAACAATTTAACAGAGGGCGCCTAGTTCATTTATTAAAAAAATAATTACAAATAATAATTGTAATCTTAACAAGAGTTCCTTTTATTTGTATGTATGTATTTTTTCCACCCAGTTATTCACAGTGAAAGCTTAAACATTATGAAAAGTCCACTGACTGACTCTGATGCTATGAAAAGGTCACCATTATAAATGTTGCACGTATGTTTTGAAGAAAAAGATGCTTATCTGGAAAAATGTTTTGAGAAAAAATTTTTTTAAAAAAGTTGAAAAGTAATGAAGCCTTAAAGGTTTCATTTCACCAACGAAAAAAAAAGCAATTTTATATAATTTTACCAATAAATACTGTATAGTTTTGTATAGTTTTCATGGCTTAAACACACATATTTTGTTGTTTTTCACCTTAAGGCTCTGTTTGTTGTGATACCAGAAATGAAATGAAAAGGAAACGAAAATAATACAAACTAAAGCTAACGATATTTATTTACACAAAACTTATATAAAAATATATGTAAACATCGTTTCTCTAAGAACTTTATAAGATTTTCACGAGTTGATAAGATTTTAATTTTGCCTGTTTGTATAGTCAACCAAGCAATGAAACAGTCATTCCAGCCAGTCATCCAGAGGCAAAGCCAGCCACAAAAAAAAACCTAAATGTTTATTTTTTAAATGTATTTAACCTTTGAAAGGCAAATTTAATATAAATTGGTAGACTTCGTTTTGGAGTGAGGCTCCCTGGTAGGCTAGAAAAAAATGTGGATATTTATTAGTGCAGGAGTCTTGGATTCGATTCCCAGAAGGGGATCTGATCTGTGACATTACAAGAAAGAAATTTGGTGGAAAACACCTATTTACGACTTCTAACACTTTTAAGACCAATATTTTGTGTGTATTCTTCATTCGATTCGAGAGGTTTTTCATTCCGAATCGAATTACGAATTATATACAGACGGACGGACATACATTCCTCAAATGTCTTAGAATCGATCATTAATACTCGACCAATATTTCGATGCATTACACACGGGCAACATCAAAAGCAGGGCAATTAATTTGAATATGATGGTGAAGCAAGGAAAGTAGTTACAAGTGTGGCTGATCTCTCCTCTTCTGTGGAAACTTGTAATAAAGGAGATCCTAAAGTCACGGAATGTGTATCAACGTTGGCTACACTGATGACGTTGTGAACCTAATAAAAGGTAATTTTTTACTAACGATTAGTAACTCATGCAATCAGAGCTTAAGATACTCTCAATGTGGGTAAAAGACAACGGTCTGAGAGTTAATCCAGCCAAAACCGAAGTCTTGTTCACAAAAAGGAGTAAGATAGATAGGTTTGTTTTTCTCAAATTATATGTAATCACCCTGAAACTATTTTATGAGGCGAAATACCTGGATGTAACCCTGGACTCAAAGCATTTTTGAAGTTATGTGCTTTTTACACCTGCAAGGGTGTAAATTAGGGATTCTCGACCATATTAAGTACGGTGGGCGGCAGGGAAATGAAAAGGAAACCGACTAAATCTCACCCTAGACGAACTTTGACGAAAGCTTAGAAGTCCAAATACCAACTAGGGAAGACTGGGCGGAAAACTCTGTTACAACTTACAACAGTGAATGCAATCTTAATTATTACCGACGGATCAAAGATGACGATGGGTACGGGTTCGAGAGTATACTCACAATGCATCGAAACCGGATCTTCATTGAGACTTCCGGATAAGTGTAGTGTTTTCCAGGCTGAGATCCTTGCAATTGATAAAGCCGCGAAGATGATTATGACAAGGGTCCTTCGTCCTTGCGCCATTGACATTTTCCTGGATAGTCTTGCAGCTCTGAAGGCCTTAGAATCAACGACTGTAAAATCTGTAATCGTTAGTAATTGTATTGGACTATTGGGTAGGCATTATGCGGCTACGTCGGCAATTCGACTTAATAGCACACTGCAATGGACGAGCAGCGATTGTGGCCATAGTGCGATCTTGAAGAGGATAACAAACGCCATTTTACCACTTTTTAAATGCCATTTTACCACTATGATACCATCCAGGGAGAATTGATGTGGGCCCCTTCGGGTAGTGGAGATTCCATAGATTTTTAAACTGATGGATCGATGCTGCACGAACAAGTGGGCTTTGGAGTCTATTCGGAAGAGCTTGGATTGAGCCTGGCTCAAAGATTGCCAGATCATTGCAGTGTTTGCCAGGCTGATATGTTGGCAATAAACTGTGGTTGACTGGTTGAGTTGCAATGTCGTGTCTACAACCACAGTCAAAATCTATTCTGACAGTCAAGCCGCGGCCCATTGAGCCAATGTTTCTATAAACAAGATCTGCCCTTAACTGCCGGACGTCTTTAAATGAGATGGTAAAGTAGTTTTACATACGACTCATTTGGGTCCTTGGGCACAGAGACATTCCAGGGAACTGCAAAGCCGATGTGCTTGCAAGACTGGGAACTACCCTACAGGTTCCAACAGAATTGGAATGTGTTGGTATGCCTCTTG
Source organism: Pegoplata infirma (assembly GCA_963921195.1). NCBI lineage: Eukaryota > Metazoa > Arthropoda > Insecta > Diptera > Anthomyiidae > Pegoplata > Pegoplata infirma. The sequence goes on along the minus strand of OY992537.1, from coordinate 164,228,755 downwards.
AAACTTACAAGCAAAATCTACGACTTTGTTCCGCGACGGAGACTAATCAGAGATGGACAAATGGATGGAAGTGTGAGACAAAATGACATCTGGCCTTCTCTTAATCAGAGCCTACAAGTGAGCTGATATCGATTCCAAGAGGAGAGATTTCGACGTTAGTTGCTGTAGTTACCAGACACTGTCTCATAAAGAATCACGTAGAGCGAATAACTGTGCTTTTTCCGGAGTTGCATGGATGAGAGGAGTTGAAAACTATCGAACACTTTATCTGCCACTGCCCGGCACTTTTTAGTCAGAGACTTGCTGCACTGGGATCTATGGAGCTGCACTTGTCAGATGTCAAAATTCAATGTCTTAGGAGTTTCATAAGAAGCTCAAATTGGTTTAACGACAGGGACCAATAGGGAAACCTATTGCAGTCCCGTCGTTTCACAATGGACCTCAGATTCTTCTTGTGCTGAAGTAAGTCAGCAGCCACTTACAACCTAACCTAAGCAAGGAATTGTATATGATCCCTTCCTCGCATAAGTCAGCACACAGCAAAGCTAATCTGAGTCCCTAGACATATTGGGGTCGAGTCCTAAAGTGGAATCGATGAACGATATAGAATAGGATATCTGAGAATAGAATGAAGAATAGGTGGATATCATTGACTATGGGCGGATTACTCAATGAAAGTTAGCTGCTAACTGCCTATTTAACGGAGCCTTATGTCAAAATTTGTATGAAAAAGTTAAATTTAACGGAGAGTTATTTTATAACGGAGCATTGAGTAATCCAGCCTATGAGTAGGATATCGCGAACCTTGTGGCCACTGCCAAATCCTAAGAGGGCAAAAAGTCTTCTGGGAGCGCTATTACAACAGAAACTCGGAGATCCCTAGATTGGCTTAAAATCAAACGTTTGACTGTAGGAAATTTAAGCCTTGGCTTTGACCATAGAAACTCTTAAAATTCAGTTCGTCTCCGATAACGTGAACTTTTGCGATTGAATTCTGAATTATAAAAGTTTTAATTTAAGTAATTAATTAAGAATCTGAAGTCGATTAATATAAACCGCAGCTTTATGACCTGCGAAATCTTAAGTTGGATTTCAAGATAGTTTTTTTTTTTTAAATTCCAAAATAAAATTGAAGGTTAATTTCTAAATAAAAATAAACTACGTATAGCAAACATGGAAGAAAAAAAAATAGAAACGACGATGAATGTCTAAAGATTTTTAAAATAAGATTTGGCTGGAATGAATACAAGAGGAAGAAAAAAAAAAACATATGAACATGACTTTTATACATGATGATGGGTTTTATTTTTTCTTTAAATTTTGTATTAAAGAAAATGAATATGATGACTATAATGTTGTTGATGATAATGATGCTATACCTTGTTGTTGCTGACGACATGTAGCCAATAACAATATTCAGCACCCACAGTTGATGGAACATTTTGAGCAACACAGTTTCTAACAATTCTTGAATTACAACGGCAACAACGGCAATGAACAACAGCAATAACACATCATACATACAATATAACAAGATTTTTTTTGTTAACAGATAGATAGACATACAGACGGACGGACGGACAAATAATATAGACTAAACAGCCAACATACATATCCGGCATAGGGAGAAGTATGAAATTTTCTTCTTTATTTTTTTGGGTTTAGTTGCCAGTGTTGTTTAGTACAACCCCAAAGGCCAACATTTTTTGTTGTTGATGTGAATGCTGCTGCTGACTATGTGTGTGTAATATTGCTGAGTCTTTGCTGTTGTAAAAAGATGATGTCGATGATGATGCTGATGATGATAGTAAGTGTTGAGAGCATCCAGTAGTTGTTGGTTACGAAAAAAAAATAATTCAATGTGAAATATTTTTAACAAGCTTATACGCCGGAACACTCACATTCACCAAGCAGCAACCAACCGAACCGTCATCCAGCCAACAAAATAAAACATACGGTGGTGGATATAGAAAATTTTAAATATTTGCCGGAAAATCATGTTGCAATTTAAAATCGTTTATAAATATACGAATCATTTTCAAAAGGGGTAAAATAGAAATTTAAAATATGAATTCCCTAAAGTTCCTACGAAAATGTAAAATCAGAGATGAAGAATATACATCTCAGGAGTATTATCAAATAGTTTAATGTGTTACACTCAAAAATGAGTGTTAGTAAAAAATTACAAAGCAAATTCTGATCTACAGGACAACTTTCAGGCGGAAAACTCTATTATAACAGAGAATGCGAGAGAGAGTGTAGTGTTTTTCAAGTACGGTGAGTGGGACGGAACTGGAACAGAGAACCGATTATATCTTAACAAAGGCGAACTTTGACAGAAGCTTCGAAGTAAAAATACCAAGTAGGGAAGACTGGGCGGAAAACTCTGTTATAAAAGAGAATGTGTTCTTAGTCTTACCGGACGGATCAAAGATGGGTACGGGTTCGGCAGAACATTCGAAACCGAAGCACCAACTAGGGAAGACTGGATGGAAAACTCTGTAATGTTGGGGAATACAATTTCCACTTTTACGCCTGAGTCGATTATAGATATGGGTACTTGTTCGGGAGGAGTGAATACTGAATGCCTTGATTCCTTGAATTCCTATTTTTCACGTATAGGAATTTGCAATTGATAATGCTGCGCAAATGATAATGTCATTGGACTTACATCCTTTGGTAAGGTTAGGTTGTAAGTGGCTGCTGACGTTTTACGTCAACACACAAAGACTCTGAGGTCCATTGTGATACCACGGGACCGTAATAGCTTTCCTACTAGTCGCTGTCGTTAAACCAATTTGAGCTTCTTATGAAACTCCTTAGATATTGAATTTTGACATCCGACAATTCAGAAAGATCGTACAGATCCCAGAGAAGCAAGTCTCTGACCAGAAAGTGCCAGGCAATGGCAGATAAAGTGTTCTATAGTTTCCAACTCCTCTTCATCTATGCACCTCCGGCAACAGTCATTCGACGGCACATTTAACCGCTCTGCGTGCTTCCCTGTAAGACAGTGTCCTGTAGTTATAGAAACCACCGTCGAAATGTCTCCTCTTGGAAGCGATATCAGCTCACTTGTGCGCCCCTGATTAAGAGAAGGCCAAATCAGTCGTGTTGTCTCACATGTCCATCCATTTGCCCATCTTTGATTAGTCTCCGTCGCAGAACAAAGCCGTAGGTTTTGCTTGCAAGTTTCTAGAGGCATACCAACACATTCCAATTCTGTTGGAACCTGTAAGGTAGTTCCTAGTCTTGCAAGCTCATCGGCTTTGCAATTCCCTGGAATGTCCCTGTGCCCTGGGACCCATATGAGTCGTATATTAAACTGCTTGGCCATCTAATTTAAAGACGTGTGGCAGTTAAGAGCAGATATTGTTTTTAGAAACATTGAATCCAGGGACTTGACCGCGGCTTGACTGTCAGAATAGATGTTGACTGCGGTTGTAGACAAGACATTGCAGCTCAACCAGTCAGCCACTTCCTTTATTACCAGCATCTCTGTCTGGTAAGCACTGCAATGATCTGGCCAGCTTTGAGTGAGGCTCAAGGTCTTCCGAATAGACTCTGTGTAAAAATTTATGGTGGCTCCACTTCCCGGAATGGCCCCTACATCCTTGTGAGAAAAACATTTTCTTGTATTGTCTCGCAGTTCTGAAGGCTCACTATGCAATCTCTTCGCAAAATTAACAGCACACAGTCAAGTCTAGGCTCCCTGAACATAGTGGGGTTGCATGGTACGAATTGGCTAATTAATGCGCAAGAAATGGATCAGAGTTGTAAGGTACACAGGTATAACCTGATATGTTACTTCCTCTGGTGGAGTTAATGAATAGTTCTTCTAGAAGAGGTAATAAATAGAAAAAGGACGGTTAGCCTATTAGTGGGAGTACTGACAGGACGTATGGGAATCTCTAATAGGGACTACTGTAGGACTTTTGGAAAAGTGGTGGAGTCAGTCAAGCACCTGTTATGTGAATTTCCAAGTCTTATAAAGCTGTTTCAAGCATTTGGAGATTTTTCGATGTCTCATTGGCTTCTCCAGCAGAATATCTTCCGGAACCAGAGTGGTTTATGAAGTAAACCTTTGTAGCCGAGAGGAAATAGAGATAAACAATTAAGGGCATCACAATGAACTTAATGGCTCCAAGTAAACTTGCCTAATCGCGGACATCCATCTTAAGCTTTGTTTTTTTTTAAAGGTGGTTTCACTTAAACAAGAGGATTTTTTCCCTTTGGATCGATTTATAACAACAAGTTTTAACTCTTTAATTCCTTTCGCTGTTTCTCTATCCTGCTTTAAAAAGACAGACTGAAGACCATGGCTATATCAAAATAAACAAATAGAGAATCATGAATATATATACACTTTCCTAGACCCATATTTCGACGTATTACACACTGAATGAGAATAGTTATGTTTACCGATATTTTTATTTGAGTGAACGCATGAATGATTTGCTGCCTGAAGTTAGGAAGGAAAGAATGAATGGTTTGTTTTGATTATATGTACGTTATTTTGAATAAATTTTGTTCCAACATATCTATGAATTTCAAATAAAATGTTAATGATTTTTTTTATACCCTCCACTCTAGTGATAGAGGGTATATATAAGTTTGTCATTCCGTTTGTAACACATCGAAATATTGGTCTAGGACCCCATAAAGTATATATATTCATGATCCTTGATAGATTTTAAGTCGATCTAGCGATGTCCGTCCGTCCGTCCGTCTGTCTGTCTGTCTGTCCGTTGAAAACACGCTAACTTTTGAAAGACTTTATGGAGGCTTCTGAAGTTTGACATAAATATTGGGTATTTACCGGGTCAGGTTGGTATTGCAATCCAGCCAAATCAGTCCAGTGGTTCAAAAGTTATGAGCAAAAGAGTAAATTTCGGCAAGGGAATTTTGCGAACTTACGAGATTGAAACCACTCTAACTTTCGAAAGACAATTCTGAGGGTGCTGAAACGTGTTACATATCTTTGTCGTTCCCCAAGTCTATTTTGGTTTCACCAAAATCGGTTCAGTGGTTCAAAAGTTATAAGCAATGCTCTGAATTTCAGATTTTTTTCACCTTAAACTGTTGAAAACTCGTTAAACAAGTTTTAAAAGCATGGTGAAATACCAGTTTTTTTAAACTTGTTATTGTTTGTTTTCCTGCCGTTGGGTGCAGTTTAGTTGTTAGACAAGTAAATATTTGTTATTGTTTTTGTAACTGTATGTAACGGTGTATAGTATGTATTTTTGGAAAAAAATCAAATATTAGTTTGTTTTTGGTTTTTAAAGACGAGGATGGTAAAATAAAATGAGGGAAATATGTGAAATATTTTTTTTAACATAAATATACGTATAGGTATAAAACAACAGAAATATTTTACAAAGTAATTTTGTTACTCAAACAAATAGTACACTCAAAAAATATTTACACTCAAAAAAATTTTACACTCAAAAAAAATGTTTTTTTTTTTAATTTTTAATTTAATTTTTTTTTTAATGAAATTTACACTCAAAAAAATGTTGAATAAAAATTTGTAATGCAATTTTTTTAGAAAATTACTATCAGATAACATTGTGGAGGGTATTCATAGATTCGACCAAGTCGAATTTAATTTTTCTACTTGTTTTTTGTTGCATTTTCTTTTCTTTAAATACAATGTGTGGTGGTTACACACATTGAACTGTTTGTGCAAAAAAATAAAACCCTAGGAACGACAGACAACATACAACAACAGACAAAAATAAAATCGAGATTGATTAGGCGACATTAACATAAATACAAAAAACAAGAAGAATTGTATGTAATGTATAAACATGTTGCTTGTTACTTCGTTACTGCTGCTTCTGCTGTTGTTGATGTTGCATCAAAAATTGTTGACTAGTTGACGATGGATTTTTCAAATGTTAAAAACAACTCGTTGTCAAAAAATTTTAACTCAATGCATTTATTTGCCAGGAAGGAAGACTAGCAATCATAGCCATTCAGACATCATTGTCTTCATCATAGTCATGATCATACACATCATCATAGTTAAATCACATTTTATTTTCATTTTTTTTTTTTGTGTGTGGACGTATGCATATAATAAAATAAATTTCTACACTCGGGGATAAATGAATGGGGAAATAGTTTTTTTGAGTACTGAGTCAAAGTTGGACTTCTTTTAAGTCGTTTGCAATAGTGTTTAAAAAGCTCTTATTTAGGTTTGATATCTTTGTTTTAAGAATATGATTCACCATATTTGGATACTTCATCGGAATTACGAATTAAGTGATTAAACATTTAAAAAGGTCTTTTGTATTCTTTATCGTAGTCCTGCATTTTGGTACCCTCTGTTAAACAGATGTCACTCATCGAAAAGGGATTTCGAATGCATTGGTTGTGTTAACTGGAGAGACACGTTGAAGGTCGACGGATTTTATAATTTTTACTTCTGAAAGGATGTAAAGGAAGTGGTGAATGTAAAATCTTTCTTTATCATATGATTTCAAGGAAGGGCTTTATGGCATTTAGATCACTATGTTGCATGATCTGTCTGTAATCTCTATAACCTTCCATCTGATAAACCTCATGTTGGTTTTGTGGTGGCGACTGAAGGAAGCCAGGTAAGTTATATGAATGAAGAAGAAGCTATCAAACAAACTATCTGCCATCATTCCATTCCAACTCTCTAAAGGGTGATCTGTTAATAACTGAACCTGTTTTTAGGCCAACGTTTTCGCCGAACTCTTTTCCAAAAATTCTTGACTTTCGAATTGCTCTCAACCACCACCTGTTATTGATAGGGTTTCTTCTAATGTGCCCCAAATATTCTGTAGGACTCGGGCTGTTAAAAGGGTTCTTTCAGAGCGGAACGTGAACAAAATCCCCTGGGCCAGATGGTGTTCCTGCTCTTCTTCTCAATATGTGTTTTTCATCGCTAGCTTCTCCATTGCGTAATCTTTTTAACGTCGCATACCGTTCAGGTATTTTTCCGAGTTGCTGGAAGATTGTCAATGTTCAACCAATTCCCAAGAAGAGCGTGGCCAGGGACCCGGATAACTACTGTCCGATTGAAATTTGTTCAACGCTTTATAAAATTATGGAGAGCATGATTAATTTGCATTTAGTTAACTATTTAGAATCCAATCGACTTGAGTGATCGTCAGTATAGCTACCGTAAGAATCGTTCAACGGGAGACCTGTTGGCTTTTCTTACCTAAAGATGGAATCAATCCATACACCGCCTTGGTGAGAGCAAAGTTATCGCTTTGGACATTTCGAAAGAGTGTTCTGGGCATTCAGTGTGATGTCGCTGGCATAAGCATGTCAAAAAAAAGCTTTCAAGTGTCTAGGTTTTTTAAACCGGCCTAAGAAGTACCTCACCTTATTCGATCTTCTTTCTATTTATACCACTTACATCCGACCAAATATTGGAGCTCTTGGACCGTGTGCAAAGGAGAGCCCAAATTCGCAACACTCGGTTGTCTACACCATTTACAGATGTAATTCGAAAAAGATCAATTGTAATTCGAAGATTCTATTTGTAATTCGAAGATTCCATTTGTAATTCGAAGATTCCATTTGTAATTCGAAGATTCCATTTGTAATTCGAATACTCCAATTGTAATTCGAAGATTCCATTTGTAATTCGAAGATTCCAATTGTAATTCGTAAAAGATCAATTGTAATTCGTAAAAGATCAATTGAAATTCGTAAAAGATCAATTGTAATTCGTAAAAGATCAATTGTAATTCGAAAAAGATCAATTGTAATTCGTAAAAGATCAATTGTAATTCGAAAAAGATCAATTGTAATTCGTAAAAGATCAATTGTAATTCGAAGATTCCATTTGTAATTCGTAAAAGATCAATTGTAATTCGTAAAAGATCAATTGTAATTCGAAAAAGATCAATTGTAATTCGAAAAAGATCAATTGTAATTCGTAAAAGATCAATTTTAATTCGTAAAAGATCAATTGTAATTCGTAAAAGATCAATTGTAATTCGAAAAAGATCAATTGTAATTCGTAAAAGATCAATCGTAATTCGAAAAAGATCAATTGTAATTCGTAAAAGATCAATTGTAATTCGAAAAAGATCAATTGTAATTCGAAAAAGATCAATTGTAATTCGTAAAAGATCAATTGTAATTCGAAGATTCCAATTGTAATTCGTAAATTATCAATGTAAATTCAGTTGATGTTTTTCGAATTACAATTGGAATCTTCGAATTACAATTGATCTTTTACGAATTACAATTGATCTTTTACGAATTACAATTGATCTTTTTCGAATTACAATTGATCTTTTACGAATTACAATTGATCTTTTTCGAATTACAATTGATCTTTTACGAATTACAATTGATCTTTTTCGAATTACAATTGATCTTTTACGAATTACAATTGATCTTTTACGAATTACAATTGATCTTTTACGAATTACAATTGATCTTTTCGAATTACAATTGATCTTTTTCGAATTACAATTGATCTTTTTCGAATTACAATTGATCTTTTACGAATTACAAATGGAATCTTCGAATTACAATTGATCTTTTACGAATTACAATTGATCTTTTTCGAATTACAATTGATCTTTTACGAATTACAATTGGTCTTTTTCGAATTACAATTGATCTTTTTCGAATTACAATTGATCTTTTACGAATTACAATTGATCTTTTACGAATTACAACTGGAGTATTCGAATTACAATTGGAATCTTCGAATAACAATTGGAGTATTCGAATTACAAATGGAATCTTCGAATTACAAATGGAATCTTCGAATTACAAATAGAATCTTCAAATTACAAATAGAATCTTCGAATTACAATTGATCTTTTTCGAATTACATCTGTAAATGGTGTAGTAGATCGCGTCCGTTTGTTGTAGATTGCCCAGCTGATCGCACAGCACTTTACAGAAAAGGTTCGTTTATCAGTCGAACTAGCCGTATGTGGAATAATCTCAATGCAGAGGTCTTCCCAGTTTCTTTGAATGTAGATAAATGTGGTTCAACGTACAAAAAAAGTATCGAAAGAAGCATTGAAGTGTTTAGGCCTTCTATCTGATCTTCTTCGAATAAACACGACTTATAAACGACCTAAAATGGAATACAATTCCCATGTATGGACTGGTGCGTCAAAATCTTCCTTGGATCTCCTTGATCGAGTGGAGAACAGGGCGAAAATGCTCATTGGCGACAACAGCGTTTCTACCATTTTGTTTTCAGACTCTACACGATATAAAAGTCTAGTCAAATAACTGTTCATGTTTGAACTGGGGATGCATTTTTCGAAAAAAATACTGGTGTAGGGTATTTTAAGATCGTTCTTGGCCGACTTACTTGTTTGTTTTAAGTTATTTAACTTTCAAAAAAGGAATATATTCTAAAAGCTGTTTTACAAGGAATGTATTTCAAAAAAATTTTCTGTAAATTTTGTTTCCTTATTCAAATTGCATTGGCTAGCGATAAGCTCTATTCACACTCATTTGAATTTGAATAGATTTTCATATGACCCTTTTGTGATTTCTTTTCGTCTTTTTACAATTTTTGCAAAAATAAGATAACAAAACTAAAGAAATACTATGACACAAAGAAAAAAATTCCATTAAATCTTATATTTTTGGTTGAACAAAAATTTTATATACAATGCATTATGCATAAAGTTGCAACCAAAAAGGCTGGATGGCTGGCTGGCAGTCGAGTTAAGTCGAGCCAAGGCAATCATACCATTTCATTCTATACTATGCAAAAAAATATTGCATTTCTAATAAAAATTTTAACATAAACCAACCAAACCAAAAACTTGTGATATATTATAAAAACAAAATGCAAAAAATGAAAACTAAAAATTTGCATAACAAATTTTAACTTCAAGACCATATCAAATTAAAAATATTCAAAATGGTTTCAGTTTTGCTGTGTTGTATTTTCATTATTTATGTAGAAAACTAATTTTAATTATTGTAGGTTTTTCTCAATTTTTTTTTAATTTTTATGCAAAAAACTTACTCTACATTTTTGGATTCTGACGACTGTGTGCCTTAAAGTGTTGAAAAGAAAATATTTGTCTTACCTAAAATGAGAAAAGAGAAAAAAACAGAGAAATTAAATGAATTAGTTTTTATATTTATTTTTCTAAAGAAATATTAAAACAAAATTCTAAGAAATAATAATTATGTTACACCAGAAATAAAATGTTGTAATTAATTGACATATTTTTTCAAGTGTTTATTTACTACACTTGCTTTACAGCTGCAATGTCAGATCATTAAAAAGTTATGTTGTGTTACACTTAAAAAAAAAAAGTTATATTTGTGGGATGCTCAGAATCAAACGGAGCTTTAACCTATTGTTAGAGCTTACACTATAAGTTAGAGCTTTTAGGTAAAATTAAAAGCTTTCGGAGAACGTAAGTAATGCTTTTGTTAGTTAGCGAATTATTTGCTAGACGTGGTAAGATACTTTTTCTACAAAACCCTTAGCTAGCAAGTATTTTTCTACAGAAAAGCTTTAGAAAACGAAAGATTTATTAAGGTAAGCTTTTATTAACAAAATAATTGTTAGAACCGATAATTAAAATTTAACGAAATATGTCTGATACTTAGTAAGCTTAAGTATGTTACGTGGTGAACAGGCGCGGATCCACGGGGGGAAGGAAATTTTACCCCCAAACCAAATTTGAAAGAAAAAAAAAGGGAAAAAGGAAAAAAAGACAAAGAAAACAAAAGGAAAAGAAAAAGAAAAGAAAACGAAAGAAAAAAAAACAAAAAAAGGAAAGGGAAAAAGGAAAGTGAAAAAAGAAGAAAATGATCTGAACGTTTTTTCTATAAAAATGTCAAAGAATCTTAAAAAAAAACAAGTAAAAAAGTTAAATTCGACCTTGCCGAATGTAGTGATACCCTCCACAATTTCAAAAAGATTATTGCAAAAAACTTTATTTAAAAGGAAATTACTTTTGAAAAAAAAAAATTTTTGAAAAAAAAATTTTCCGCGAAAAAAAAATTTTGGTAAAAAAAATCCGCGATTTTTTTTCTTTTTTTTACAAAAAAAAATATGTTTGTACTTGTTTAAATACCATTTTGTGTTCAATTATGTTCACATATGTCAACCAGAAGCAGAATTAAAGCATTTTGTATTTTTAGGTTATGTTGAATGTACTGAAATTTTTGAGGTGTGCTTACATTTTCGTTCATAACTTTTGAACCGATATCGCTCAAATGCAATACCAAACTTCTCGGGAGAACTTCCAATAAATATGTTAAGTTTCAGTCATCTCTGTGCAATATTTTGTCCGCGACAGCATTTTCCACAGACAGACAGACGGACATCGCTAGAATGTCTTAAAATCGATCGGGCATCATGAATATATATACTTTATGGGGTCCCAGATCGATATTTCTATGAGTTACAAACGGAATGACAAACTCTATCACTAAGTGGAGGGTATAAAAATGAGATTTTTTTGATAGAAAAATTGTTACAGAATTTGTGAGTTTTAATATTAAAAAGTAAGAGTGTTAAATTCGGCTGTGCCGAATCTTTTATACCCTCTAACATGCAAAAAAAATAAAAAAAAAAAATTGCAGGGACGTTTTTTTTTTTTTTTGTGGGGGGCGGTAGTGGTAATTTGGGGGAGGGGGTAAATTTCCTCTCGAATATGTGTTTAAAAATTCATTCTTATGCTTTTTGCGCTAAAGAAATACAAGTTTATCAAGATTTAAAAAAAAAAAATTCCACGCCCATAAAAGGGGGGGGCGGACCGAAAAAAAATACATTTTCTAATTCATTGGGTCCAAATGCAGGACTTTGAACTTCTTGTGGTATAAAAATGTTCCATTTATTAAACAAAAACCCCAAAAATTATATAAAAAAATGGTATTTTTTAGAGGTTGGTTTAGTTCTTCAAGGGGGAACTTTTTTCCCCCTCGTCCGATTTGGCTCATTTACGAACTTAACCTGCCTAGGAACATATGACATATTCGTGTCAAATTTCGGGAGTCAAGCTCTTTTATTTTACACTGCATCGTGTTAACTACAGACGGACATACGGACGGACGAACGGACATCGCTAGAATGTCTTAGAATCGATCATTGATCATAAATATTATAATAGATTTTGCCGGGGTTAGGTCAGTCAGAACCAGGATTATTGAAACACAATTATTTTCTTTAAATCCAAAATATTTATTCACAATTTATCACTAATAATTGAAGACCAACGCAGCAACCAGGATACAAGCTTGAGTCAAACTATTTAATAACGTTGCGATTATTCCCTGTACTCGAATAATCGCACACGTTCACGATCGATGCTAGATTTAAACCAGGATATGAGCCCTGTACCAGAGATGTTTGCAGTCACCCACGTTTGTGACTGAAACCAGGATCTAGACGTTTTCGATGAAACCAGGATAATTAATGTTTGAAAAGAAACCAGGATAATTGCCGGACAGAGTAACGCAGGTTACCCGCTGCACGGGTGGACGTTTTCGCGGTAGACAACAGACTCCCCGAATTAATGCTCGAGTCATATTTTTATAGTGTGGAATTTTTATTGTTTGTTAGTGTTTTAGTTACCACTACAGACATGGGATCTATGGCCGTTTAAACCAGTAGACTCCCTGGTCACTAATACATCTACCTGCCTGGAAACTATGGCCATCTTAACCAGTAGTTTTCCTATGCACTACCACTACTATGCCTGGGGACTATTATTTATTTAAATAAGTAGAAACCCTCTGCAATTACTACATTGAGTTGAACTTGGCTGTACTTGTGAACGACTACCACCGAAATCTAATGACCTGCAGTGCTACCCGTACACTTGGACAGCACAAGCTCAACTAAAGTTGTAGTAATGACCAAACTAACTACAAACCAACTACGTACGTTAGTAGTGAGAGCATGAAAAAACGAATGTATGCGTGAGCTTTGAATTTACTACCGACCGATCAATACCACTGTAGTAGTGAGATCAAGAGAAAATTAAATTGTATGTGTAGCATTGGTTGATGCGTTGGTTCTCTTATACAGACTACTCTTATATTTATGTAACTGTAAATCTCTTAAAAACTAGAAAGAAATATTAAAATATTTAAATGAAAAAAAATAGTATTTTAATAAAAAATATAAAATTACCAATATGTAACGAAAAACTTCGTTACATCTCCCCCTTCGTTTGGAATTTGTAAAGGAAATGTGGACTTCATGACCACGTGGTTTTACCGCTTCTACCAGAACTCTCAGATTGTCCACGTGGTGACCCAGTTTTGTCCATTACCTTTGACATAGCTTTTCTGTGTTTACAGCTTAGTACTTGTAATTCTCGTGCACCTTCCAGAAGATTGTTGTTTTCAGAATTTAAATTTGCTGGAATACGAACCAGATTTTCAGGATACTGATGACTTTTTTTTTTTTGTTTTCTCAGAGCTAGACCTTTTTGTGTAAAGCTTTATCTTTGCAGAAGCCCGATAATTTTTTTTTCTCAGAAGCCAGATTTTTCTTGTGTAAAAGATTCACCTTTTTTTTCGATTTTTGTTTGTCTTTATTATTGCCAATGTGCGTTGCATATAGAGCATCCACTGCTAGCCAGATTTTTACAGAACTTTTCTTGTTTTTTTGGATTTGGAAAACTTTAATTTTAAATAGATTTGGTTTTCTCCACATTTATTTTTCCTCTTTTTTAGAGTCCCTGCTCGGGCGCCATTTATAATAGATTTTGCCGGGGTTAGGTCAGTCAGAACCAGGATTATTGAAACACAATTATTTTCTTTAAATCCAAAATATTTATTCACAATTTATCACTAATAATTGAAGACCAACGCAGCAACCAGGATACAAGCTTGAGTCAAACTATTTAATAACGTTGCGATTATTCCCTGTACTCGAATAATCGCACACGTTCACGATCGATGCTAGATTTAAACCAGGATATGAGCCCTGTACCAGAGATGTTTGCAGTCACCCACGTTTGTGACTGAAACCAGGATCTAGACGTTTTCGATGAAACCAGGATAATTAATGTTTGAAAAGAAACCAGGATAATTGCCGGACAGAGTAACGCAGGTTACCCGCTGCACGGGTGGACGTTTTCGCGGTAGACAACAGACTCCCCGAATTAATGCTCGAGTCATATTTTTATAGTGTGGAATTTTTATTGTTTGTTAGTGTTTTAGTTACCACTACAGACATGGGATCTATGGCCGTTTAAACCAGTAGACTCCCTGGTCACTAATACATCTACCTGCCTGGAAACTATGGCCATCTTAACCAGTAGTTTTCCTATGCACTACCACTACTATGCCTGGGGACTATTATTTATTTAAATAAGTAGAAACCCTCTGCAATTACTACATTGAGTTGAACTTGGCTGTACTTGTGAACGACTACCACCGAAATCTAATGACCTGCAGTGCTACCCGTACACTTGGACAGCACAAGCTCAACTAAAGTTGTAGTAATGACCAAACTAACTACAAACCAACTACGTACGTTAGTAGTGAGAGCATGAAAAAACGAATGTATGCGTGAGCTTTGAATTTACTACCGACCGATCAATACCACTGTAGTAGTGAGATCAAGAGAAAATTAAATTGTATGTGTAGCATTGGTTGATGCGTTGGTTCTCTTATACAGACTACTCTTATATTTATGTAACTGTAAATCTCTTAAAAACTAGAAAGAAATATTAAAATATTTAAATGAAAAAAAATAGTATTTTAATAAAAAATATAAAATTACCAATATGTAACGAAAAACTTCGTTACAATATATATACCTTATGGTGTCCTAGACCGATATTTTGATGCGTTACACACGGAATGACAAAGTGAGTATACCTCCATACTGTAGTTGGAGGGTATAAAAAAATGTTATAGGATTTAAGACTTTTTCGATAGGATAGAATCTAAGATTTTTTCTAAAAAAAATGCATTGAGTCTCAGAATTTTAGGAAAAAATCTCCCAGAATCTGAGAAAAGGTCATATTGTTAGATTCAGAGATTTCCTTAATCGAAACTTTTTCTATAGGAAAAATTTCTGAGACTGTTTCTATACACCCAAAAAATTACATAGTTGATGATTACTATTTTTTCAACTATGTCATAGGTGAAATAGCCCCAACTATGTCATAGTTGATGTGACATAGTTGTTGCTGACTATGTGTCATTTAAATTTACAAATTAACTATGAGAAAAGTTAATGACAACGATGTGTTTGATAAACATAGGTAAACAACTAGGCCCATAGTAATTAATAACTATTTAATTGTCGTTTTTTATAAAATTTAAACATAGTTAATATTTACTATGTAATTTAATAAATAGTTAATTATACCCTATAATTTGTATACAAAAAAAAAAAAAAAAAAACAAAATTTTGAGTTTTTTTATTTATAAACATTATTTTATTAATATTGCATATAAACTGCGTACACCAATATTGTAGGATCCAAAGCCAACCTGCAAATCTGAAAAAACCCATTATTTTGTAATCTTTTTTATTTTTTGTAAAGGAAACACGTCAAAAATTCTGACATTTTCGTAGATATAATGTCTCAATTTTTGACATTTTTTCTGTCGAAAAATCTTAAATTTTAAAACATTTTTTCCATAGAAAAATCTCAGAAATTGAGATATTTTTCTCTAGAAAATATGTTGAATACTGAGACATTTTTGCTACAGAAAAATTTCATATTCTGAGACATTTTTTTACAGAGATAATTTAAGATTTTGAGACATTTTGCCTATAAAAAAATCAGATTTTGAATAAAAAATCCGAAAAAATATCAGACTCAGACATTTTTTCTATAGAAAAAATTCCAGATTGAATATCTTTTTTTTATAGAACAATTCTAAGATTCTGAGATATTTTTTTAAAGAAAAATTCACAAGTTCTGAGACATTTTTTCTATAGAAAAAATCTCAGATGAGATATTACTTCTATAGAACAAATCTCATATTCTAACACATTTTTCAATAGAAAAATTATAAGACTGAGGCATTTTTTTCACTAGAAAAAGTCTCAGATTCTGAGAAATTTTTTTTAAAGAAAAAGTCTCAGATTCTGAGACATTTTTTCTATAGAAAAAGTCTCAGATTCTGAGACATTTTTTCTATAGAAAAAGTCTCAGATTCTGAGACATTTTTTCTATAGAAAAAGTCTCAGATTCTGAGACATTTTTTCTATAGAAAAAGTCTCAGATTCTGAGACATTTTTTCTATAGAAAAAGTCTCAGATTCTGAGACATTTTTTCTATAGAAAAAGTCTCAGATTCTGAGACATTTTTTCTATAGAAAAAGTCTCAGATTCTGAGACATTTTTTCTATAGAAAAAGTCTCAGATTCTGAGAATTTTTTTTTATAGAAAAAGTCTCAGATTCTGAGACATTTTTTCTATAGAAAAAGTCTCAGATTCTGAGACATTTTTTTTATAGAAAAAGTATCAGATTCTGAGCCATTTTTTCTATAGAAAAAGTCTCAGATTCTGAGACATTTTATCTATAGAAAAAGTCTCAGATTCTGAGAATTTTTTTTTTTATAGAAAAAGTCTCAGATTCTGAGACATTTTTTCTATAGAAAAAGTCTCAGATTCTGATAAATTTTTTTATAGAAAAAGTCTAAGATTCTGAGACATTTTTTCTATAGAAAAAGTCTCAGATTCTGAGACATTTTTCAATAGAAAAAGTCTCAGATTCTGAGACATTTTTCTATAAAAAAAGTCTCAGATTCTGAGACATTTCTTCTTTAGAAAAAGTCTCAGATTCTGAGACATTTCTTCTATAAAAACAGTCTCAGACTCTGAGACATTTCTTCTATAGAAAAAGTCTCAGATTCTGAGACATTTCTTCTATAGAAAAAGTCTCAGATTCAGAGACCTTTTTTCTATAGAAAAAATGTCTCAGAATGTCTTCTATAAAAAAGGTCTCAGAGTCTGAGCCTTTTTTTATAGAAGAAATGTCTCAGATTCAGAGACCTTTTTGCTATAGAAAAAGTCTCAGATTCTGAGACATTTTTTCTATAGAAAAAGTCTTAGATTCTTAGATATTTTTTCTATAGAAAAAGTCTCAGATTCTGAGACATTTCTTCTGTAGAAAAATTCTCAGATTCTGAGACATTTCTTCTATAGAAAAAGTCTCAGATTCTGAGACATTTCTTCTCAGATTCTGAGACATTTCTTCTTTAGAAAAAGTCTTAGATTCAGAGACCTTTTTCCATTGGCGTAGATAGCGCTGTCTGGGGGGGGCTTAGCCCCCCCCAGAAAAATTTTAGCCCCCCCCCAGAATTTTAATCATTCACAATTTTTTTTTAATAATTTAACGATTTCATTAATTTTTGCAACAATAAATAATAATAATGAGTCTTTAGGACTCGTTATGATTATTCTACAAGTCTTAAAGGCGTCGTCTGTAGGTACCTTAAGGACTCGTAATGATTATTATATTAGATCTAATAGTTTTTCCTATTGAAAAATAGTCTGAATTATTGCAAAAAGTTTTTATATGAATCTGATGTTTTTGTCAGTAATACAAACTTTACCGAATCTTAGGATTTTTAACTTCAGGAAAACATTTTAAGTTCTTTGATTTAAAAAAGTTTATAAATTTTAAGTGGTTTTTTATAGACAAAAGTGATTGGAAGAAAGAATCTGAGAATTTTGACTAATAATCATCAACTTTTGCAAGAATCAGAACTTTTTTTGAAAAAAATCATAGTAATCTAATGATTTTACTATAGGAAAACATTAAAGTTCTAAATTTCCGAAAAATCTTCAGAATCAAAATTTATTAAAAAAAATATGAATTTTTAACCGCTTTTGGAGGGCATTCGTTTCTAGGACACCTAGACACATTATATAGGAAACGCTTCAGAAATAGGTCTGGGGTTTTCTATTAAAAAAAAAAAATAAAAAAAAATCTGGGGGGCTTTAGCCCCCCCCAGAAATGTTGGCTTCCTACGCCAATGCCTTTTTCTATAGAAAAAGTCTCAGATTCTGAGACATTTCTTCTATAGAAAAAGTCTCAGATTCTGAGACATTTCTTTTATAAAAAAAGTCTCAGATTCTGAGACATTTCTTCTATAGAAAAAGTCTCAGATTCATAGACCTTTTTTCTATAGAAAAAGTCTCAGATTCTTAGATATTTTTTCTATAGAAAAAGTCTCAGATTCTGAGACATTTCTTCTGTAGAAAAATTCTCAGATTCTGAGACATTTCTTCTATAGAAAAAGTCTCAGATTCTGAGACATTTCTTCTCAGATTCTGAGACATTTCTTCTTTAGAAAAAGTCTTAGATTCAGAGACCTTTTTCTATAGAAAAAGTCTCAGATTCTGAGACATTTTTTCTATAGAAAAAGTTTCAGATTCTGAGACATTATTGCTATAGAAAAAGTCTCTGATTCTGAGACGTTTTTTCTATAGAAAAGGTCTCAGATTCTGAGACATTTTTTCTTTAGAAAAAGTCTAAGATTCTGAAACATTTTTTCTATAGAAAATGTCTCAGATTCTGAGACATGTTTTCTATAGAAAAAGTCTCAGATTCTGAAACATTTTTCTATACAAAAGGTCGCAGATTCTCAGACATTTTTTCTATAAAAAAGTTTCAGATTCTGAGACATTTTTTCTATAAAAAAAGTTTCAGATTCTGAGAAACCATATTAGATTCCGATAAATATTTCCTATAGAAAAAAATCTTATATTCCAAGAAATTTTTTCTGTAAAAAAATATAAGATTCTGAGAGATTTGTTCTATAGAAAAAAAGTCTGAGACAATTTTTCTATAAAATATAAATCATTTTCTGAGATATTTTTCTTAAGAAACGCTCGGTGTACAGTTAGATAGATATGAAAATATTTCTTACCAAATCCGCCTTTTTTCACCTTTTGTTCTTGTTTATTTAAAAAAAAATATTTTGCACGATGCCATTATACGCTTAAAATAAAAAATATTTGTTGATTTTAATTTGTTTATTTTTACTTCTGACACTTGTATTTTTTTAATATTTTGCTTTTTCAAATATAAAAAATCGTTGTTATCAACTTTGTCCCTAGTTGTTATTGATTATAAATAGTTGATTTAAAAATGATTTGAAATAACTATGGATTTTGTTAACTATGCTACTATGTAATTTTTTGGGTGTAGGAGAAATGTCTAAGGAGCGATACCTTTTATATAAGAAAAATATTTTTGCATCTAACAAGGGAAGTATCTCAACCCTTATGAACCGATTTGCCTGAAACTTAAAATATATATAAAAGAGACGATTTTAAGGTTGCGGTGTCTCGGCTTATCGGCCACATCAGTGTTTTAAAATTTCGTGGTCCCCTTATGAAACTATGTGGACCTCCAGGAAAATTTCGATAACTCCCGAACTAACAGGAATATCCTCCAGAGCAAAAATACGTATTTAAATTAATAAAGATTATTTCGTGTTCATATGGACATCGTAGGTCTATGTCTTTATATAAATACACCCCAAAATTTACACATTTTCATGAAAAAAGTATTAAACGAAGCCAAACTTTTATATGGTTATTTCACCGTTGGATAGGCATTTAAAAAACCTTTCTTTTCATATGGAAACATCATGTAGTTTCTTAGAAAGAATTGGCTAAAAAATCCAGAAAATGCTTGAGAATCTTAGACTTTTTCTAAGAAAAAGTGTCTCAGAAAATTATACTTTTTCTGTAGAACAATGTCTTAGAATCTAGGAAATTGTCTCAAAACATTTTAAAAAGCATAAAAGTCTTAAATTTTTCTAATCGCAGGTACTTTCTAAGGAATAGTTTTTCAAACCCCAAAAATGTTGGTGTAAAGAGATCGTTTCGGTTTCTTTAAACCTTTTCTGTAGAAAAATGTAATAAAACAAATATTTCAGAACTTAAGAAGTTTCTATGGGGAAAAGTCACTTAATCTGAGAATTTTTCTTTGCGATTCTGTTTTCTATATGTAGGAATTTTTTGGTGGGAGAATTGCATAAGTATCTGAGAATTTTCTATATTGTAGTGTATCACAATTTAAGATGTTTTTATAAATTTTAAATATTTTCAAAATGCCTCAGAACCTTAGAGTTCTTCTATTGGGATAATGTCTGAGAATCATAAACTTTCTCTTTAAGCAAATGACTCAGAAAATTTTCAAAATCAGAATTTTTTTTCGAAAAAAATGTATCTCAAACCTGACTTATTTTCTATTGGAAAATTAAGATTTTTTTTACAATATTTTCAAATGAAATTCGTAAGAGATCAATTAAAATTTGATGATTTTATTTCAGACTAGAAGTTACTATTTTAATTCCAAAGACTTAATTTAAAATTTAAAGATTCCAGTTGAAAGTCAAAGATAACATACATTTGAAATTCAAAAATTTCACTTAAAATTAGAAAATTCTATTTAAAAATTGAAAAATTAATTGTACTGATAATTTTGAATTTCAAATGGAGTCTTCGAACTTCAATTTAATTTAAATGTCAAAAGCATATTTTAATAAAATCTTCGAATGTCATATGGAATCTCCTAATTTTAAATAGAATCTTCCAATTCCCAGTAGAGTCGTGAAATTTTAATTGAAATCTTCAATTTTCAATAAAATTTTACGAATTTAATCTGATTTTGGGGATCACTTTCTTTTCTAAAAACTGATCTACAAAATCATAACACTTGTTTATATCTTTAAGTGTAACATTTGAAAATACTTTTCCGTTTATTTACAGACATATTGCGCGCGCATGTTTTGACAGATCGTTTGTCACTTTTTCAAACACTTTACAACTGTAGAAATAAACATACTTATGACTACAATATACGAATATGAGAATGTTGTATATTAAGTGCAATTTCCAGTTAAACAAAATAGTTTTTTTTATTTATATTTTTTTTTTTTTAATTTCAGATGTTCATTTCATTATAAAAATAAATCTAACAAATAAATTTATGGGTTACAAGAAGACACTTGTAATAAGAAATGAATGCATACTGCATAAATAACTAAAAAAACGGAAACAGGTCTAAAGTGTTAAAATACGAATACAAGTTTTGAAAAAAAAAAAAATGAGCAGAACTCTAAATCAAACCAAAAGGAAATGTTAATTTATTTAACAAGAACATATGCTAAAATTTAAAAAAATAAATTTTTTAACCCTCTAAAATACAAGGTGTCAGAAATGTGCTAAATATTTTAAATGGTCGAATAACACTATGTAACATCAAATTTGTGTCACAAGGTCTGACCATAATTTCTTGATAATTTCCATAAAATTATAAACCAACATCGAAAATTTTTATGTTTTTCGTCAGATGTTATTGTTGAAAGATCAAATGGAATTTTAAAATCCATTTGAATATGGAAGATTAGACATCAAATTTTAAGCTGTAAATCTTAAAATTTAAAACTGCATTTGAAATAGATAAGAGATATTTAAAAATGGTCCATTGATATTTGGAACGGGTTAATTCAAACTCAAAAGATCACTTGCAATTCGAAAATATGTATTATTAAAAATGAGAAAGATTGCAATTGATATTCGGTTAATTCAGTTGCTATTGGAAGATAAGCATTTCGAGTAAAGATAGGCTGACGAGGAAAATCTAGGTTTTCACTTCCTATCTTGATTCGCAACGCACCTATTAAGGAAAATGTATAGAAACTACGCTTCACTCTGTAATTACCACTATAGAAAAATCTTTGCATGATAAATAATTCACACTGATATTAAAAGTGCCTTCGAAAATGTCAGTATAGATGCAGTAATTATCGCAATGGAGACGGCATCACAAAATGGATAGGTATTTTGCTACCATGTGTGACAGCAGAATGGGGACCTATTGATCTATTGTCACCGTAGTGCTTTTTTAGTGGACTCCATTTTAAAGACATTGAATTCGCAAGGGACATTAGTGATGTCTTATGCCTATGACTTTATTATTATGTCGTGTGGAAAGTTCTTCGGAAGAGTATCCTAACTTTTGAAAGTGTCACTGAGGCAAAAGTGAAAATGCGCTAATAACAATGGCCTAAACGTTAATTCGGAAAAAAAAAACGAAAATGGTACTTTTCACAAGCAGGTACAAAATAAATGTTTGAAGTCGAGATAAACCAAGTCAGAATTCCTTAGTCAACCCAAGCGAAATTTTTAGAAATCATTTAAGACAGTCAAACGAAAGGATCAAGAAAGCATACAACTTGGACACTGGAACCAACGACTTCTTGCTGGGTTTATACATATGTGTTTAACTTCTGTATGGTGTTATGATCTTGTACAACGCATTGGAGCGTATTATGACGCATATAAAATTGCAGAGAATTCAACGTTTAATGGATTTATGCATCGTAAGTGATCTGAGAACCATCAGCGGAATCTATTGACACACTACTGCACCTGATACCAATTGACATTTTTGCAAAGGGAGTGGACAATAAGTCGTGCGTTCGTCCTCAGGATTCAAATTTATTCAACAACCCAACTTTGGACATAGTAACATGGACAATTTAAATGATTTTGCCACCGATTACAGGGTACCCAAAGTTATTTTCGACCAGAAATACTACGTAGAACTTCAGACTAGAGATTTTTCGTAAAACTGGCAAGATGAATATGGGTCCCAGTTAGAGTTTTTCTTTTCCCGGACTTTTTCATTTCCCGGGAAAGCGGGATTCATTTTTAAATTTCCCGGGATCCCGGGAATTCCCGCAAAAACTAAAACCCAAATTTTTTGTAAAAAAAAAAATATATAAAAACCTTATGAATGCGATTACACTATTTATAATGTTTATCAACACCATAAAAATCTTCTTTAGTACCTTTAAAAGAAAAAAAAAAATTAAGGTTCGAGAAAAAAAGAACAATTTTTGTTGCAAAGTTTTTATAAAAAAAAGGCCAAATAAGTCTTTTAAAAGTATTTTTAACGGAATATGTTATTTCACATCGCTTTATCTGTTTTAATAATAAAAATTGATTATTTATTCTAAATAATCTCAATTCATTTTTACAATTGGTTCTTAACGCTTTGCCTCTAAAACACCATGAAACTGATTCAGAGGAATTTCTCAATTATGTCTCTGAAACTGAATGTAACTATTTCAGAGAAATTAAATTATCAGAAATTTTACCCCAAAAAAGTTATTAAAAAAAATTAAAATTCTGGTTTCTAAAAGAAAACCCCGTTAATTTCAGAGTCATTCTTTAAACAGATTTTATATCAATTTATCGATTTAAAAAGAATCATGTCCAGAGACATAAATGCAAATTTCTCAGAAAGAAAATTTCTCAGCTTCTGAAAAAAAGTATCAGGTTCTGATAATTATATCCTATCGAAGATTTAGACATTGTGAGACTTTTTTAATTTTGTAAGTCTCAGATTTTATAAAATTTTTTAGTTAGAAGGTCTCTCTTGGAATACTTTTGGGCCCTCATGGTCCCTGCGTACGTTTCTGCCATCAACTATCAAGAATTTTAATAAAATCTCTTAAAAATCACATATAAAATAGTCAATAAAAGTCGAAAAATCAACAATATCAAAGAAACGAAAATTCCCGGGAATTCCCGCTCTATTTCCCGGGATTTCGGCATCGAAAATTCACTGGAATTCCCGGGAAATCCCGTCCCGGGAATTCCCGTGAAAAACTCTAGTCCCAGTTCACATTAGTATTCAAGGAAACGAGAGAGTGGACGAGCTTGCGAAACAAGATACTGATGGTATTGGTATTTCTGTACATATCGATCAACCAATTCAGCACTTCAGATCACTACGTGATAATCTAAACACCGCAATTGCTAACAGAAAGTGGAGAGAGCTAACAGCAAGTACAGCTACGCGATAATCTAAGCACCGCAATGGCTAACAGAAAGCTGAGAAAGCAAACAACAAGTACGATCAGTAGACGAATGTGGTCATGCTACAATCTGAAGAAAACCAACTACTTAATCTAGTTTTCCAGACGGAATTGCCGTACACTTACTAGAGTGATCACTAGGCACTGCCTTACAAGTTATCATAGAGAGAAAATGGGACTAATTTCCGACACCAGCTGTAGGAGGTTCGATGAACTAAAAGCTGAGGAATCGGTTGAACACATTTTTGCCACTGTCCTGGTTCGGCCAGAACCCGCCTGCACATATTTGGCAGGCATGCCTTCGAAAGCTTGGAAACGGTTTCGAGTGTTGATCTTAGGATAATATTACAATTCGCGATAAGTACTAACGCGTTCTATCAGCGTCGCTAAGAAATTATTGTGTTTTTTCTATGAACCGGTCTATGTAAGCAGCCTTTGACTCCGCCACCTCTAACCAAACAACAAGTACGATCAGTATAACTTTGTGGTCATGCTACAATCTAAAGAAAAGTAACTATTTACTCTCAAAGTGCAATGAACTTAACACTGAAGAAACGGTTGATCATATTCTTTGGCACTGTCCTGCTTTGGTCAGAACTCGCCTGCACATAAGTATTGGGCAGACATGCCTTCGACAGCTTGGAAACGGTTTCGAATGTCGACCTAAGGCAAATAATACAATTAGCGATAAGAACTAACGAGTTCTATCGGAGTCATTGAAGAACTATTGTGGCTTTGCTATGAACCATCCGGTTCATATGAGGAGTTTTTGACTCCGCCACCTCTAATCTAACACAGATATAGGCGCATGAGTGACTTTTAATACACACTCGTGACATGAATCAAGAAATCAGTAACATATGGTTTTCTACTCACAATTACATAAGTTAATTTAAGAGAACATACACTTTTTTCGGGAAGAAAGGTAATATAGAGAGAAAATTAATCACGCAAACTCATGACAAAAATAGACTAACGAAAATATATTTCTCACGCAAACTTACTCAAGAGCACATCAGAAAAATTAAGTTTGAATCACACGTGACCACGCGTGAAACACGCGTTTATCTGCTCATGTGCCTATCGCTAATTTAAAGTACCACAATTCGATGTGAAAATTTAAGATTATATTTTAAACTTTAAAACCCCAATTTAAAAACTCAATTTAAAAATTCTAGTTTAAATTCAAAAAATACATTTGAAGCTGGTTAAGTTTTATTCGAAAAAAATATCAATTGAAATTCGAAAAGACAATCTGAAGTTCAAAAACGATCATTAAAAATTCAAAAAAGAAGAAATTAAATTTGAAAAAGAACATTTGATTTTCGAAAAATCATTTTTGTAGACACTATCCAATATTTACTTTTTAAAAACATTTTTAAATCAGAGAAGGTCAAAGTCCTGCACTTGAAACCAGAGGATTTTAAAATTTATGATATTTTTTAACGCCCCCTTAATTTGACAAATCTATCGCGAGGAGAAAGATGTCCCCAAAGTTAAATTCGTTGGAACATAATAATTTTACAATTTCTCTTGCATGTCCGAATACCACATCGCAATGATTTTTATTAAGCCCGACCATGTTATTGCAAAGAATCTGAGAGTTAATGTTTTTTATGAGGTCTTAAAATCGCTCCTTAGAGGTTAAAGTAAAAGGATCTAGGAGTAAACATTTTTTTTTTTTTTTGTAATTTTTGTTCCTTAGTTTGTTGTTATTATTTTTTTAAATAATTTGTGTGTGGTATTAAAAACTAATTTTTATTTTCTCACACAAATCACAAACACATGGGGCCGGGCAGCAACAACATTCTGAGTAACTCAAGTAGTAGTATATGTAGTAAAAAATGTTGAAGTAGTATCCATCCATACAATACACATAGGGAGGAATAATTGTGGTATCTTTAAAATAAATTATTTAAGTACTTAAGTGTTTTATTATTATTTTTCTTATTTAAACCCCAAAAAAATACCATACATAATTTCATTCATTCATTTCATTTACTACAAAATATTTTTGTGTTATTTTTTCTTCCTAAAATATTTCATATTGCTGACTTGGCTGTTGCATTAGTTTGTAGTGGAGTGTATGGCAATATTTATTTTAATAATAATCTTTTTCATTTTCTTGGGTTTTATTTTTTTTTTGTATTTTAAGAAAAACAAATTATGAAAAATATTATTACAAGTATGATGTATAACAGAATTTGTTATAGAATGTAAGACGAATAGAAGGACGGACGGACGAACGTTAAAATACTTTAGTACATACTTCTTGCAGTCCGTCTGTACGTCCTACAGTCAGTTAGTCATGAATGCATGAGTGGTCTACTTATGATGATATTATATAGGAAATATTGTATTCAAAACACTATATAATATTTGTACTTTTGTATAGAAAATATAACAAAAAACAAAAAAAAAAAACATAAACCAAAGTAATTTGTTTTTAAAACATGTTCATGTCGTGCATGCATAAAGTAAATTATTATTATTAGTCTACAGTACTTTATGAGTGTTAAACTATTTAACACATTTTAAAATAAATTACTCTTAAAGTTGAGTTTAAAGTGAATTTAATTGAAAATAATAAAATTTGTAATGGACTGAAAAAAGTAATAAAATATTAAAAATATTTTAATTACTACATTTATAGTTTGCGAATTGAGTAAACCAAGTTGGTCGGTTGCCTGACCCATTGAGAAAGAGAGGAGAGAGAAAAGCAGAATTGTCTAACAATTATATTATCCTTGGGTTTTCTGAATCTTTACAACCTGGAACAGTTCAATACTCATATAATTTTCTTTGAAAATCCAAATATTTTCAACCAAACAAAACTGTGTGCCCCCGATTAGGAAAATAGTGGCAAAATCAAACGCTCATAACTTAACGAAACTACAGTTTTCTTTCAGCGGCGTTGATAGAACTCCATAGTCTTTATCGCGAAGTGTCCTATTTAATTCCGCACGATAGTCGAAACCTTTTCCAATCTGTTAAAAACATGCCTGCCCAGGATGAGCAAATGAGTTTTGGCCAAACCAGAAAACTGTCAATGAAAGTATGTTACCGTCTCCAGCGCGCTAACTTCAACAGACTTTGGAAATAAGTAACCAACATCATTTATCTGTGATAGCATAAAAGGCAATGGCCAGTCATTACTCCTATAAGTGTACGACATTCCCATCTAGTAAAGAGTAAATAATACGTGCGGGAAATTTTTAACCAATTGAAAAATGGGCTACCTATCCAAATAAATATGTTCCTCTAACTATGATTTATTTAGATTTATACATAGTTTGGAAATTTTCTGACAATCATTCATTTGGGAGTGACAGGAAATGATTCCTCTGTCTGACTATCAAAGCAGCTTACTACCTCCGGTCCTAGACCGAGTTTTTCCCCGGCAATGGCTTTCCAGCATCCGCTGTAAGCTAGAGTAAGAAGGAAACCAGTCATGTAACCTGAATGGTGATAGTGTATCTAGACGTCTCAGGCAAGTAGGTAGACGATAAATTAACGTTTTCTGAAGCATGACTGAAAAGTAGGACTACCCGCGGGGATAACAGCCCTATCACCAATAAAAAAAGGACTAGCAGCCCGCTTTATATTATATTTATATTATTGCCTTTATTCATAATAATTATTAACAAAGTTTGTGAAATAATTAGTAGAAAGTTCATGTAGTAGAACATAGGGCACCAACGAATTTTCTCCATTCATTACGGTCATTAGCGAGGAATCTGATTTGGTTCCATGATTTATCTGTCATTTGGCACTCTTTTTCGAGGGTTCTTTGTCATGTGTTACGTGGTCGACCGGGTCTACGATGTCCTTGGGGATTCCATTCCAATGCTGCTCTTGCTATGTCATCACTTGGCCTACGGAGTATGTGACCTATCCAGGTCCATTTACGTTTTAGGACTTCAGTCTGAACTGGGGCCATATTTGAAATTGGCAATAGTTGTTCATTTGACACCCAATTTGGCCAGAAAATTCTGTGTATTTGCCTTAAGCAACGGTTAATGAACGTTTGTATCTTGGCCATTTGATATTGCGTTGTACCCCAGGTTGTACAACCGTAAAGTAGGATTGACATGACACTACAGTTGATAATACGTATTTTGGTTTTTCTGGTTATATGGTTAGACCTCCATACCTTGTATAGACTATGGAATGCTAATCTGGCTTTATTTATTCTGTTACTCATATCATCTTCTGAGCCACCGTTTTTGGTTAAAATACTTCCGAGGTAACTGAAGGATTTAACGTCGTCGATGATTTTTCCATTTAATGTAAGAGGGGTAGTGATTACTGAACCAATGCGTAATAATTTAGTTTTCTTTATGTTAATTTTTAAACCCACTGCATTTGCGTTTGAAGCGAGTTTATGTAGTTTATCTTCAATATCAGAAAACCACTGAGCCATTAGGCATAGATCGTCGGCATAATCAATATCATTCAGATATTCATTTAAATTCCAGCGAATACCGCGGGGGAATCAATGTTGGTTTGCTGCATAACACTGTCAAGCAGAATCAGGAATAGCGTGGGAGACAGAACACAGCCTTGTTTAACTCCTCTGGTGGTTTGAAAAGTTTTACTCTCCTGGCCATTAAAGCGTACAGTAGAGACAGAGTCTGTGTATAGCTCCTTGATAAGGCTTATTAACTTTTCTGGTATACCCTTCATCGCGAGTGCATCCCACAAAGCGCGCCTGGAAACAGTATCAAAAGTTCTTTCAAAATCGATAAAAAGGAAATAAAGTTGAAAGTTGTATTCGATAGACTGTTCAATTATAATACGAAGTGTATTTATATGGTTAGCGCATAACCATTTGGTCTAAAGCCCGCCTGTTCTTTCCGTAGCAATGGTTCTACCACTGGGCTTATTCTTTCTAAGATTAAGAGCGACATAATCTTGTTGATGGTATTTAATAGAGTAATTCCCCTCCAGTTTTTGCACTGGGTTGGGTCACCTTTTTTGGGCACCGTCATGACCACACCTTCTTTCCAGGGATTGGGTATCTGGTTGGTGTTCCACACTCTTCTTATAATGGGTGTAACGGATTGTGCTATTATTGGAGCTCCGTATTTAAGTAACTCGGCGGGTATGTTGTCAGTGCCGGTGGATTTTTGGTTCTTCAGATTTTTGAGGATCTTGAGTACTTCAGTTTCAGTAGGTGGTGATGTGGATATACCTCTTAGTGGATTACGCTGGGGTTCTGTGAGGAAATGTGGAGACGTTTGGGTGGGGGTGGGCTCATCAGAGAAGTAGATTTACCGCTTTACCGAAATCAATTTTGCTAACGAATCACCTATCCTATGACTGGTCCAGAAACTGGTACATCCTTAAGATTAAAAAGTGTCAGCTGAAAAACTAGTAAATATCGTAGAACTGCATAAAATATGTTTGAAAAACTTTTGACATGCTATAAAATTTGTAATTAGTGACATAGTTAGGTCTATGATATCTTCCAAATGTTAGATCTATCATTGTCTTGTGTTTTCGATCTATTTCTATGATACGTCAGCAGTTGTCAATTGACCCCTTCCTAGAATCTAACCATGTTAAAGTGATAGGTCCCTATCAAAGAAAAGTTGACATGTTCTAAAATGTTTAATCAGTGGCATAATCCATATGATTAGGTCTGTTATATATTCCAAATGTTTGATCTATCATTATCTTGAGTTTCTGATCTTGCTCTGTGATACATCAGAAGTTGTCAATTGACCCCATGCTAGAATCTAAGCACAAATCAACTCTAGCACAGTGTAGTACTTGTTGTTTGACCTTCCTTATTACGATGGAGCCCGTCCACTCTCTCGTTACTGTGAACATCTATCTGATCAGGAATCCATATTATCTTTTCCTTAATACTGGAAGTTCTTGAATCATTTGAAAAATATTTCCAATATAATACAAAACCTGCTTTAAAAGCAGCCTAGCTATCAACAGAAAAGTTAATCCTTGTTAGTCTCGTTATCAAACAATAAAGGTGATGGCAAGTATTGGTTTTCAAGTGTAATGCTTTCCAGGCTGATGTACATGCAATCGATAAAAATGCGCAAATGATTATGACAATTGAGTTACGTCCTACACCGTTAACATTTTTGTGGGCTCTCTGAAGGCCTTTAATTCAAACTCTTTGAAATCGGGAATCGTTAGGAGATTTATACAATCCCTTCGTCGAATCAGCCAGCTTACAGTCAAGGTAATCTGTGTCCTTGGACACAGTGGTGCCGCTGGGAACGAATTGGCTGATGAATATGTGAGGAAAGGCTCTGAGTCGGTGGAGCAACAGTTTGAATATGACCTCTCGGTTCCTTTTGTGGAATTGATGAACGAAATTGATCGGTGAAAATAGAATGAGAGATTGATGGATATCATTACGTGCAGGATATCAGTGGTCACTGATAAATCCTAAGAGGACAGAAAATCTTCCCATTTATGCAAAACGTACGGTTAACCTATTAGTGAGAGTACTGACAGGCGACTATATATACGGTCAAATGGCCTTGCGTGTTGGAATCTCTGACGGGAATATTGTAGGAGTGGTTGGGAAGTCGAGGAGGAGAAGTCAGTGAAGCAGCTGTGTTAATTTCCGGGTGTGATGAGGCGCAGCCTAAAATAATTTCGCCAAATAAGGTACGTCAATCCAAACTAGCTTAATGGCTACTTGTTCGGCCTAAAAGATGCTAAACATGTCGTGAAAGCTCGTTGTAAATTCCTCACTTACTTCCAATGATTGTGCGGATCCGTCTGTTAATATTTAAAATACACTTGGGCATGTGACTCACACTCATAAGGAAAATCACGTGATTTTGCATTACTGAGTGAGTCACATTCCCATGTATAATTTAAAAACCTGAGGGTACTGCCAATTTTACAAAAATTCTCGGTTCGAAAATTCTGCGTAGAATTTTTGCTCAAAAATAAGTTTAGGCAACCTGTTATCGGTGACAATAGCATTTAAATTTTCCATGCTATTGTCTGACTAAAATTCGTTCCCTGAACCAATTTGTACCTTGGAGACAAAGTTAGGACTTATAGGTTCCTCTAATTGAAAAGATGTCAATTGGAATCAGGTAATATTGTTTCTAGAGCGCCTTTATTGCATAAGCTCATAAGATATTGAGTTCCCAGAATTTTAGTTTGCGTCACATTTCGATCGTACCATACATAAGCTCTGCTTTACTACAGAAGTATAAATCCAGTAAATAAACCTTGCTTCCACTCCCCAAGTTAACCTAAATATAATTATGCAAAGCAGATTACCTTTATCTCGACTTTGAATTTCTATAAATTATATCTGCTTGTAAAAATTACCAGATTTCCTATGGAAGTCGCGGTCAAAGTCCCTAGAATGAATGTTCCTGAAACACCATCTGCACGTAACTGCCACAAGTTTTTATATGAGAGGGCCGAGCAGCTTGATATACGATTTATATGGATCCGATGACACATGGTTATTCCAGGGAGTTGCAAAGCCGATGAGCTTGTAAGTCTAGGAACTACCTTACTGGTTTCTAGGGAATTGTAATGTGTTGATATGTCTCTAGAAACTTGCAAGCAAGAACTGTGAGACTACACGAAATGTTTGGCATTAGTTTAATCAATAGAACAGAAATGAGTTGCAGTCGCTCCGAAGAAAAAAATTTTTCGACAGCGGTTGCTGTAATTACTAAACACAGTTTTATAGGAAAACACACTGAGTGGCTGAGGCTGCCCTCAAATGACATCTGCCGGAGATGCATGGATGAACTAGAGTTAGAAACTGCCTTACAATTTATCGGTAATTTTTTCGGAACTTTCTGGACAGAGACAGGCTTCATTAGGATGTATAATTTGTCGTATGTCAAAATTCAATATCTTAAGAGTTTTACCTGTGGTTGACAGGTACTAATAGGATCAACCTATTACCGCACCGTGATGTCACAACGGACCTTGGAGTCTATGTGTGCTGAGGTAAAGCGTCAGCAGTCGCTCTAATTCTAAGCTTAACTACAGTTTCAATAAATTGTTTTTATTTAAAGTCATGCTGCGAATCAGAGGAAAATAAAACCAAGGTTCTCTTTTATGAAAAGGTCAAAAAAACGCTCCAAATTTTCAAACTCAATAATGATAAATCAATGGGGCTGTAGTCTTTTGCCCATACTTGATTTCCATTTTTTTTTATATATCCCTCAAAAGGTTAACCATTTTATCATAAATTCAAAACTGTATTGATTACATTTTACTGCTCGCAACAAAATAATTAAATTTTTTTTTGAGTATAACTATTTTTCAATCCTTATCTAAGATATATGCATGTAACATGGATAATATGACATGTTCGGTACGATGGTAGGGGCAAAAAAAAACAAAATTAAAAGATAAGACTCTTGGCTTATAGGAGTAATTCTTAAGAAAACAGAATACAATTGAAAAAAAAAAAACAGAATTTTACTGATAAAAATCTTGTCGAAGTTAAGAAAAGAAAAAATAACGCAGACAAAATACCAACAATACAATTCAGTCGAATACAAGAAGAATCTGTTGTGGCAACACCAGCAGCTCTCTATAAAACACCATACATTTTGTAAAATGGAAAACAAACAGTTCAATAACAAAATCACTGTTGCGTAAATACTGATATAATACGTGCCTGTGGAAAGAGATAATATGTATGAATGACGACGAGATTAAGGCAGAGAAAAACCACAAAATTGAGGTTAAGAAAAAAAAAATAATAAAAAGTTTCAGGAATATATTTTGTTTCTTCTTTTGAATAAAAAAAAAAACAATCTTTTAAATTTTTAATATGACCTCTTTTTTTGGAAATTCATTTTTCAATACATATTTTTTCCATTCATCTATTTTTTCAGCATTTTAGAAATTGCATTCATTGATACTTATTGTTTTTTATGTTGTTATATCCTTGCTACATATACAAATGTGGCATGTCTACTGGCAATTGCATATTTGTTGTTTGTTTGTTCCTAATGATTGTTGTAGGGGGAACTCATAATCATTTTAATGTATAATATTGGATTGAATTTGATTGCAGTGTATCCACAGTAGAGTATAGTTATATTCTAAATCTTGTAAGGAAATTGAACTTGGAGCTCAACCCTAGAGCTGGATCACGGAGCTGTGTTATGGCAATTCTAATGTAGGTTCAAAGGCGTCCTTCTTGGCCTGTTTTTGAGAATGGCTTGGCAGAATGGCTTGGCTGTGTATCATAAGAGCCATTCGTAATACACCTATAGATGTATTAGACCCCTCTTACGTCTTACATTTAATTCCATTGGACTCGTTAGTACAGCAGTATGTGGCCTTTTTCCGTACGACTAAGAAGTTTGGAGAATTTTTAACTGCAGCCATAGGAGACCATTAGAGTTTTACTTTATCGCCCAATTACCTTCAAATTTATTGTGTATATTTTCGGAAAGAACAACACCTATCAAGGAATAATAGCACAGAAAGGTGGTCAAATCCAGAGAGGATAAGTTCAGTCATTGAAGTAATAACAAAACCCCAATTAATAACGCGTTACGTAAACAGGCGTGAATCGAATGTGCCAGAGTACTCAGACGTGAAAAGCTCTATAGGAATAGCGTCTGCGTGCCAGGTCATTGCTGCTCCGCGGTGTAGGAAGGCCTTTTGGTCATTTATTAAAGGGGTAAGAATATAATGATAATATAATAAATGACCAAATATTCACAGACCCGGATGATAATCCCAACCTTTTTGCTAACATGTTTCCAAGTAACGCATACTTGCCGGAAAGCAATCAACCACTCTCCGCACTCGAAAGGGTATCCTTGAGGATCTCAACATTAACAAGTTCCCGGACTTGACGCTGCTTCGTTCTATGGTAACATTATCTTGTTAGGAGTTTTTCCCTCTTGCTGAAAATTATCCAATGTCAAGCCAATTCCAAAAAAGGGTGAAGCTACAAATCCAGAAACAACAGCCCAATAGCAATTTACTCTAAGATCTCGAAGGTCATGGAGAGCATGATTTATCACCACCTGGAAAACCATCTGGAGTCTAATTCACTTTTATGCAATCGACACTATACCTTACGTAGAAGTCGTTCTACGGGAGAAGTATTAGCGTTTGTCTCAGAACATGGGAGTCGTTCTATTCACCAATTTGGTGAAAGCGACGTGTTTGCTCTAGATATGTCCAAGTCGTTTGATCGTGTGTGGCACGGTGCGCTCGTTTCAAATCAAATTGCATTTCGTGTCGGTAGTGATTTCTCTCGATTTATATCGAGCTTTCTCAGAGACCGCCCTATACTTGTTGTTAAAGATGGTTTCTCATTAGGTGAGTTTCTGTTGAATTCAGGGGTACCGCAGGGTCTTTTCTTCTCCTACAATTTGGCTTCTTTTTTTAACGACCTTCTCCGTTTAACTTCCAATCCTATACATTCTTTCGCCGATGACAGCAACATTTGTATTAATTTTCATTTAAGGTTGGAGCTATGAGGCAGAATATGAATATTAACTATGATACACTCAATCACACCTTACGACCGAGTTGGTTCTTGCGAATCGGGTCAATTTTAATGCTCCTAAGACCCAAAGTTGTATGTTAACTCACAGCGTCATCTGTATCGATGGGGGGTATAGCTATTTAGGAATGAGACACTCTGGATGATCTAGGCATGAAAATCC